>OZ020607.1:92166385-92479762 GCA_963971545.1 Philophylla caesio
TTGTTTATTTTAAATTAATTTTGGCATTCACCACAACAGCAGTAGCAGCGGCAGCAGCAGTAGCAGCAACAGCAACAACACCAGCGACTGTTAGCGGAGCCTTGGCGCTCCACATGGCGACCGTGACAGCGGCTTACAAAATGGCCCCCGGGCAAACAAAGCCACGACATACAAAAGACACAACAACAAAAATGAAAAAAAATTAAAGTTAAAAAGTTTACATTAAAGCGAAAAAAATAATTTTTCAAAATTTTCCAAAATACAAATTAAAAATGTTTGATTGAATTAAATTAAAATTACAAAAAAAAATACTTCAACTTATTTAATGGTGGCGGCTACTTCAATATATTAAAATTAAATTGCAGAAAAAAATTTTGAAAAATATTTAAAAAAAAATGAACTTAAATTAAAAAGTGTAAAAATCTTTTTACAAGGTTTCAACGGAAAAAAAAATTATTTTTTTCCAAATATACATATAAATATTACAAAAAAAAAAAAAAAAAATAATTTACAAAAAAATGTTAATTAATTAAATTTAAACAAAAAGAAAACAAGTTTAAAAACCAATGTAAAAAAAAAAAAAAAAAAAAATAATTTTTTGTAATTCTCCTGCACAAAGTGGCTGTAGCTAGGTGGTGGAAAAAATTTAATGATTTTTAAATTGAAATCAAATTCAAAAAAAAAAGCTTTGAAATTTTTGAATAAAATTACTTTAAAACTGAAATAACAAAATTGTAATCATACAAAACTGAACTGAATTTAAAAGAAAAAAATTTTTTTTTCCAAAATTAATAAAGATGAACAATTTTAAACGGTAAATATATAACTACAAAAAAAAAGCATTTAAAATACAAAAAAAGCGGTGGTACCAAAATTTTCATGCGAACACATTTATAATTTTCGACATAACTACGAAAAAAAAAAAAAAAAGCGGTGGTACCAAATTTTCAAACAACCAAATTTACAATTTTCGAAATAACAACAAACAAATAAACATTTAACAAAAAAAACAAGCGGTGGTACCAAATTTTTACAAAAAAAAAACTTTTAATAAATTTCTTAACGAAATCGAAATTCAACCTCTGTAAGTCACGCCATATACAGCACCGTTACGCCACAAAAAGCGCCGTTAGTCACCGACAAATGTATTTTCTGTCTTCGGTACAGCCCACATCGATGAAATAGCAGCATTACAACAACATCTACAAGGGTTCACCAGCGCGGGACTACAGCAGTGTTCCAGTATGTATATTAATACGAGTAGCGGTTTTTGCAGCGTTGGGTATGGCGCACAGTGTGCGGAAATTATATAACGACACATGTACATATTTTTCATTAAAATTAAATTTTTTTCACTTTTGCGTACTACTGTACAATTTGCATTATATACCGTAACTTTTAACTTTTTAAACTACTGTACTTTTGATCAAATACCTTTATATTATATCCATACATACATACATATATGCCAATACCTTTTCACTTTTGCGTACAACTGTACAATTTGCATTATATACCGTAACTTTTTAGTTTTTCAACTACTGTACTTTTGATTATATACCTTTACATTATATACTACATACATACATACATACATACGAATACCTGTTTTTTGCACTTTTGCTTACTGTACTTTTCATCTAATCATACGTTTACATTATTTACATAGCCAATCCAATACATGCTTCAATACGTACATATATACATTTGTGTTACTGTTTTTTCATCGGAATTTCAGCTTTGCATACAGAAGTGTGCAAACACTTACTAATATTTCTTCAAATATTATTTTTTGCAATAATTTAAAAATATTTTCTCAACAAAAACTTTTCGGTGGTGCCTTCCAGTGTTAGTCGTGAGTCAGACTTTAAAACAAATTTTTTTTTCGAAAATACAAATAATTAATTTGCAACCTTAATACGATTTTTGATCTGTGCATTGTCGTACTATGCCTACGTTGAACTTTATAACATTTTTCAATTAATATTTCACATTAAGTCGAAATCTCAAAATTACTTTTTTTCATAAATTCTGCCATACAGTGTTAGTTAAACTAAGAATTTGCAATACGATACAATAGCACTTAGCAACAATTCAACGTTCAGATAAATAAATTGATTTTAATTAGATTTTTAAAGCTTCATCAAATGTCAGATACTGACACAGGTCAGCCAGATTTTTCAATCAGTGAAGACCTATTAGGATTCGAATCATTAGCAAATATAAATTTAACTTTGAGTACTAACGATACAAAAATGGCAACTCCGGAACAGAAAAAATCTTTTATTAGCCTTTGTGCATCAATCATTAGGGAAAATTACAACGGTGATCCGCTAGCACTTGAATCATTTATAGATAAAATTAATTTAATTGAAGATCTCTCAGAAGAAAACCTACAAAGTACATTTATAGCATTTCTAAAATCAAAGCTTGAAGGCAAGGCACGCGAGGCAATTCCAACTGATATTAGTTCCATTGTTCAGATTAAAGACGCGTTACGTAGTATAATAAAACCGGACAACTCAAAAGTTGTAGCTGGAAAAATTGCATCTTTGCACATAGTAAACAACAATTATACAGAATTTGCCAAACGTGTCGAGGAGCTATCTGATGCACTACGACGTTCTTTAATCACTGAAGGTATGACACAAGCTAAAGCCCAAGAAATGGCAGTTGAACAAACTATAAATGTATGCAGATTAAATACACGTTCTGACTTAGTTAAGTCAATTTTGGCATCAACAACCTTCAATGATTCAAAGGACGTAGTAGCAAAAATGATCGTAGAACAAAATAACCAAGCAAAAGAGAGACAAGTATTAGCGTTCCAATTAAACAATAACAGAGCAAATAATTTCCGAAGTAATTTTCAGGGACAAAATTTTAATAGATATAACAATAATGGCAACAACTTTGGGTACAACAATAACGCAAACAACTTTAGGTACAGCAATAACGCAAACAACTTTAGGTACAACAATAACGCACACAATTTTAGGTACAACAATAATAACAACAACTTTAGGTACAACAATAATGGCAACAACTATAGATACAACGACAACGGCAATAACTACAGGTCAAACAACAATGGCAACAATACTAGGTACAGTAACAACAGTACTAGGGGTAACGTAAACAATTTTAACAACAATACGCAAAACAGAAACAACAATACCAACGGAACTAACAATAATAGCGGAAATTATTCAAATGTGAGGACTTTAAACGCTCTGGCCGCTCAGGAGCGAACACTGGGGGAGCAAGAAACGGACATCTAACCGATCTATCTACAACAATAGGCATTTATTGTCTTAACTTAAATTATTCTGACTTTATCCAATTAAACTTTACCGGATCTAACAAATTACGTACGTTTTTAGTCGATACGCAAGCCGACATTTCTTTAATCAAAATTTCAAATTTAAACAATCATTTTTCCATCAATACAGACGATGTTATCCGCATTACTGGTGTCACTTCTAATAGTGTTTCTACTTTAGGTAAAATAACCGCAAATTTAAATTTTTCGAACTTTTCTATAAGACATAATTTACATGTGGTGAATGACGATTTTAATATTCCTTCTGATGGCATACTGGGTAAAGACTTTTTAAAAACAAACAAGTGTGTAATTAGCTATGCAAACAACTGCATCTCCTTCTGGGTAGGCAACGAAAAAGTCGCGATTCCGATTCTTCACGGGACAGAAAGCGATAACTGTATAATACCTCCCAGATGCGAAGTTTTTCGACTCTTTGATTTAGGCAAGCAACCGGAGTCACTCTTCGTAGACTCACAAGAAATTGATAACGGTGTATTTACAGCTAGATGCATTGTTAATGCCAGCAACCCAATCATCAAGATTATAAATACCACAGACCAGGTAAAATACGTAAAGAACTGTAACATTCGGACAGATAAACTTTCTAATTATCATATTTATTCCATCAAAAAGACGACGAAAGACGATAACCGGACAAAAGAACTTAGTAAAATTTTATAGAAACAAATTCAAAGCAATAACGCAAGCAAATTACTCGACTTATGTCTAGAATATGCAGATATATTCGCTCTGGCTGACGACAAAATGACATTAAATAACTTTTACGAACAAAAATTAAGACTGACAGACACAAACCCCGTTTATATTAAAAATTACAGATTACCATATTCTCAGCGTGAGGAAATAAATAGCCAAGTGAATAAATTGTTAAACAATGACCTTATCGAACCAAGTTACTCAAATTACAACAGTCCTTTAATTATAGTTCCAAAAAAAAACAATGATGGGCGAAAAGCATATCGTATATGCGTAGATTTTCGTGCAGTCAATAAAAAACTAATTGCAGACAAGTTCCCTTTGGCACGTGTTGATGACATTTTAGATAACCTTGGTCGAGCAAAGTATTTTTCGACACTAGACCTTTTTTCTGGATTTCATCAAATTCCCTTGCATACAGATTCACGCGATATAACTTCTTTTAGCACCGAACGTGGAGCATTTAGATGGAAAGTTTTGCCCAGAGAACTTGTATTAGACAGAGAAGATTTTCACGCGAATATCAGTGTGAATTGTCAAAATCCAAGTAAATGTCTTGTCTTATTTCACCGCGCCAGAGCTAACAGGGGAAATAGCAAGAGCGGCAAGTTAAAAGAGCTGAGTGAGGTCGAAAGAAATTTAACAGCTTGTATTTTCTCATAAATGTAGAAAAATATACCTATTTTGGGTTGATTTTGACAATTTAATAAAAAGCAGAATAATTATAATACGATTGATAAAATGTATATTCATACTTATGTATGTGCATTTGTAAAATTAATGGCTGAAGCCGCCCCTTTTTTGTTTTATGAATATGGATTTAATTAATGCACAAATGTGAGCATAATCCACCTGTTGTTTTGCCGACGGCATTACGTATTAGGAAATTTATGAATTTCGTTGGATATTGGATAAATAAATTAAAAAGCCGAATTGTATTTATTAAATAATAATAACCTTTGTTTTATTAATTAATGGAGGACTCTTCATGTGTTATTTGTGTGTACGTACATATGATATGATAAGATTTGCTATAATGGTGGTGCGCAAACGCAAATGTTAAAATGCCGGCGGCGATTTGCATTTTTTGGCACATAATTTTTACGCTTTTATATAATAAGTTATTCGCAAAAATTACTGCAAATCATGTGTATACATATGTATGTACATTCATAAATGCATGGATATTAATTTAAAACTGTTTTTCCACCCAAACTTTGTTTATACTTGAGCATTTATTAGACTAGGTAAAATTAATAGGTATTAAGTACCATATGTCTGCATGTACACATTTTATGTATGCACGTAAATAGTACCCCAATAATTACATGTACATTGATATGTATATGTACATATCTGTGTATTGATATAAACCCCCATTCAACATAATACAAATCAATATTTTACCCATTATACCTAAGTATATATGTACATACATATGTACTTATCTATGCGTACATATGTATACAAAAAAAAGAAGTAACTTTGTTCATACATATGTAGATATGTATTTATATATATACGTATTTACATATATAAATGCTTATATAAAATCAAATGTACTCGTATTTTCAAAATTATATAAATCAACCTTGACCTATGTACATACATATGTACATCACATGCCAAAATATAAATTCAAGGACAAATGACGTCTTTGTACATACACATATACGCACATACTTATATTTATACATATTTACATATCGACGTGCGCACACTTCTGTCCTCACT
Source organism: Philophylla caesio (assembly GCA_963971545.1). Taxonomy (NCBI): domain Eukaryota; kingdom Metazoa; phylum Arthropoda; class Insecta; order Diptera; family Tephritidae; genus Philophylla; species Philophylla caesio. Next base: position 92,172,162 of record OZ020607.1, read on the forward strand.
TCCCGCAGCAATTGCTAAATCAACAGTTACACCGGCGCCATAAATCCTAAACCATTTCATTCATAAATTGCGCGTGCGTAAAACTCATTTCATTCATAAATTGCAGCACAACTTAAAATCTGCCAGCGAAGCACATTTTTCGCGATCTTGCAAAAATTTATAAATTTGAACATTTTCGTCTTCAGCTTTGCAAGTACAGGGGCGTTGCCTATTTCTGGCCCAGTCCGGCAAATGTGTTGGTGAAAAATAAATAAAAATATGTATATTAGACATTCCTTAGCTAATACAATACTCTTTTACCAAATTCATATCTAATTTATGAATATTTAATCATTACGAACCATTATATTGTAAAATACTAATAAAAATTTATAAATGCATTCGGTAATATTTCGCAAAATCGGCCTTGCCAGGATAAATACTCAGCACATCTTCATCACCTCAATACGCGCTGTGTACATTTGTATGAGCACATATATATATGTAAATATGTAGCCGAATTTTGTCGCATTTGAACAACAGTGTTGGTCAGCACTGAATTTGCAAACCTTTTACTGCAATTTGTAGTCGGAGTAGGAAATCTACTACTTTATAAAAAGTTCTTAGAAAAATTCATAATTAATTTTCACTTTTAATTTATTAAAAAAATGTATCACACTATATCTCACCTTAATAAGTATTAAACATCTATATGTTATTGATTTTCTCCCAGTTAAACGTCTCTGAGAGTTAAATCGTATATTTTTTTTTACTCCTATTTTTCCTTGTACCTACTGCGAAACGAAAAGTATTTGAAACCAACTCTAATTTATGGTGGTGGTTTATTGCCTTCGTCTCGCAGCAGAATTGTCGGAAATCCGAGCAGAAGCAAGCATTTAGACTCAAGGGTGGTTTGCGGGCACGTGAACAAATGTACGTTTGTATTTATTGTATGTACATACATATGTGCAGAAAAATATGCGTTTGGCATTTTGCTTGCACATAAGATGAATTTTAGGCTTAGATTTGTTTGATAAAATATTTTAAACATGTGTGATATTAAATTAATTTCGGCAGACAAAGTAAATTGTATTATTGTATTCAAATTAGTGAATATACATACATACATATATCAATCCACATTTATGGTTAAAAGGTAAATAATTTGCCCATATGGCCAGATTTACATATGTACATAAGTACAAAGTACTACTTGCCTTAAATTGCAACTGATTTGATAAATATTATTGCATTAATATTTTGTTCACATTTAAGTGATAGAATTTTGCCAAAATTTAAATAATTTTTCAGCTCCACCGATAACATAACGAAAATACATTAAAACTCTCGTTTTATCAATTCCCGCTCTGTCACTGTTAGTTTTTTTTTCTCTATCGCTGTCGAATCGTGGTGAGCTAAGACAAAATATATCATGGTGAGCTACGACAAGAAAATTAGTACCCCTCAAAATCAGAGGAATGTGTGTCGGAATGGACTGAGATAAGGCTTCTCTGGTTTTGCCTTTTGGTTTGAATATAGCACCGAATTCGTTTACACGAATGATGACAATCGCTTTTTCAGGTATTCCGGCTAATGTAGCATTTTTGTACGTCGACGATATCATCGTCATAGGCTGTAGTGAAGCACATCACATTAAAAACCTTTCAAAAGTTTTCGACAAATGTCGATCTTTTAACCTAAAACTTAATCCAAATAAGTGCAATTTTCTAAGGCCAGAAGTAACATTTTTAGGCCACAAATGTTCGGCAACGGGTTTGTTGCCAGACGATTCCAAAATTAACGCAATTAAAAAATATACAAAACCGACTGACAAAGACGCAGTACGACGATTCGTTGCATTTGCAAATTACTACCGAAGGTTTATACCTAACTTTGCGTCTCTAGCCGCACCCTTGAATCGTTTAAACAGAAAAAAAGTAGAATTTATTTGGGACAGCGAGTGCGAGAAAGCTTTCGAATCACTAAAATCAGCGTTAATGTCACCTAAATTGCTACAATATCCAGACTTTTCCAAACAATTTATTATTACAGTTGATGCTTCAAAAACCGGATGTGGCGCTATTCTTAGTCAAGAACAGCAAGGTAGCGATCTGCCTATTTGTTTCGCTTCTAAAGCATTTAATAAAGCGGAACAGAAAAAACCAATTATAGAGTTGGAACTTTACTTTGCCATAAAACAATTTCGTCCATACATTTACGGAACTAACTTCCTTGTCAAATCAGATCACAGACCACTAGTTTTTCTTTTCAATATGAAGGATCCATCTTCAAAACTTGCGAGAATTCGACTCGAATTAGCCGAATATAATTTCATTATAGAGTACATTAAAGGTAAATCAAACGTCAGTGCCGACGCACTTTCACGCATTTCCATTGACGAGATTAGGGAATCAACGAAACACGTTCTTGCAGTTAAAACCAGAACGATGACTAAAAAACTTAACGAAACAGAAATACAAAACAGCGACATGGACAATTCAACGCAGACTTTAAACGTTTATGACAAATTTGCATTTAATTTTTCAAAAAAAATACCGCGTATTAGATCAATAATGAATCACGATAAAAATTACAAAATTTAAAATTTACAAATATGTGCACATATAAAACACAAAAAATCGAGTTGCTTAATGTCGAGGTTGTTAACGAAATAACGAATTTAGATGACTTACTTTCGAGGCTCGAAAACGAAGCCGGCAATCGCAACATTAAACATTTTGAATGGCCAAAAAACGATACATTTTTCAAATATTTTTTTATATCAGAATTAAAAAACAGCGGAAACAAAAAACTTTATGCCAAAATACGTACAAAATACTATTGGAAAAACATGACTCGTGACATTGCTAAATTTGTAAAAAGTTGCGGAAAATGTTTATTAAACAAAGTTAAGCCTAAAACTAAAGAAAATCTTGTTCTTACGCCAACACCTTGCAAACCCTTCGACATTGTAGTTATTGATACAATAGGTCCTTTACCTGAGTCGAATAATGGAAATAAGTGCGCCCTTACCATTATATGCGACTTAACTAAATATTTAGTAACAATTGCTATTCCAGACAAAAGTGCTAAAACAATTGCATCTGCCATTTTTGAGAGTTTCGTGTTAACATATTCTATTAAATCCGATTTAGGTACAGAATTCAAAAACGATATTTTTCAAGAATTAACGAAAATTTTAAAAATCGAACATAATTTTTCAACCGCATACCATCATGAAACCGTTGGTACAATTAAACGGAACCATAGGGTATTTAACGAATATTTGCGTGCGTATTTAGAAGAAACATATTCCGATTGGGACGTATATCTAAAATATTTTACATTTTTGCATAACACAACAACAAACACAGTTTTTGATTACAAATTTACTCCATTCGAATTAGTATTTGGAAGAAAAGTTATTTTGCCAAATGAATTACAAAAAGAAAAAATCGATCCAATATATAACGTTGAAAATTATGCAAAGGAAGTAAAATATAGAATGCAAAAATCACACGTACTCGCAAAAGAACTTATTAACAAACATAAAACGCGAAATAAAAATCTATATGATAAAACCGCGCGTCCTTTATCAGTTAACATAAATGATTTGGTTTTAATTCAAAAAGAACCACGAGATAAACACGCAAACATATACCAAGGCCCGTACGTTATAACAAAAATTGACGGTGTAAACGTAAACGTATACACAAAATAAGTTAAATAAAATTTGATAGATATAAAGTCTAATACTATACTTTATTAGTAATATATGGAAAAAAATATAAACCATACCTGTACAAAACAAAAAGAAAAATCAAAACTTTTATAAGTCGTATATAAAAATTAGCTACAAAAACTTAAATTATATTAAAATCAAAATACAATGAAAATTAAAATATGTATGAAAAAAATATATTCAAAATGTAAATTTAAATTTATTTTACACTTACCTAAGAATGGTAATGTAAAACTGAATAAACTTCATCTTTTTAATTTAAGCCTATATAATTCAAAAATACACTTAAACATACAATATAAAAATCTACTTACATTTATATATTATTATGGCTATTAAAATTAGAATAATTAACTAATTTTAAAATATCTTTTAAAAACTTAACTTATAAGACTAAAATTATTGTTAATTTTAAGTTACATGGCATACTTAATTTTAAAATATCTTTTAAAAACTTAACTTATAAGACTAAAATTATTGTTAATTTTAAGTTACATGGCATACCTACATGTAAATTTATAAACAAATAATGAAAATTTTCTATTAATTATGTGCAGAAGGATATAGCAAGACTGATCACCTTGCTACATCCTTCTTTTTCAAAGGAGGGTGATGTAATGGAAACAAATTACAAGTGGTAACCCTACCTAATAAGATAATTAATTTAGTACTAAGCTTATAAAATACGACTCTACATCTAAGATCTATTACATTTAGTACTAGTTTGTAACTACAGCTAAGTTTAGTATGTAAGTGAAAAAATAAAGAACGCCATTCCTTGGCGCGACTTCAAACCGAACAGTCTTGTTTATTTTAAATAAATTTTGGCATTCACCACAACAGCAGTAGCAGCGGCAGCAGCAGTAGCAGCAACAGCAACAACACCAGCGAGTGTTAGCGGAGCCCTGGCGCTCCACAGGGTTCTCGCCCTTCAACAACGTCCTTCCATATGGACAAGAACAAAACTTTAAGTATAAAAACAATCGGCCCGAAATATTTAGTAATGAAAAGAATATTAAGTGATCAAACTTTAAAAAACGTCTCACCCTTTCTCATAAAAAAACGTATTGATGGTGTATGTGCCGAAATTGAAATATGCAAAAAATTACGAAGTGGTGACATATTGATGAAAACTAAAACTTACATACAAGCTGAAAAACTTGTCAAATTAACATCCCTCTCTTCGGACATACTTGTCCACACATAATTCTCTTAACTTCACAAAAGGTGTAATTTACTGTAACGATTTGCGCGGCATAAAAGAAGACGAAATACTAAACGAACTTGAAGGTGAAAATGTCACAGAAGTTAAGAAAATATTTTTATTTATTTATTGATTGTTTACAGTCTTGCGACTTTAAAATGTACAATTTTACATAGTTATAATATATTTTCCATTAAAGTGTTAGTACATGTTAGATATATTTTTACAAACCAAATATAAATTGCTTAAAAATAATTTTGTCATGGTCGGAAAGGCCGTGTTTCCGATCCATGGTCATATCGCCTTTATTTGGTGCTAGGACGGATGGAAAGATCAAGTTTCCATTCCGCGCCCTTACCGGATAGCCAATGTTTTACAATGGTCATACAGTAATTCCTTGAAACTGGTAAAGTTAGTGCAGTTTTTTATGTGCGACGGTAATTCATTAAATTAGCCCTTTATAGAAAATGTTTCTTTTATCCACTTCGGTTCTATAGAAGGGTAGCCTAAAGCTGTTGTTCTCTCTTAGTAGGTATGAGTGGGCGTCGTTAATGTATCGAAGGTTGTCACTCAAATAATCCGGAAGTCTGCCTTCTTTTATGTTAAACACAAATTTCATAACATGATAAAAAACTTGCTGCTTCACACTCAGCCAATGCATATCAGCGATCATATCCCGCGTGGGTGTATCATTTAACTTATTTAGTATAAAGCGCATAGCTCTGTTTTGCAGTTTATCTACTTGGGTATCGATAACTATGAATAATATCGTTGGACAATATATAAAGTGGGGTTCCACTATAGATCTATAGACAATGGTTTTGTATCTCCTTCCTAGATATTACCAAGATCTTTTTATAAAGCCAATTGTTTTGCAATTTTTTTAACTGTATATTCAACATGCTCATCCATTTTTAATTTATTAACAATGTATATCCCTAAGTATTTAATGAGTTTAACTTCTCTAATAACTTCATCTTTAATTTTTAGGCTGTAGTTTGAGCATCCGTTATTGACTGCCCTATTTAAGACCATGAACTGCGTCTTATTAACATTCAGTTTTAGTTTATTAGAGCATAACCAGTTATATAAGGAATTCAGATCTTCTTGCATTTTTCCAATCGCATTATGCACGTTCCTATCACTGACTGTTAGGAGTGTGTCATCAGCGAACAATTTTATCTTACAGTGTTTTAGCACCATATTAATATCATTGATATAAATATTGAAAAGAACTGGTGCCAACACCGAGCCTTGTGGTAACCCAATGTTCACGGCTACTTTTTGTGACACAGTTGACTCGATCACTGTTTGCAGCATACGATCGGTAAGGTAGCTCCGAAACCAGTCAAGCTCCTTGTCTTTTATACCAATATGCTCAAGTTTTTTCAACATTCTATCCCTGTCAATAGTTTCAAAAGCTCTTTTCAGATCAATAAACACCGCTACGATATTCAACTTTGAATTAAGATCTTCCTTCCACTGGGATAGTACCAATTTTAGTGCAGTCTCACACGAGTGCTTCTCCCGGAAACCTGATTGCTCTTTTATGAATATGTTATGAGTTTCAATATGACATAACAACTGCGTTTTAACCACATTTTCCAGAATTTTTTCAATGTTTGGAAGAGTCTAAATTGGCCTCATTTCTTCAACTTTTATAGTACCTTTTACTTTTTGAACGGGGACAATCGTCGAAATTTTCCAATCTTTAGGTACTATCCCTGATTCAAGGCTCTTATTTATCAGTAAAGAGTACAAGTGTCCCATATACTCTACTGAGTCTTTAATTACACCCTCAGACAATACATTTTTCCCTCCTATTTTTCTCTTAAATTTCTTTATGGTATGTTCAATATCTTTAGAGTTAATCTGGTGGAATTCAAAGTTATTTACCTGATAAGCCTGCGGTAAAAAATGTCTTCTATGTTTCTATTTATCTCCACTATACTTTCTACGAAGAAATCGTTAACGTTTTCTGCAATTTCATCGCTGCTTTTGAATATTTTATCCCTTATTAAAACTTCGGTTATTTTTTCTTTACTATATGATTTATTAACCACGTAATCCACGTATCAAAGCAAATCAGCTGTTTCATTGCTTGGTGTGAAAATATCTCGTTCAGTAGTTTACTATAAGTCGACACTACTTTAATGTTTATGTTCAGTCTCCGACTGATACTCATCGCGAGTGGACGTATTTTCAGACTGTGTTTTTCTCTTTGGTTGCTCACCAAATTTTTTTTTTTTGCTTCTCGCTAAGCACTCTTCTTTGTGATTGTGACTACATACTTCAAACGTTACACGTTATTTCACTGTAAGTGCTTGTGTATAAAAAAAATACCCCAATGGCCCCCGGGCCACCCAACTTGGGGGACAATCGGTTTGCTTTGCTAGCTGAAAGTCCCCAACCAAAACGCAAAAAAACCACATATAAGCCATTAGTATTTCCCGAATTACCAAAAACCAAACAGGACAATCCAAAGTTTATTACCATATCAGCAGTCGTCCCAACTAAACCATTAGCGAAGTTCTCGTGTTTTGCAGTTTATAAAGCGTTGGAAACTGTAAGCAAAGAAATAATTTCCATTTCTGAGCTACACGATGGTAATCTGCTGTTACTAGTGAAAAACCCAACTATCGCACAAAAGTTTATAGCTACAAAGCGTTTGAATGGAATATGCGAAATTAAGGTTAATTTTCAAGAAAATCGGAACTTTTCAAAAGGCACAATATATGCGCCATGCCTTAACGATGTCCCCGAAGACGAAATTATAGAAAATATGAAAAATCAAGGTATAGTAGGAGTGCACAAGGTTAAGAGGAGCGTGAACAATACCCTAGTATATACTGGAGTTGCTCTTCTTACATTTGATTTGTATAAATTACCCGAAAAAGTTGAGGTTTCATGGCGCTCAGCCCGTGTAAAACCGTTTTTTCCAAATCCCATGAGGTGTAAATCGTGTCAACTTCTAGGGCATACCATTAAGAGGTGCAACAACAAAGCTGCTTGCGTCACTTGTAATTTCCCTCCCCACGGCTCAGAGCAATGCTTACGCACTTTATGTGCTAACTGCGCCGGAGAGCATCCAGCTTCTTCACGTGCCCACGATACATTCAAACAAGACAAATTCTCAAAATCAAAACCGAAAATAAATGTTCAATGCGAGAAGCTATCAAATTACACAAAGCACAAATACCCAGTCTACCAATCACCTCTTTCCCACAAACAGTAAAACAAAACGAACAACTCAAAAGTATTAACTCTAAAAATTCTATCGCAGATTCCACTAATACAACTTCCAAACCCAAGAGTGAGTGCTTCGCTACAAGCCCCCCACATTGATACTGCTAAGAGCACTAGCACTGCCCACACAAATCTACAGCCAGATACCAACAGCGAAATGCGTTGGTACAAGTTCATTTGTATATTGTTGTGAACAGTCGACAAATTTATTAGCTCTGTGTTTTATCAAAGATATATAGGGAAAAGTGACGGTGTATCCGAAAAAAAAGTGTACAGGGCGGTTGTTAAAACTACCCGCTCCCCTGCAACAGTGAAAAACACCGACACAAACGGAATCCAGATAAGTATCATCATCTGTAAGAAAATTTATAAACCTTTTTTTCAGCCTACGTTTTGTTTTGTTTTGGGTTTTCATAAAGAAAACAAAAACAACACCAACAGCAAATAAAACTATTTTTGGCGCACTAAACAGCTGACCCAAAGTGTGTGTTCAACTACAAGCTGCAAAACAGCTGGAAATAGTGAAAGTGATAAAGCAGTGACTTTCGTCGATAAGCAAACCTCTAAGTCCGGTTTTCCTCCGAATAGCAAGGACACAACCCATACGTCGATAAAGCAGTATACGATCACTCCTGATACAACGGTGTGCACAAAATTAGCAGCGGACTAATCCGAAACTCATGGCGAATGGCTGAACCCGCCGAAAACCCATTTAGGCGTTGTTCAGGTGTTATGCACTCCCCTCCGAGAGTAAGGGAAAGGACTGAAGCCGAAAAAAGCGAAGTCCAAAAGAGAAGTGCGCTCGCTTTAGAAGACGACGGATGTCAAGAAGCGAAAAAAGCCAAAAAAGCTGATATAAGCGATAAAGGACCCACTGAATGTTCTCCGAACGCGGAAAGACGTCACCAGATGAATGTTGAGAAAGCTGCAGAAAATTTACGTTCGCGCTCCTCACCACCGGATATCAGCCGTGGGGTAGCCCCTATGGCCGAAAACTCTCCTGCAAACGTCAAAAGCCCTATGAAAGAGTTGGGCTATAAGATAAATGAGCTTCTAAGCATGATAGGCGGAGGCAGAAGATCCATTCACCAACCCATGCGCGATCTAGTCGGGGAAATTGCGAAGTTGCACAAAGAGGCAACAGAAGTGCAGAACGCGGACGTAAGCAACAAAAGAAACAAGAAAACAAGAGAGCAATACGTCCAAACTTCAAGTGACCGAAAGGGTAACAAGCCGACAGTAAACATGCGGCAAATGCAGGTCGAATCGACTAAAAGTAACACCGATTCAATTATAAGAAACAAGGCGGTCGCAAGGGCAGAAACCCCAGCTAACAAATGGACCTTGGTGCAAACCCAGAAAAAACTGAGCAAAACCGCAAGAAAAGCGTCGAAGCCCGATGCGGTAATAATATCAAAAACAGGCGAAACCACATATGCGGACATCATCAAGCAAATGAAGAAGCAACCCGCAATGCAAGAACTAGGGCAAAGTGTCAACAAAATTGTCACCACATCTAGAGGAGACTTACTAGTCCAACTACGCGACAACACTGGACACGTGGCAAGCAAGTTCAGGGAGTGCGCTAACGAGGTACTAAAAAATGTCGCAGATGTAAAAGTCCTGACACACACACTAAACGTGGAGATTCGCGACATGGATGCGGCAACAACAGAAGAAGAGGTTGGCGACGCAATCAAGCACCAGTTCCCCGAAGTAAATTATGGGAAGCCGGTTTCAGTCAAATCCATAAGAACAGTAAGAAATGGAACACAAACTGCGCTCATAAGCCTTTCAGTGCGAGACGCAAAAACCTTGGTAGAGGCGGGACGAATTCGCATAGGCTGGGTCAACTGCCGAATTCGGGAACTATTCAGTCCCACCAGGTGTTATCGATGCCTCGATTTTGGACACATATCCAGGCATTGCAAGTCCGCCGAAGATCGCAGCGGTACGTGTCTTCGTTGTGGGGAGAAAGGACACTTTGCCAAGCAATGCAAAGCAGCACCCAAATGCGCCATTTGCAAGACAGCGACTGGTGTCGCACAAGACCACCCTACTGGAAGCTTTAGGTGCCCTGCGTATAAAAAAGCGGTAAACCAACTAAAATAATGATTAAGTGCATACAAATAAATTTAAACCATTGCAAAGCGGCACAAGACCTTTTAAAGCAGGCAATCTACGAGCAAAAGATCGATATTGCACTCATCAGCGAGCAGTACAAAGAAGCCTCAGTGGAAGGAAATTGGCTCCAAGACAGAAGGAAAAAAGCTGCAATCTGGGCATGTGGGGCCACGCCCATCGAAATCAGAGGTAATAGTCAACATGAGGGCTTCATCTACGCAAAAATCGGTGGAATACACTTCTACAGCTGCTACGCGCCTCCAAGCGAACCAATAGAAAATTATAAAAACATGCTGAGCCGTCTGGTAACCGATGCTGCGGGAAAAGCACCACTCGTAATATCTGGAGACTTCAACTCGTGGGCAGTTGAATGGGGCAGCCCAAAAACAACTCCACGGGGCCAGGCGCTGCTTGAAGCCTTTGCCAGTCTTAACATCGTGCTGCTCAACAAAGGAAGGAAAAATACCTACCAAAAAGGCAATGCGGGTTCGATCATCGACCTGACATTCAGCAGCTCTGCGATATTCAATAAAATAACATGGGACGTCTCAGAGGAGTTTACATTCAGCGACCACTTTGCCATCTACTTAACCATCCACCCGTCTCAAAACTCCGCGAATAAAAGGAGAGCGTCGAAAGTGCAAAGCATTGGATGGAAAACAAAAATGTTAGATAACAGCATGTTGGAATACATGACAGAACTCATACCAGACACACTTGATGGAAGCTCTGGAAGCCCCAACACATGTGCTAATGCACTAGTAAAGCTAATCACTGACATCTGCGATGCATCAATGCCACGGAAAAAGAGTGGTAACCGAAGAGCACCAGCGTACTGGTGGACAAACGAAATAGCGGAGCTAAGAGGGGAATGCCTAAGACGGCGCCGGCAACACCAGAGACAGAGGGCAAGAAATAATCCCCAGTATCAACACCTCCAAGCTGAATACAAGCACAGCCGAATAAAACTACGAAAAGCAATCCAAAAGAGCAAGCGCGAGGCCTTCGCAGAGCTGGTAAAAGACGTTGACGACAATCCTTGGGGTAGCGGGTACAATATCGTCCTGAAAAAACTGAAAGGGTACAACGCCAAACCGCCAGTATGCCCACTTATAATGAAGCGGATCGTCTCAGGCCTTTTCCCACAACAAGAAATATGCAGTGTACCGAGGGAGCTAGTAGTAGACACCGCCGAGATCCCTCCGGTAACAAATAATGAAGTGCTCGCTGCTGCAGCTAGAATAAAAACCAGCAAGTCCCCAGGTATGGATGGAATCCCAAATAGCATTCTTAAATATGTAGTTAAGATGAAGACTGAAACCTTCAGCAATCTATACACGAAATGCATTCAAGAAGGCATTTTTCCAAAGAAATGGAAGCGGCAACGGCTAGTTCTACTACCCAAAGGCAACAAGCCCCCAGAAGAGCCTTCTTCGTACAGGCCTCTGTGCATGCTGGACACTGCAGGGAAACTATTTGAATCAATCATAAGCGCCCGACTCCAAGAGATTACGGAAAGTGACGACGGGCTCTCAAATAAACAATACGGCTTCCGAAAAATGCGGTCAACTGTCGATTCCATTGCGTCTGTCTGCGATATAGCGCGTAAAGCACTCGAAGGCAAAAGATGGTTCGAAGGAACTAAACAGTACTGCGCTGTAGTTACGCTGGATGTAAAAAATGCATTCAACTCCGCCAACTGGAACTACATAATTAAGGCGTTGATAGAGATGAAAATTCCAGACTACTTGACCCGAATACTCCTAAACTATTTTAGCGAAAGAGAGTTATTTTATGATACAAATGAAGGCCCGAAAAGGTACCATGTCACAGGTGGTGTGCCGCAGGGTTCGGTCCTCGGACCAATCCTTTGGAACATCATGTATGATGGCATCCTTAAAATTGAAAAACCCGAGGGCGTGTCTATAATAGGCTATGCGGATGACATAGCGATCGTAGTAGTGGCGAAACATCTGGTGGACGTGTCGCGCATGTGTAGCGAAGCAATAGCGTCAGCAAAAACTTGGCTGCAGAACGCAGGACTAGAGTTGGCTGATCACAAGACAGAGGCATTGCTCATGACCAGTCGAAAAAAGCTGGAAAAGATTCAAATCCGCATAGGAGAACATACTGTAACGTCAGCGCAAACTTTAAAATACCTCGGTGTCGTACTCGATCCACGACTGAACTTTAAGGAACACCTGAAATATGCCAGCGAGAAGGCAAGGAAGACCAGTATGGCTCTTGCAAGACTCATGCCAAATATGGGAGGCCCAAAACAGAAGCAAAGAACCCTGCTTGCGAGCGTCAGCTCATCAATCTTAATGTACGCGGCACCAATCTGGGCAAGCGCGACCCCTATAACCTCATACATGAGAGCACCAGCCTCGGTGCACAGATTATCATCCCTTAGAGTATGCTGTGCATTCGTGACTGTGTCAGACGAGGCCTCAAACTTACTAGCTGGAAGATGCCCGGTAGACATAGCTGCAAGAACGGCGGCAGCAATAAAGCATAGCCCAAACGAACGCAGCAAGATGCTGCAACAAAGCATCGACGAGTGGCAACAAAGGTGGGACTCGTCCCCAAAAGGACGGTGGACAAAGAGATTGATCCCAAGGGTAGACGAGTGGATTAAGAGAAAACACGGAGAAACAAACTTCTACCTTACCCAGTTCCTTACCGGGCATGGCTGCTTCCGACAATATTTATATAAATACAAGCACGTTGACCACCCCTTCTGCCTACATTGCGATGGGAAAATTGAAAGCGCAGAACACATACTTATGGACTGCCACAGATTCGACACAGAACGCAACTATCTAGAACGGTTTATGCGAAAAGCAGTGTCCCCCGAAGGCTTGCTGGAGGCTATGCTGTCCGATAAGGATATTTGGCACAAATGTGCTGACAACATCACGGGAATAATGAAAAGACTCCGAATAGACGAGCGAAACGCGAACCGCGCAGAATTATAACGCACGCTGAGTGAAGACGAAGAATAACGTCCAGTGCCTGCCCTGCGAAGTAATATCGGAATTGATAGTCCCGCAGGGGTGCCACAGGCCCAGCGTACGAAGGAGGTTGGGTTTAGTCCGTAGGTGCCTGGAGGCAAATCGGGCATGCGGGCAGCACGGGCTGCTCGTATCTATGAAGATTCCTCCTACCTACCGAAAAAAAAAAAAAAAAAAAAAAAAAAAAGATACCAACAGCGACTCACACCCTCCCGCAACCTCTTTCGTTCTCCAATCTAATGACATTCCACAAAACAACAATATATTAAATCTTAATACCCAATCTCTCTCCTTTGGATCTCTCGATTCCACATTCAACAACATTCTTAACAGTTTTGCTAATAATTCTTCACCTCAAGTAATAACCCCCTCTCATCAATTTTTGAGCGAACTACCATCTTAATCTCACCACACTTTAAACTTTTCTCCAAACAATCCACAAATTAACTCAATAACAACTCAACAGTCTAACCAAATCGATTATGAGCATATTATGATAACTGCTGACAATGAAGATTTTTAATATTTTCTTCTTTGTCCTGCTATACCTACTTTCACACAATGTTTAATATTCTACAGTGGAATATAAACGGCTTCTACAACAAATACACTGAACTTGAAATTCTCATTAAAGACATCTCACCACATTTCATTGCATTACAAGAAACTCATCTCGCTGTAAATAAAGACGCCTTTGTATCAAATAAGTACGTTAGTTATTTCCTAAATTTACCACAAAATATAACAAACAAACAAGGCATTGCTGCTTTAGTAAGAAAAGCCACTCCATATAAATGCCTGTAAATCCATTCAAATATCGCCTCATTAGCCATTCAGGTATCCATAGGTTTTCAACTTACGATTATCTGTGTATATATTCCGCCTCAACAAAGCTTTACGCTAGCTGAACTCAGACACATTTTAATTTCAGTACCCAAACCCGTAATCTTGGTTGGAGATTTTAATTCGTGGTCCCCATTATGGGGCTCCCCATTAACTAACCAAAGAGGTTTGGTGTTGGAAAATTTAGTTCTTACAGAGAATCTAACTGTCTTGAACGATGGTTCCCCTACCCACTTTTTGACGCACGTCGACCTCTCCATTTGTTCTACCAGCATCGCTCCAAAAGTCAATAGCCGAACTCTCGACAGCCTATGCGGTAGTGACCACTATCCAATAGACTGGTCTAAATTTGCCCAAAAGACGATCCTATTCTGTGATGAATTTCCTGTATCTCAGAACATTAATAAAGAGGCCTCTAATATCACCAAAGTAATAAGGTCGGCGGCACATCTTTCTATTCCGCAAACTACCTACAAACCTTACAAAAAAATAGTCCCATACTGTTCAAGTGAACTAGGCAACTTAGAAATTTAAAACAGCATAACTGGAGAGAATACAAAAGAACTAGAACAGAGGCTAACCTCATTTTATACAAGAAAGCAAATGCTATTTTTCGCAAAAAATCTAAGAAAGCAAAGAGAATGAGCTTCGAAAAACTTAGCGCAGAAATAAATCCCTGTTCTAACCCTAAAAAGATTTGGTCGGACATTAAAATGCCCGCAGGTTCAAATGCCCAAAACCGAATAAATTCAATCAACTGCCCAACCGGCCCAATATTTGACCCCATGTTGATAGCTGAACATTTTGCCTCCACCTGGTCAATGTATTCTAGCGACTCGAACTTCAGTTCTGCTTTTATTGCAAAGAAAAATGAAACGTTAAGCCACAATTATAACCAGCCAAACTCACCTGCCAGTATAATAGAATCGGAGATCACTTATTCGGAATACGAAATCACAATTTCTTCACTAACAGGGAAAACTCCCGGCTCCGATAGAATTTCATATGATATGTTGAAAAATTTACCTTCACAGCTTAAAATACGATTAATAAATCTGTACAATAAAATATTAAGAACTGGAATTTATCCTCAAAACTGGAAAAATTCGACAGTTGCTCCGATCCCAAAGTCTACCAACCCATCCTCAGAAGCTTCAGATTATAGACCGATTTCCCTCATTTGCTGTATGAGTAAGCTACTCGAAAAAATTGTGTCTAAACGAATCATGTGGTACATCTCCAAAAATCGTTTAATAAGTCCACATCTGGTTGCCTTCAAGGAAGGACAAGGAGCTTCCGACGCCCTCCTACTTTTCGAAAGCTTCGTCTCAAGTACCCACATAGTTTTGCAACAGCTAGAAAAATGGTAATTCGGTAATCAAATTTACAATTTCATAACGTCTTTTCTCACCAATCGGAATTTTAAAGTAAAAGTAAATAATGCTTTTTCAAAGTTATACAACCAACAGAATGGTATTCCACAAGGATCTCCTCTCTCAGTTTTCTCTATTGCCTTCGATGAGATAAGCCATATTATCACTAAATACAAAAACATTTCGCACATTATCTATGCAGATGACGTTTTACTTTTTTCGAAAATAACTAACTTGAACATTGTCCAAAATAAATTTTTAAATATACTAACCGATATTTCTAACTGGTCAATTTGCTCAGGAGCAAATCTATCGCTTAATAAATGTAAATATTTTCATATATGTCGTAAGCATAAATGTATTAATTTAAACCTAGTTCACGATAATGTCAACATTGTAAACGTTCCTAGCTTACGTTTTCTTGGAATCATCTTCGACAAACACCTCACTTTTAAGGAACATTGCCTATGGGTAAAAAAAAGCCTAGCTGCCAGGTTGAATATTGTTAAGTATCTATCTTCTAAGCATTGCCTAATCCACCCAAATACTTTGATAAACGTTACCAAGGCCTTAATTCTGTCGAAGATTGACTACGGTTTACCAATATATGGACACTGCGCTAAGAGTAATATTAAGCTGATTTTACCTCCATATCACGCTGCCGTTCGAAGGAGCATTCGGGCCTTTTCAACATCTCCGATTCAATGTATCCTGGCTGAAGCTGGAATGCCTACTATACAGCAGAGAATAGAACACACTACCATGAGGCTTATCCCAAAGGTGTTTTTTTGCATAAATAGCATTTTGCACGAAACTACCACAACTCTGTTGTCCGCTAGTAAAATACCAAGCCGTAAACCAACGATATTAAGAGTGCTGGAACACGCTAAAAGTTTGGGAATAATCTCACAACCCTCTTTCCGGTATCCCATCAGTTCTCCACATTGGCACTTAAGCGGCGCTTCAATTCTTCTCGGCCTTTCTAACTACGCCAAGTCAATCACAAGCCCAATAGAATATCAGTGCCTTTTGAAGAATATAGAGCACCTTTTCGGAATGAATAGAAAATGTACTTCACCGACGGCTCCAAGTCTAAAGACCACACGTCATTCGCTGTTGTTCGAGCCAATGGTGAAACAGTAATTGCAGGACATCTTCCAAACTATAGTTCAGTGTAAACGGCGGAAGCTGTAGCAATATACAAAGCAATAATATCAGCCTTAGAATCTAACGATAAGACGATAATCTGCACAAACAGCATGTCCTCTATATCTGGCATCATGAATACCGCCAACAAGTCATCTCTAACATCTGAAATACGTAGCGAGCTAATAGAAAACTGCAACAAAATCAAAATTATGTGGTTTCCTGGCCACGCTGGTATTAAAGGCAACGAGTTAGCTGATCAAAAGGCAAAATCTGTTGCAATAGAACCACTTCTTGTCTTTAACTACATGGAGAGTAATGATGTTTTCTTATTCATAAACAACCGTGTTAAAGACCTGAGAATAGCTGCATGGGCTAGAGTGCAACACCATTACTCTAATCTCAATTTAACTGGTTCTAAACTCCACTTTCCGTCTACTTGTCGGACGAACGACCTTATTCCCTTACCTCGACCACTGCCACGCACTCGTATCTCCTAAATGGTTCCAGTGCACCACACTGCATATACTGCACCTCTCCATTGCTCACAGTTAAACACCTTCTGGATGAATGCCCAACCTTTAGTGCAACCAGAAACATAATGCCCGGCGACCAAATGATTTCGGAAATGCTCAAGGACACTTCCCAGGAGAACATCTCCAAAGTTACGGAGTTTTTATTCAAAACAGGCCTTAGAAAGCTAATTTAATATTTTAATTTAAGTCACCTTTGCTTTATTTACTTTATTTACTAACATCTCTTAGTTTGTAATTGATGTACCGATAGCAATGATTTTACTTTTCCAACATTTGACTGTCTATTATACTTATATTTTTAGTCAATATAAATTTATTAGAACAGCGAGCCGTAAGCCCTGGCAGCTAGTGCTCTCCTTTTGTAAAATAATAATTGTATTATTATTTTTCATTTAATAAAATAAAAAATAAATAAAATAAAATGTTTATGTTGAAATATCCAACAACAATAGTGTTCATTAAGTTATCAGATATTTCTGTTAGAATAGCCTCCATATATATGAGAAACTCGGCATCACTTGTGCTTGGTGAATGGTATACCACCTCGATCTGCCATTTAGTCTGGCAACTTTTCAGTTGGATGACCATGCACCATAGATTATTATTTACCGATTTGTTGACCTTTATCTTGAACTCAAGAGTGTCACGTAAAATTATGATCATACCGCCTGTATGTCTACTGTGTGAATCGCACCTTATTACGTGGTATGTTGGAAAATTTATCTCCGAGTCATCTATTTCATTTGTAATACATGTCTCGGAGCATAGCACCATGTCTGGGTTAACATTTTCCATGAGTCTTTCTAGTTCAATTTTATTAGCTAATAAGCTATTTATATTGAGATACACGCATTTTAATGAACATTGGCGATCTTTTCTTACGTCTAATTGCTAACATCCCACTCTCTGTTTCTATATCTTTAGTTTTCTAACATATACTGAACACTCTCGGCTAAAAACACTATGTTCTACATCTAGTTTTAGACCTAGCTCTTGGTTAGCGTCACAGCAATTACCGCAAATTAATTTTGGACTACTCTCTGTGCAATTTTCTGCTTTATGCTCCCCCATGCATTTACTACACCGTAATTTCTTCGTACAATTAGTAGCATTGTGATTGTAACCAAGGCATTTATAGCATCTTTTCACTGATTGCCCATCGTATACCGGACATCGATCCCATCCAATGTTTGTTTTTTTCTTATCTAGCACCTGTAAGAAAAATTTATGTTCGACCTCAATTAATGCATTAAAGGATGTTAATTCCCCATTACTACGTTTTGACTTGAATACTTTAACACACTTAATGTTAGCATAACTCAATGAATTGTTCTGGGCCTTAATTTTATTAATTACCTCAATTTCACTATATTCTGCATTCATATGTGTGACTAATATCTTTGGGCTGTTCACTTTTGGTTCAGTAATATCATATACTTCCTCATTTAGATTGTTAGTTAGAAGAGCTTTTATTCTATCTTTCTCTTCAACACTATTCGCATTTATTACTACGGCCCCGTTTTGCTTATTTGACACTATCTATTTTCATATTCGATGCATCGACTTTGTTTAGGTCTACCCTAGTTTTTCCCACTGCTTGTTTACTCTTTGGCTTTATTATTAGTGGAGGTACTCCCTTTAGAGCGATAGCATATGATACACCCACACCACTTGGTTTGTTATCTTTGTTAGTGTTTGCCACTTTTTTTATTTCGCACACAATGTCTTTCTTTTGCTTGCAGAGCTCAGCAGTGGACGAATCAACTCTAGCCATTTGCTCTTTATTGGCTTTGCATAAACTTTCTACTCTCTTTATTACATCTAAATTTTCTTGGTTTGTCTTCTTTATGCCTTCCATCACCCTACTTAGCTCTTTGTTGTCCTCACTTAGCATTTTTTCGATGTCACCCTTTTGTTCTCTGATGTTTATTTTATTTGTCTCAGCTATGCTCATCATTTGTTTAAGGGCATCATCAAGATTGGAGATATATGTCATGCAGTTTTCCACATTTTGCAAGCCGTATTCATCAACATCCGCGCAAACAATAGTTTTGTGGTATACTCTTCCACAAACTCCCTCGCATCGAACGCCAGACTCTCCTCTGATGCCCTTTCGGCATCATCCGCACTCAGGCATTATCGTATACACCGGTCAACTGCTATTTTATGTTTATATGTATGTATATTTATATGTATATTAAAACCGCAACTAGTTCAAGTGTTTTATTTTATTTTTGCCAATTTTATTCTTTTACTGAATAGCGATTCACCTTTATATAGTCGCTATTAATCCGAATATCGACTATTTTGTTATACAATTATTATTTAGCAAAATACTATATTAAATAATATATTATGTTAAAAACTTTCCGCAATCGAAAACACGTCCGCACGTAATTTGCATCACTTTACATCTATGATGAAAAAAGAAAGCAACATCAATTAAACACTAATCGAAACCGGTCTATTAATCATTACGTTTGCAACTCTTTTACTGCCTGACTCAATAATAATTGGCTACGAAAAGTTAAACGTCCGACATCCGATACATCCCTTTGCCATTACGATGCAAAAATTTTACACTAAATTTTGTAAAAACTTTAAACTTTGCCCATACTGCACTCTGAACCAGCACACTAATGCAGAAGAAAATGAAAAATGCCACAACTGTAAGGAAAACGACAAAACAGCTACCGATTATTCGCCGTACAACAAAAAGTGCTCAATTTTTGTTAAACAAAAAGAAATTCAGGCAATAAAAACGCTCCGAAAGGTTGACAACAGAACCACTCTTGCTATATACAAAGAACAACACAAGCAATCACTCACTTACGCTATTACTGTGGGAACTCGCGTGAACTCTCATCAACTCCTACAACTATTTCCAGTTAGACACTCCATAACAATAGTACTAAAACTTAAACCAACACAGACGCAACCCACCACTCCGCAAACTCCTCCATAAAAGAGAAAACCTCTCTCTTCACTGATATACTCCCAAGCCTCGGCCAACGAATTAACACCAGTCATAGTTTCGAATTGAACTCTGTAAACTCAACAGCCGAACTTAAAGCAACTAGTAGTGATCAAAAAATCCTCTCCGTCGACCACAAATCACAAAAAACCTGGAATCATTTCGATTATCATATACTAAAATAAAAATATTTCCAAAGAATACTTCAAAAAGCACAATTAAACTTCTACAGAAAAAATCTAAACTCAGGACGCACACTAACATCACAAACACAACACAGAAGATACCTGGCCACAACAACCACAACCTGGAAGAGCTGGATGACTCAGACTCCACTCTTATGAAAGATTAATCACTCTCTATAACTTATTTAAATCTACTCTTTTATATACATAGTACATATAAGTATCTACTATTAATTAGTTTAAGATACTTTCTGGAGCTTAACATTACTCTTACTATTTTGCAATGGAATATAAGATGATACATGAATAATTACACTGACCTCCAAATACTTCTCAAATCCTATAACCCAATGATAATGTCACTCCAAGAAACACATATACAGAATACTCAAATCATACCTACACCAAACAATTACACTATATACACATCCACTCCCACTCGAAATGCGTACAGCGGATCAGCTTTACTAATCCACTCATCTCTACAACATAAGCTTATAACCACTTCTCACAGTAGTTACGATATAGTGACTGTCTCAATACAATCCAAAGTCAAATTCATTGTAAGCTCGGTTTACATCTCTTCATCTATGCGAGTTACCCTCAATAGTCTAAACGAAATTATTTCATCGCCCCGACTGCTTATACTTTTAACAGGTGACTTCAATAGCTGGCACTCAAGCTGGGGATCCAACAAAAACAACAAAAGGGGCACAGCCATTTTCAAATTTTTTACACAATCTAACTTAACACTCATGAATGACGGTTCACCCACTCACTTCTCAACTCATAACACATTTACCTGTGTCGACTTAACGCTTGCCTCCCCAATTTTAGCAATTCAGCAACGCTGGAAAAGGGAATCAAATTTATTCTAGAGTGATCACTATCCGATCATAAACTCACTTTTCCCTAAAAATGAAACGTTGCAAAACAATTATGCACCGACTTTTAACCTAAAAAAAGCTAACTGGTCAAAATTCCAAGCTCTAGCAGAAGCCTTCAGTGACGACAGTCCCATTAGTCTTAATATTAATAAAGAGTACGCTAACATCCAAAAAACAATAATACAGAGTGCAAACCAATCTATACCACAAACACATATCTCTACCAAACACACGGTCCCATGGTGGAACGGAAATTTAGAAAAATTAAATCAGCAAAAATATCACATATGGAATAAACTGAAAAGAAACATTACAACCGATAACATGATTAAATACAAAAAAGCACAAGCCCTATTCAGACGAAATTTATAATTAGCAAAAACGGAATCCATCAGTTCCTTCCCCGCAAACATTAACCCTAATACACCCCCAGCAAAAGTATGGTCTACAATCCGAATCTTCTGTGGACTGCAGTCCAAAGTCTCAATACATTGCATTGATACCCAATCCCCAAATGGCCCAATCATCAGAGACAGATCTGAAATCGCAAATAAAAAAAACCCTATACATTTAATACCAGCAAAACAGCTTCCCTCATCGAAGCCAAAATCATTAAATAGAGTTAGAACTCGCTCTAAACAAACTCAAAGGGAAAACTCCCGGTTTTGACCGGAAATCATACCAAATGATAAAAAACCTACCACATAACGTCAAACATCGACTTACAACATTTTACAATGACATTCTAGACAATTATATACCACACGCTAACAAAAGTAGCCTTGTTATTCCGGTCCACAAACCCAATATAAACAAATCCTTGTTGAATTCCTACCGTCCTATATCTCTTAATTCATGCTGTGCAAAAGTGCTTGACAAGATCCTGGCTAACCGGCTATGGTGGTTTGTTTCAGCCGGCAAACTACTGCATAGCCACCAAATGGGATTCAGGAAGGGCAAAGCCGTGTCTGACCTTCTAGTTTATCTAGACTATCGGATCACAGACTCGCTCTCGAAGAAAACCCATCTCTCACTTATATCTCTTAGCTTTTCAAAAGCATTCGATAAAATAGGATTACACACAATTCTAGACCAACTCTTACTTTGGAATATAGGACCAAAAATCTTTAACTATGTTAAGAACTACATGACAAACCGAAGAATAAAAATTAAAATCAATTCGAGCCTTTCAAAAACATACCCGTTAGAAAATGGCATTCCGCAAGGATCTCCACTATCTGTCATACTTTTCTTGATAGCTTGTAATAAACTATGTAACACAATTTCACTACATAAACAGTTAGACTTTCTCGCTTATGCTGATGATTTGATTATCATAGCGAAGCTGAACAAACTTAAAAACCTCACCCTGAATCTTAATAATTTAAACAACGATATCTCGACCTGGTCTGAATACTCAGGAGCTCAACTCGCACTTCCAAAATGCAAACACCTACATATATGCAGAAAACACCACTGCACAACTAATGTATTGTTCAATAATATAAACATTAGTACGGTCGACAACCTAAAGATATTAGGCTTAGTCATCAACAAAAAATACAAATGGAATCATGTAATAAGCCGTCAACGTGTGCGGACGTGCTTGTGTTTTGCTCTCTGATTTAATTTCTGTTTGATCATAATGGACAGTTTTTGCGGTAAATGTAATAAATCTTTTTCGCGAACTGATTCGAGTTTGTTGCCATGCAATGGTTTTTGTAAAAAAATGTTTCATCGTGCCTGCTGCGTTAAAATTTCTGAATTTGAATTAAATTGCATAAAAACTAATCGTCACTTAGTGTACCTATGTGAAGAGTGTGTTTTTATGCCGGAGAAACTGTGCAAGGCTCTCGATGCGGTCGCTGTAACTCAAAAGCTTAGCCTTGATTTAATTACAAATGCCTTTGATGCTAAATTGAAAGACTTGTCAAAGGAATTCGATGCTCTAAAAAATCTAATAACTTCTATGCATTATACCAACAATGATATGAGTGCGAATAACCTAACTGCTGGGAACAACAACAGAAACAAGAAAAACGGTTTGCCTACGAAGGAGAAAACATCAACATTGGGTACGCGTACTCAACTGTTATCACCGTCTCCACTTGCTGTAAACAATGATTCTTGTTCTGCTTTGTCTTCTGCTTCTAAGCAAATATCAACTGAGTTGCCTGTTGCTGAGAGAGTTGTCTCCAATACTTCTATCGCCGGCATCAATGCTGCTGCTGCTAAACCTTCGCCAATAGCTGCTGTTTGTAATGCTGATAATGCTCAATTACCGAGTCTGTTCGCTAAAACAAGTTCGCAGAGTGTAATGACTCTCACCCCATCATCTTATGTGCAAGCTGTTGTTGGTGACAATGCTACTGCTTCGACTTCTTCGTCTACTTATTCGCATGAGGTTGTTGCTGATAAAACTACTGCTTCGAATTATTTAGCTAGTGGTCCTGTTACTGCTTCGACTTCTTCATCTTCGGTTTCAGTTTCGTCACAGCCAAATGCAGTGGCTAGTGGACATAATACATCATCTGTATTACCCACCCATGCGGATTGGAAGAAAGTGGTGAATAACAAACGGCGCAAACGAATGAGTGTTTCTGGTATGAGCACTAACTCTGATTTAGAGGTGGCAGACGTGAAGAAATGGTTTCACTTATCATCATTCCTCCCCACCGTATCCGCAGATAACATAATAGACTATGTTAACAAGCACACTGGTATTGACAGAAATAATCTGTCTTGTTATGCATTAGTTAAGAAACAAACTCCGTCTGCTAAAATTAATCATGTTAATTTTAAGTTAGGAGTGTCGGCGGCGCTGTACAACAACTTGCTTTCACCTCAGATTTGGCCTGCCAATGTTAATTTACGCCCTTTTCGTTTTTTTCGAAAAGAGGAATTGCAACAGAGAGTCGGGTAATTGTTAACAAGCCTATTAGCGTAAATTGTGGTTTGAAGGTGTATTTCCAGAATATTTCTGGCCTTCGAACAAAATCAGAAGCTGTTCGTTCATTTAGTTCTCAGTTGGATTATGACATTTTTGTTCTTGTTGAGACTTGGCTTAATCCGGATTTCCGTGACGAGGAATTTTTTGACTGCAATTTGTACAGTGTATATCGAAAGGACAGAGATGCGGCGAAAACTGGATGTATGAGAGGTGGTGGAGTTCTTATCGCAGTTCAACGAAAGATATGCGCTCATTTTGTGGAATTAGCTAATAATGATTCTGTTATCGATCAGCTCTGTATTTGTGTTCGTGGGTCCTCTTCTAAGGGCTCTCTTTTTTTATTGGTATCTTATATTCCTCCAAATGGCAATGATGACCTTTATCGTGCGCATGCTGATAATATAACATCTTTAGTTTTAAATAAGCTAGGCGATAACCATTTGTGTGTGTTAGGCGACTTTAACTTATCCAACGTGACATGGTGCGGTTCATTTTCAAATTTTGGCCTTACGCCAATAAATGTTACTGCCTCTTTTGAGACGTATCTGCTTGACAATCTTTTAAGTCTTAATTTATTGCAAATTAATAATTTTGTTAATCAACTGAATAGAGTTCTTGATCTCATATTTATAAGTGATAATATAAGTTGCAATGTGGAGGAATGTTACTTTCCAATATCGGTTTGTGATAAACATCATGTACCTTTGGTTCTAAAATTTGAGTTTTACGAATTTTCTGTTAATCAGTCCGCTGAAATAGTTGGCTTTAACTACTCAGCCTGTGATTACTCTAAATTTAATGATTTAATATCTGACATTGATTGGGAAGAAGTTTTAAATGGCTCTGACGTTGCAAAATCTTTCTTAATTTTTAAAACGCTTTTAATCGATTTATGTATTAACAATATTCCAGTCTTAAAAAAAAGACCTTATAAGCAACCTTGGTACAATCGGGAGTTAAAAAAACTAAAAAACCTCAGAAATAAATTTTTTAAGAAATTTAAGTCAACTAGGAACCAGTTCTTTCGTCTTAAATATGAAGCCTATCAGAAGCAATTTAATTGCTTAGACAAATTTCTTTACAGAAACTACATTCTTGATGTAGAGTCTAAATTAAAATCAAATCCGAAGACCTTTTGGCAGTTTATAAAGTCTAAGAATTCAAGTGCCAATATACCTTCATCAGTTTTCTTTCAAGGTAAATTTGCACGTTGCCCAGCTGACGTTTCCAATATGTTTGCTACATTTTTCAGTTCGAACTTCACCAGTGATGTGGGCGCTTCGCCACTTAATTATGATTTCATGGTGAATTCATCTTTTAGTTTTGGATCCTTAAATTTGTCCCTCGAAGACGTTGCTATTGGTATCTCCAAATTGAAACCGTCTTTTAAGGCCGATGTTGATGGTTTGTCAGGCATTTTGCTAAGGAATTGCCCAGCTTTAGTGCTCCCGTTGCAACTCATTTTTAATAAGTCATTAGCTTCAGGGGTTTTTATCGACGATTGGAAATTGACCTCTGTTACTCCGCTTTTCAAAAGCGGGAATAAAAGTGATGTGTGCAATTATAGGCCAATTTCAAAGTTATCTTCAGTATCAAAAGTATTTGAGAGTATTATTGTAGAAAAAATGTATTTTGTATCTAAGAGCTTAATTTCGCCAAATCAACATGGCTTCGTCTCCAATCGGTCGACTGCTTCTAATCTAGCGGTCTTTAGTGAGTACTGTATTAATTCCTTTTTGGATGGTTTTCAAGTTGATTGTGTCTATACAGATTTCTCCAAGGCTTTTGATAAAGTTTCTCATTGGATCTTAGTTAGCAAGTTATCTTGCATGGGCTTCCATTCTAATTTTTTGCAGTGGATTAAATCTTATTTGCTGAATAGACGCTGTGTAGTCATGGTAGATGGTGCAACATCTAATCCTTTTATAGCGTCTTCTGGGGTTCCTCAGGGGAGTATTTTAGGCCCTTTACTTTTTGTGCTATTTATAAATGACATTACCAATTGCTTCACATTTGCTAATTTTCTGCTGTACGCGGATGATTTAAAAGTATTTTCGGTTATAAAAAGCTCAGCTGATGCAATTAAGCTTCAGGCTGATTTAGACAAGCTGCAATGCTGGTGCATTAAATCCCGCCTTCCTTTGAATATCAGCAAATGCTTTAAAGTCACTTTTGCTAAAATTCACAATATTGTGCCTACGTGTTATAGTATTGCTTCATCAGTCTTAGAATCTCTCAATGAAATCAAGGATCTTGGCGTAATTTTTTCTTCTAATTTTACTTTTAACAGTCATATTTCGCATATTGTTGCAAAGTCTTATGCGATGTTAGGTTATGTGAGGCGTAATAGCACGAAATTTTCTGATCCCTACACTCTTAAATTATTATATACGTCTTTTGTACGCTCTAACTTAGAATATGCAACGATCATTTGGAGACCATACCATGCCAATTTAGTAAACAGAATTGAACGTGTCCAAAAAGTATTCCTTAAGTTTGCTTTACGCTCTTTAAATTTTTCGGAACCAGTACCTTCGTATAGTTCACGCCTACTTTTAATAAATTTGAAATCGTTGGATTCTAGAAGATCCATACTCTCTTTGTCTTTTATTTTTAATTTGGTTAATGGCGCTATTGATTGCCCCATTCTATTAGTAAAACTTAATTTTAACATTCCTCAGCGCAGTTTACGCAATTTTTTGCCGTTTTATGGTGTTAATTACAAAACTGAATATGCTCGTAATGCCCCTATTGCCCGTGCCATTGGTGAATTTAATATGATATCGAACAAGGTATTATTAGATTTTTCTTATTCAAAAAATGTTTTCAAAAATCTTTTGGATTCAACTTTTTAAATTTTGAAATTTTCTTTTCTTAGTTATTAAGCATAATATTGTTAATAGTCTGTAAGGAAATTATTGTTCAATAGACTCAATAAATAAATAAATAAATAAATAAATAAATATTGAATTTCTCCTTTCAGCACTTCCTAAGCGACTTGACATAATTAAATGCTTAGCGAACCAAAAATACAGCTGTAATACATTATCAATTTTAACAGCAGTAAAATCTCTTATAATATCAAAATTACATTACGGAATTTATCTTTACGCGTACTCCCAAAAATCCATAACCGGCAAAGTAAACACTATCACCAACTCTAGCGTTAGAATAGTCCTTGGAGCATACAGAACTACCCCCACATCCAACATGTTATGTGAAGCAGGCATACAATCACTAAATAACTATAGGGATTTCATCACAGCCAAACTTAGCAAATCCCTCTTCCTATATGACCATTCCCCTCTCCCTACACTTCTTTCAAAAATCAAAAAGACTAGAAATAACAGAGTCCCATCCTGTCTAACAGCAGTTCGATATTTTCTTAAACCACAAAGCCCAAATAATCTCCCCAGTACCACCATGTAATCTTAACCTTTCCATGATCCACACATCACTCAGCTACCAAAAAAAAAGATCATACTCCACCAGAGTTATATGTACAGACAAAAAATCCATGAACTAATGGACGAATTCAATCCAAATACTGTTTACTGATGGATCCAAACAAAACGACAGTAGTAGCTACAGTATAGTTAAAAACAACAAAATTATCAAAAACGCTATCTTACCTCACTACAGTTCAAGCTATTTCGCTGAGTTAATAGCAATACACGAAGCAGTAAGACATGCTTCAAATTTAACAAAGAAATGTGCTATATGCACCGACTCTTTAAGCGCATTAAATGCTATAAAAGACTTAAACATTACAAATTTCTACATAAACACTATTCAGCAACTTCTTTTAAAAAAACCTAAAAAAATCAAACTAATCTGGATTCCAGGTCACGTCCAGATAAAAGGGAACGAGTTAGCTGATTTAGCAGCCAAAAATGCATTATTGGCACCACTTATAACTACACCGAATATGCCCTTTTCAGATACTAAATAGCGCTTAAAAACTCACTTTGAACTAAACTACTCACCTAATAATGTCGTATCTCCTTGGTATAACCATATAAGTAGAAATAAAAAATCAGCTAATGATCTCTTAAAATACAAGCCAAGCGAACTCTCTAGAAAGGAGCAAACTAAGATGCTAAGGCTGCGGCTGGATCACACTAGGCTCACTGTCACAGAACGCCACCTACCGCGTAAACGTATTATCGTTTTTACATGTTTTAATAATGCTAATATGGCAACACTTTTTGTACACTTATCGCTGTTTGCCTGCCTCCCGTTCTGAATTTCGTTCGCACGCCATTCGTTGGCAAGCAACCGGACAAGGCACACAGCGGTGAGTATTAGTTAGGAATATATGTAAATAGTATTAATTTATTATAATCCTATAGAAATAAACCACCACCATCATTACTATTCAGTAGAAATGAATGTGCGTTAAATTCGCTAAGTATCTCCGGGCCAGCGACAACTTTATTTCGCTTGTACAGCGCAGCAGCATTGATGCTGAAATTGCATTGCCAGCAAAGCCCTACGTTACCGCTACATATGCGACAGCGCTATAATTCCGCTGCCTTGCCGCCGCAGCATTAAATACATCGACGTCGCCGTCGCAGCATGACAGTTCGTTCTTGCATTCAACGCAAATGCAAATTATGAATATTTTTTGCCGCCTTTGCGAACATTTTGCCGCCAATTACAATATTTCGCCGCCTTATTAAACATTTTGCCACCGTATTGAACATTTTGCCACCTTACTGACCATCTTGCCGCCTTATTCAACAGTTTATTTGAACATCTTGCCGCCTTATCGAACAGTTTGCCGCCTTTTATAACACATTTGCCGCCTCTTACGAATTTAATTTGATAAGCACACGCCTGTGTAAACTCGTGCCACACAAATTTATTGCCAAACGTATGGAACGAACACCGCCTCGCAGAAGTGCCCGCCTTACAAACAACAGCATCAGCATGAGTACGAGTACCAGCACATCGTTATCGCCAATATTGGAAGCCGCATCAAATGTATGTCCAACCGCAGTAAGTACCCGCTCTTATGTACCTATAACCAGTGGTGCTACGATTGCCGCCGTAACTGACCAAGTGCCTGTCGAGGATGGAGCGCCAATAATTCTTGAAAATAACGCAGCGCCTCAACGGTTCACACAAATAGTGCATTCTCATCGCAGTCGTCGAATGCACCGATGCCAACAGCTATACCTAGTGGAACTCGCGCAAACGTACAGTACCCGCCTAATAGTCTTATCTTTCCAAAGAAATTACTAGATTTGCCGGAATTTAGTGGTCGGCCCGAAGACTGGCCTGTATTTTACGCGGCGTTTACGGAGTCGACGGCGGCATATAGCTATACGAATTTCGACAACAACCAGCGTTTTCAAAAGTGTTTGAAGGGCGATGCGCGTGAAACGGTGAAGTCGTTGCTGATCCACCCTAACAATGTCGGTTGCATCGTCGATCAATTGAAGTTTAGATTCGGGCGGCCGGAGCAGCTGATTCGTAGTCAGTTAGCGCTGGTTAAGGAAATAGCTCCTATTCCCGAGAACCTACTATGCAAACTTATACCGTTTTCAACGAAAGTCAAAAATGTTTGCGCGTTTTTACAATCAGCTGGGGCCGAATATCATCTCTCCAATCCGACCTTGCTTGACGACCTTATAGCAAAGCTGCCAATGAGCAAACGCATTGAGTGGGGCCGGTTCGCAACCACCTTACAAATGCGAGCTACGGTACTACATTTTAGCGATTGGCTCACGTCACTTGCGAATGTTATATGCACTGTTAACGATGAATGTCAACCTGCCGCTCGTGAGCCTAAACGCCGCATGGTACTCCACTTGGATGAAATGAACGCAAGGAAATGCCTAATATGCCAGGGTTAGCACAGGCCATCTGACTGCAAACGCCTGATTGAAGCAACGGTAAGTGACCGATGGGCCGAAGTCAAATCTCGCCGCCTATGTTTTGCCTGCCTAAATGGGAGCCATATAACCAGCAACTGCAGAAGACGCAAGGTCTGTGGTATCGATGGATGCGTCAGGGCACATTATAGATTGCTCCATGAACGCCAGTCAGAAAGCCTGCCCAAGTCATCGAGGTCGTCATCACGAAGCGCCACCCGCTTAACGTCATCACGGTCTATGTCACCACGGTCTCACAACACCCCCCGCAACCACCAAGGGATAAAAGTGCAACCGTTTTAAGTTGTGCAACCAGCTCGCCAGAAAAGAAATTACTTTATCGCATTCTCCCGGTTACGTTGTACGGTAAGAAACGCCAAGTCGACACTTACGCCTTCCTCGATGAAGGCTCATCAATAACGATGCTCGACAGCAGTCTCGCAAAAGAGTTAGACTTGCGAGGACGTCCGCATAGCCTGAACGTCCAATGGTTTGGTGGACAAGCGGTACAGGAGCCTTCGACTCTAGTTGAGTTGCACATAAGCGGTGCAGGTATGAAGAAAAGGCACATGTTGCGGGGGTTCACGCCGTAAGAAACCTACAGTTACCAACACAAAGCCTCAGTCAGAGTGACCTAATAGTTGACGACCAAGAAGCGCACCAATTGCCAGTGCAGCCACCTTCTGGTGCGACGCCACGCCTCCTCATCGGCATCGACAATTACCATCTGGGTTTGTCATCGACCACCATTCCAATGAGGAAAAACGGACCATTTGCAGCCAAAACAGAACTGGGCTGGGTAGTGTTCGGTCCAATCAGTGGTCGCATGCCCTCTCCAACCACATGTTTGTTCGTCAAATGCAGTCCTGATGAAGGGCTCCACAACATGATTTCTGGATTCTTCGAAACTGAAAGCTTCGGAGTGAGACCGTCGCCACCAACCGAAAGCGATGCCGACATCCGTGCACGAGCCACGTTGGAGTCGACGACCTGTCGTGTTGGACCACGTTTCGAGACTGGACTCCTATGGAAGCACGACGTCGTTCAGCTGCCAGACAGCTACGGCATGGCGCTCTCGAGACTTAGAGGCGTTGAAAAGGAAATGAGTCGTGATGTTGGGTTCGCCACCGCTTATAAGCGACTTATTGATAGCTACATCGAGAAGGGTTACGCTCGCAAACATGAAATGTCAGAGTACGCTTTGCCGACGCCACGTACCTGGTACCTGCCGCATTTCGCCGTAGTGAACCCGAACAAGCCATCTAAAATGCGAATTGTGTTCGATGCCGCCGCCGAGGTCAATGGTATCTCCTTAAATAGCAATCTGCTTAAGGGTCCACAAGAGTATAAACCGTTGCCGTCCATTCTTTTCCACTTCCGAGAAAGGGCAGTGGGCTTGTGTGGTGACATTAAGGAAATGTTCCACCAAGTACGTATCCGTCCTGAGGGTAGACGTGCTCAGCGTTTTCTATGGCGTAACTGTGACTCTGGCCGAACACCTGACGTGTACGAGATGTGCGTGATGACGTTTGGAGCTGCTTGCTCGCCTTGCGCGGCCCACTACGTAATGGTACGAAATGCTCTAGAACATAGAGACGACAACCGTTACACAGCCCGTGCTATAACAGCTATTTTGGAGAACCATTATGTGGATGACTTTGTGGATAGCTTCAACTCACCAAGGGAAGCCATCACCGTTGCAGCACAAGTAAGAGCTATTCATATGGGCGCCGGGTTTGAGATTCGTAACTTTATATCAAACTCGACTGAGGTGACTGCTGCTCTGGATGGCATGGACGCGGACAAGGTCATAGGTAAAAATAATGGCTTGGGTACCGAGAGAGTGCTTGGGTTGCATTGGCACTCAACGACTGACAGCTTCAGATTCGGCCTTAAATTTAACAACGTGTGTGAAGCTGTGATGAGCGGTATAAGATGCCCTACCAAGAGGGAGCTCCTCAGTGTGGTCATGTCCATATTTGACCCGCTGGGGTTACTGGGCAACTTTGTTGTTGGAGCGAAGCTGTTGATGCGTGAGGTGTGGAGGCACGAAACGAGCTGGGATGATCCACTTGCAGAAAACATCACTCTTCTATGGGAAAAGTGGCGTAAGCAACTGCGAGCTGTAATGGAATATGCCTGTCCCCGGTTCTATTTCCGGAATGGTGTGCCAAAAAATCTGAAACTTCATACCTTCGTCGACGCCAGTGAGAACGCTTTCGCCGCCGTAACCTACTGGAGAGCCACGAACACTCGAGGTGAGATTGAGGTCGCATTCGTCTGTGCGAAATCGAAGTGTGCGCCTTTGACGCCCCTCACCATACCGCGTCTAGAGTTGCAAGCTGCCGTCTTAGGAACACGTTTACATCAAACCGTGTGTGAAGCACACTCCTTTAAAATCGACAAGTGTTTCTTTTGGAGCGACTCGATGACAGTCATCAACTGGATTCAAAGCAAGCATCGCAAATATAAGCCGTTTGTTCAGCATAGAATCGCCGAAGTTCTAGCCTCTACAAAGGTTCCCGATTGGCGATGGGTACCCACAGCAGAAAACGTAGCCGACGAAGCTACACGTGCAAATAATCAAATCGAGTTTGGTCCTACTGCACGCTGGTTACAAGGCCCGTCGTTTCTACGTGAAGAGGAGCACGCCTGGCCGCCTGACGATGCAACTTTACCCGAGCCAGAAACTCACGATGAAGAGCTACGACCACGACACACATTAACCATCGTAAGTCACAATTTTATCCGTTTTAATCGCTTTTCTTCATACAACGGGTTGTTGAGGACTACAGCCTGGGTTGTACTCTTTGTCAAAAAATGCCGCCAAAAACAAATTATGAGTTCCTACTGTCTTAGCGCTAGCGATCTAGAAAGCGGGAAATTGCTTCTATGCCGCCTTGCACAGGCCGAATCCTTCTCCGAAGAGATCCAGCATATCCGTAGTGGTCAAGCCATAACGAGCCGCAGCTCGTTGCTGCAACTGCTGCCATACCTGGACGAGGATGGCGTGCTACGTGTTCGCGGGCGCATCGACGCCGCCAGCTGGCTGCCGATGTACACTAGGCGTCCCATTATATTGCCACCTACCCACCAAACTTCCGAGGCTGCTATATGTGCTATCCGCAGAGTATACTGGATACCACGTTTAAGAACGCTTCTACGCCACGTCATCGCCAATTGCAACGTATGCCGCCTTCAAAAGACAGTACCCGTCCCACCGTTAATGGGGCCGCTTCCCGCCGACAGAGTCACGCCTTACGTAAGGCCATTTACATACGCAGGTGTGGACTATTTTGGGCCTATCAACGTAACAGTGCGACGGAGCACCGAAAAGCGGTGGGTAGCGCTCTTCACCTGTCTCACCATACGAGCAGTGCACCTGGAAATAGCTCACGACTTGAGTACTGACGCTTGCATTACCGTCATTCGCAATTTTATCAACCGTAGAGGAGTGCCTACGAGGTTGAGATCCGACAACGGCAAGAACTTTGTCGGTGCCAACAACGAAGCTAAACGATTCACCGAAGTATTCGACTGTGAGCGTGTGCAGGGCGAACTGTCGCAGCGAGGTGTCGAATGGGTATTCAACTCGCCGTTCAATCCAGCTGAAGGAGGCGCCTGGGAAAGGATGGTGCAGTGCGTCAAACGAGTGTTGCGCCAAACGCTTAAAGAAATCGCGCCCCGAGAGCATACACTTAACTGCTTTCTAATAGAGGCGGAAAATGTGGTCAACTCCCGACCTCTCACGCACCTACCCATCTCTCCGAACCAGGAACAGCCGCTAACGCCGAATGACTTCCTGCTGGGATCAGCCAATACTGCGGACGCACCC
This sequence comes from Philophylla caesio, assembly GCA_963971545.1. NCBI lineage: Eukaryota > Metazoa > Arthropoda > Insecta > Diptera > Tephritidae > Philophylla > Philophylla caesio. The sequence continues at coordinate 92,206,079 of OZ020607.1, forward strand.
AGTGCAACCGAAATACCATCAAGCTCTATCGCCATACGACAGCAGTGGCGAATCGCCCGCCAACTCAGGGACCACTTCTGGAAGAGATGGGTGCAGGAGTATCTCCCTACACTTACACGTCGCACAAATTGGTGTCAACCGACGAAGCCGTTGAAGGAAGGAGACCTTGTATTTATCTGCGATCCTAACGTGCCAAGAAAGGAATGGTGCCGAGGCGTAGTGGAGCAGTTGTATCCTGGCAAAGATGGTGAGATCCGGCAAGCTGATGTGCGCACAAGCTCTGGAATAAGACGAAGAGCCGTCTCTAAGCTGGCCGTTCTGAATCAAGAGAACGGTGAATTGGGTGATTCACGGGGCCGGGGATGTCACAGAACGCCACCTACCGCATAAACGTATTATCTGTTTTTACATGTTTTAATAATGCTAATATGGCAACACTTTTTGTACACTTATCGCTGTTTGCCTGCCTCCCGTTCTGAATTTCGTTCGCACGCCATTCGTTGGCAAGCAACCGGACAAGGCACACAGCGGTGAGTATTAGTTAGGAATATATGTAAATAGTATTAATTTATTATAATCCTATAGAAATAAACCACCACCATCATTACTATTCAGTAGAAATGAATGTGCGTTAAATTCGCTAAGTATCTCCGGGCCAACGACACTCACACATCAGCATCTAATCGACAAAAACGTGTCTAACCACTGAAAGTATTGTAATAACCCTCAACCAACAGTCCTCCACATCCTAGACATATGCCCACATTTTGCAACTCATCGTCAATCTCTTCACGACACTCATCCTACAGAACTCCTCAGTACCCCTCAATACACACTTAAAAGCTTTAATAAACTATCTTAAGTTCTGCAACATATACAATGAAATTTAAAAAAAAACAATAGCTTTAAAAGCTTACCGCAAACCAAAAAAAAAAAAAAGATAAAAGCTTGACCAATGCACCAACAATGCTCACACCTAGAGCAAGTTCAAGAATCAGGATGAAGACTTACTTTGCTTTAAAAAGTGTACGATGGTCATGATGCAGTTACAAAAGCTGGTGTACGTAGTTCAAGCTAGATTTGACATGACCTTAACTAGACTCGCGAATTTTAAAATTATGAGAATAAAACAGTGCTGTTTTTTGAATTAAGGGGTCCTCTACTCCTAACGCTTGAAATCGAGCGGTTTTTTGGAAATAAATTGCGAAGGATCTACTGAAAAAAATAAAATTTTGCATAGCGGTATGTTCACTGAATAATTCAATAAAATAATGTTTGAAATCGGATTAATACTTTTTTGAAAAGTTTTACTCGGCATCTAAAAAACAATACTTATGGCAAAACGCGTTTAAAGATAAATTACGATGTATAACTTGATGAAGACGGATATATTACAGAGCCCAGAAGCATGCAAAGGAATGTGATTTCTACGAAATCCTCTGTGGCGTGTTTTGGATACATATAGATTAAAATTAAATAAAAAAAATCTTTTTTCGAAACCGCGAGAGAAGAGAAGTCGCTTAAGCACATTTACATATGTGTTAAAATAAAATCCAGTATGGTTTTTTATCGATTAAAGTAAAATCGAGCTGCATTTTTAATGTTTTAATTGATAAAATACTTAATTTTCATAATACTTGTGTGTAAAAACCAAAAAAAAAACACTGCCGTCAAGAATAAATATAAACATATGTATGTTTTCGATTTGGTGTACATATGTAAATAAAATAATTTGTAATAGCAAAAAATTATAATATTTCTACGTGTTTTGATATCGAAGCAGGTTGATGGTATATTTTATTTCGTATATAATATTTCAAAACAAAGATTAATTTTAATCATTTCAACTTATATTAATTATTTACGACTTTTATACTATTTTCATAGTTTTAAAACGACTTAGTATATATAAACTATTAAAGAAATAACCAAAACACATTAAAACAAATTGTTCTTAATTGATTTCACACTAGCATTTGTTCAAGTTGTTGAAAAACAGCGGCAAAAACGAATATTCAGTAGGCTGAAAACGAAAAAAATCACGAAAGCTGCTAAATTGCCGATAAGTGGAAATTAAGTACGGACAAGGTGCAGTTGATGGAAACAGGGGAGTAGATAGCGTTATTTACTAAGTGTTTTATCATTTACATAAGTGTTAATCAATGCATATCTGGGTAACTGGAAAGATCATCCAAATGCGACCTGTCGAAAGAAATTATAAACGGAATAAACATATATACGAAATTTGCAAAGCTTTTATAGATAGCATTAGTATCTAATTAATAATAATAACTTCAAACAAAATCTTTTATAAACTAACCTTGAGCTCAATAAAATTGTCAATTATTAAACTTTTAAGGCTAATAAAAAACTGAACCAAATTTATATGCCAGGATAAGCTCGCCTAAATGCATTATAAAATTAGTAAAATAATTAAAACAAACAGAATTTGCAAAAACACAAACAACAACAACATAAGCAAGTTTAAATAGCGGCAAATAAGCTGCTCTGTTTCGAGTTGGTTTGTTTAAGGAAAATGGGAAAAACACAACTGTCCACTCGGTCGCCAAGCGTAGCACAGTATGTAGCGTGTTGCCTCTGCAACCCGAGGTTCCTTAGTTCAAATCTGTGTAGCAGTAATGAAGAATAATTTATTAATAATAAAATATTTTTTATTGATGGCCAGTTTTCAGTGTACCGGATAAATTGAAATGTGGGTTGAACTTCGTTTTAAACGCAATCTATAGCTGGCTTACTTGCTGGTTTGTTAAGTATGATCGCAGTATATGTGATCGGCACTGAAACACTTACTCTTGCCTACCAATTAAATCCGTTGAGATTGACTTTTAACCACTCCAGGATATTTATTGGTTCACATTCTATTTTTTTATAGTTGTTTATTTTAATACTACTTACATTTTAGTCCAGCAAGAATCATCCAGCAACGAAATTTCTGACAATTGTAGAATATTCTCTCTCAAAGAGAGATGCTTGCAAATATTTACGGGAACGCAGTTTTACGAATAGTTTTGCATAGTTTGCATTAGGGGTTTCCTGTAACATACCACTGAAGAAACTCAGATATGAAGAACACTTGATTGCTCCGTGAGTTTAATAATTTATATTTTATAATATTCACATTTAAAATTCTTACACCAATAAAACTGTGTAACACTGAAAATGAACTTTGAAAGAGACCTAGCCTAGGCGTTAGGCCTTATAAAACTAAGAAAAACTGTATACTTGAAATTTGCGAAACACCCCCAAAATCTCATTTTAGGGCCAAAAAACTGTTTTTGAGGTCTTTCGCTAGTCAATCATCAATATCTTTGCGAATTTTCATCCGATTCAAAAATTGTTTATATATTTTGAAAGGTGACAAATCACTATTTTAATGGCGTATAACTCATCAAAATCAAACGAGAACTGACGAAGCTACAGAGAAAAAAAAATCGTAACTTAATAAAAACAAATTAATTTTGAAACTTTGACTACGATTTTACGATAGTCTTAATTCAGAAAGGTACCTATCAAAGACAATATTATTAAAGTGAATTTAGTACTGCGTCGATTAAGCTATTTCAATCGAAAATCGGTTGGAAATTGACAGAGTTATTACTATTTAAATTATTTTAGATGATGACCATATTTAAAAATTCATAAATTTTGATTATCTTTTTTTATGAAGTCATCATCAGTTATAATCTTACGAATCTGCGGTCCAACGAAAACGCCTGTAATTCATGATCAAAATGTAAAAATAAATTAGGATGAATTCTTTTTGAAGAATTCTTGTTGAGAAATTTTTATAAGTACCTTCTTTAATCTTGGCGTCACTCAACTTAGGGAATACAAGTTTCAGGTGTAGAAAAGCCTCGCTGTTTTTTTCGAGTCGTTTAACAAACTGTTTCATGTACCCCAATTTTAAATGCAATGGCGGCAAAATTATATCATCAGGCTTAACTAATGCAATATTGAGAACATTATTTTTGCCAATTTGAAACTTTCTCGGTGGCCATATGTTACACTTGTAATGATTTTTGGCACGACTGTCCCATTCACAAAAGTAACAAGGATATTTAGTGTAGCCACCTTGCATTCCAAGTAGAATTGTCAGGACTTTAAGGTCCGAGACAATCTGCCAGCGAAATTTATTGTATTTAAGCAATCGTAGAATTTTTTCCATCGTTTGATAAGTCTCTTTCATATCAGTAGCGTATGCCACTGGTACTGATGGCAATTCATTTCTGTTGTGCAGCAATACTGCTTTCAGACCTACGATGTTAGTCAATTGAAAATGAATTGATAAATTGTATTCAAATTTAGTTCTCTCACACTCATAACACATTAAATACTTACTTTTGCAAGAACCGTCTAGAAATAATCGCCAATCTTGTGGACAGTGCACGTGATCGAGTGCAGCAAACAATTCATCCACATCAACGCAATAAACTAGTTTGTTATTGGTGTCATCAGCTTTGAAAATGTGTTCGAACGAAGATAGGTCTCTGTGTCGTGCAGACGTTGCTTTAAAGTTACTGTCTTCTATATTCCACTGCTTTAATCTGGAGGCCAGAATCTCTGTCTGTCTTATAGACATATCCATATCCCGCACAAGATCACAATAATCGTGATTTGACACGAAATGACGTTCCGTTTCTATTGCTTTGGTTGGAAGGTACGGTTCGCCATTTACCTCATTAGAAGATTTGTGGCTTGAATCAGGAAATGTAGCTGGATTTTTGTCTTTAGTTCGCTGATCTTGTTTTCCTCTTGGAATCGGTTTCGATACAGTCAACACATTGGCATATTCTATGAGGTGGCGACTTTTATAGTGGTGACCAGTGATTTTTGTTTGGCAAAAGTAGCAATCCTCCGGCTTGTGATATATTTGATAATGCCAAGCCATAGGAGTCACAAACGGCAGACGCTGGTCATCGCATTTACCGGTTTTCCATTGTTTTAATGTTGTACAGCACATCGAACAAATATATTCGGGTTCATACCAAGCACTTTCCTCGTATGAGTAAATTTATTTAATAGCAGAAAAAATTGAATAGCTTCGTAAATTTTTGTCCGATTTCATTGCATGAGCACTCAAAATTTTTGGACATGAATGTACTTTCAAAATAATTCCTCATACTTGATATATTTTTAGTAAAATACTGCAATAAAATGCGGTCAAAGTAGAAAAATTTGAAGAAAAAATAAGTTTTCCAAGTTTACCCGATGAAAACTTACAACACGCTAGCTCAAAAAATAGATTGTTCTTAATTGATTTCACACTAGCATTTGTTCAAGTTGTTGAAAAACAGCGGCAAAAACGAATATTCAGTAAGCTGAAAACGAAAAAAATCACGAAAGCTGCTAAATTGCCGATAAGTGGAAATTAAGTACGGACAAGGTGCAGTTGATGGAAACAGGGGAGTAGATAGCGTTATTTACTAAGTGTTTTATCATTTACATAAGTGTTAATCAATGCATATCTGGGTAACTGGAAAGATCATCCAAATGCGACCTGTCGAAAGAAATTATAAACGGAATAAACATATATACGAAATTTGCAAAGCTTTTATAGATAGCATTAGTATCTAATTAATAATAATAACTTCAAACAAAATCTTTTATAAACTAACCTTGAGCTCAATAAAATTGTCAATTATTAAACATTTAAGGCTAATAAAAAACTGAACCAAATTTATATGCCAGGATAAGCTCGCCTAAATGCATTATAAAATTAGTAAAATAATTAAAACAAACAGAATTTGCAAAAACACAAACAACAACAACATAAGCAAGTTTAAATAGCGGCAAATAAGCTGCTCTGTTTCGAGTTGGTTTGTTTAAGGAAAATGGGAAAAACACAACTGTCCACTCGGTCGCCAAGCGTAGCACAGTATGTAGCGTGTTGCCTCTGCAACCCGCTAGCTCAAAAAATAGATCTTTATATCTCAATTTAAAGGTATAATCCTTACCTTTCCAAAACATATGTTATATTGAAAATCGGTAAAGAAATGGCCAAGTAATGAAAAGATTAGCGCGTACACTTCCGAAGAACGGTTTTTTAACGGTAAAGCAAGATTTTGAGGGTGTTACAAATTTTCCAAAAACCGTTTTGAGTTATATTCGACCAGGTGAACAATTTCCAATATGTCATTACATTTTTTCCATTTTGTAACACTGTGTAATTTCTTATTTGTCTAATTTACAATCAACTGGTTGTGGTGAGCTACTTTCTTGTTAAAAATTCTTACCGCGAATGCGATTTGGTTATAATTCGTAACAATTAGTAACAATCAGGACGAATTCAGGTGGCATCCCTACAATATTTGTCAAAATCTACTCAAAATCAGCTAAGGGAATTAAGACAAAATGGAAAAGTAAAAAAAAAATATATATTGTTAGCTTTTGGTATGTACATATGTACCATATGTATGTATGCATGTAAGTTTGTTTGTTTACGTGAACAAATGACAAAGTATATTAGTTGTATAGATCGGTAGTTGATGCAACGAAGAAATAACTTGCGTGATATATCAGCTTACCGCCTTCAAAAATGAGGGTTCTTACTTACGCTGTAATCAATAGAGTATTTGAAAAATTGTTGACGCAAGTCTGTAGATATTCATTAAAGGTGGTGGTAATCAACCAGCTGATTGGTGGTTAGTTGTCAGAATCAATTGCATAGTTGCAAATAATCAATTGTTCCGTTTAACTACAAGACATTTAAAGATATTTTTCACTATAACTTTTTGCAATGACTCTAATAGTGTTAAAATTATTTCGCAAAAGTTAAATACAAGGGAGATATACTCAAAATACTATTCTATTTACAATAAAAATGTTTACTCACATTTGTAAAAAGTTCATATGTTACCACCCAGGACCAAAATAAGGAACCCGGCCTTTAGGTGGACAGATATTTAAAAAATTTAAATTTAAATTTTTTAATTTTTTATTGATTGTTATTTTGTTAAGATTTTTATTGGCGTTACAAAGAAATAATAATGATTTTTATTTGGAAAAAACAACAAGAGTTTTTAAATGGTAGAAGTTATAGTTCTAATTTTTATTAAATTATTTATACTCCGAGCTACCAGGTTCAAAGCCTGGGAGAAGTGGTTATGAAGAATACAATATAATTAATTTAATAAAAAGAAGTCTGATGAGAAAATGTGGTGATTTCCGAAATAGTACTATGACTTCTACCATTTAAAAACTGTTGTTGTTTTTTTCAAATAAAAATCTTTCATAAACTGGTCTCGAGCTCAGTAAAATTGTGAATTATTATTCATTTATAAGGCCAATAAAAATCTTACTAAAAATTATATGCATGGATGAGCACGCCTAAATGCATTCTAAACTTAGTAAAACTAATAAATATAAAAAATTACTAAAAAACACAACGTGTTGGCTCTGCAACTCCGAGCTCCCGGGTTAAAAGCCTGGGAAAAGTGGTTGTGAAGAATAAAATATAATCAACTAGCATTCCGACCGCGGCGTCGTCCGTGTTTTCACTACCTCCTAAACAAATTTCATTAAAATCCGTTCCGTCGTTTTTTCCAGAGCTTATTTATATATAAAATTCACCAGGTAGACTTTAAAAAGTCGTTGTTCTATGTGTAATTAAAATTGAGGATTTTTGATGATGATTCATAATAATATGCAAATTTATAAATAAATAAGTAGTTCTTGCAATACAGTTCTATAAACTACATTCAATGATTTTTTTTGGTCTGCATAAACATGCAGATTTTACGATGTAGAAACGCGTGAGCAAGCTACGTAGAGCTGACCTTGGAAAAAACATGGCGTGCCCAAATGTATTCCTGCTGCAGACGCTTAAAATTAAATGGTAAGTTATCAGGTCTGATTGGAATGCGTGGTAAAAGGACATTGTCTCCCTTGGCTTCGCCTGTTAAGATTGTTGACTACACAATATTTCTTCCTATTTCGGTGACTCGCAACCGAGTACAGTTGAATAATCATGGCGCGTTCAGGTTACGCATTAACAAAACTGATACACCTACCTTTAATTCCAACCTATCGGATGGCACCCCAGATAACTCCAAAGAGTTTAGGAATTCCACAGGGTAGCTAGTAGTATCATCGGATGACATAACTGTGCCGATGGAATATTATACTAATGTTTCGCTAGTTATGTCATCCAAGTCTCATTTTTTGGTGCCAGTGTGGTTCTTTCACACAACCAATTTTCGTCATGAATATTGCGTTTCAGATTCGTAAAATTTTGAGCAATAAGTTCATCTTCCGACTCCCCAACATGACAAAATTGATGTGTAAATAGAACCATACATTATTGGTAGATTTCAAGACGGCCTTCACGAATTTCTAATAGTTTTTCGGCATATGCTCCTGACTCGACATCGCTGAATAACTGGACCCGCATGTTAGTTTTAAGATAAAGCATTTGAAATTTAGTCCACAGGTATGATTCCTTCAGACATGCGTTAATTTCGTCTGCTGCTGTTCCTCTTTCTATACCAGGTAAAGTATGTCTGAAATACCCTGCCAATAATACTACCACATCCCCATTAACTAACTATTGTTGCATAAGTCTTGTAGACAGCAATCGAGCGTTTCGATGGCACGTTTGTGAGACATAGTGCACCCACACTATGAGCTTACATTGTTGCAACAGAGCGCCGTGGGCGTTGTTTTTACTGGAGTACTTTCGCTGGCCAGATAAAGTGGTAATATAAACACTAAGTGTACGGTTCGTCCACCACTCAGTAATGCCGCGGCGATCCCAGCAGAAGCCACTGCTAACGCAACATTGCGATCTCTACGAATTGTTGCTAGTAACAAATTAAGCAAAAACGTTTTGTCTGTTCCACCTGGGGCATCATGAAAAAAAGGCAGCCTTCACAACGCTCAATTCGTTTTAATATTTTTTCATTAATGTATTTTTTCTCGGGTAGCAGTCGTGGCTCCGTTTTGCTGATCTCAGCATCTAATAACGTAATATAGTGGCTTAGCTCTTTGATCCACGCGGCTGAGAGCTCTCCTCGATGCTGTTGTGTAGGCAGACTGAAATCCGACAATTTCTTTCCGCAAATCGCTATTATTTTGTCCTCGATAAGAGCCAGTGCCTCATTGAAACATAAATAACATAAAATTAAAAAACCTAAACATAATATACATATGTATATACATTTCCACTATTTATTTTATTCGTGTAAGTCTTACAGATTTTGCAGCGCACGCCAGAATGGCCTCCTAAATGGGCGGCTTTTACCGGCTCCCGTAAAACTTTTTTGGCCAATTTAAATTACATATTTATAAATCATAGCTTATGTGTTATTCAGGTGTATAAGCTATATTATTATAAAGCTTCATTAAAATCCGTTCAGTAGTTTTTGCGTGAAAGAGTAACTTTCTCATTTATAATATTAATAAGCTTTAATAAAACTAAGTCTCATGAGAAAATGCGTTTATTTCCGAAATAGTACTATGACTTCTACCATTTAAACACTGTTGTTTTTTTATTCCAAATAAAAATCTTCCATAAACTGGTCTCCAGCTCTATAAAATTGTGAATTATTATTAATTGTTGGTTACTGGCAAATTTGTAATAATTATGGTATGACAAAGTTTTGTGACTAATGATGCATCTTAGTGGATGTTTCATTGAAAATGCTTCCTAAATCCTGATAAAATTCATACTTTATACCGTCGTTGGCATTTTTCGCAAACAGATAATCTATAAAAGAACATAAAGTACTGAAATGGTGTTTTTAATATAAAAAAATGCTTTAAAATTCAGCAGGTAGTGGATCTATGTTCATTGTGGTTTCAACAAAACTACCAGTATTTGGAAAATGAACAGCAGTTATCGCGCTCGGTTTTGTTTTACCGGTGAAATAAAATTCAACTATAACTTTGTAATAAACTTTGCCATTAATACTGTGAATCAGTTTTCACCTAAAAAACTGCAAACGAGCAAAATATAAATATTTTTATGTTTACTTTATTTGTTTGTAAACAAATAATCGCTCGCAAGTGAGGTCCTCTGCCTCCCAAGCAGCTCTTAAGCCACGTGCTAGCAAAAGCAGCGAAACTCGATGAAAGTGCAGTACTAACAACAGTACTTTCGACTCTATGCGATTTAGGAGAGAAAATTTAAAGAGCATCCTTAATTACGTATGTATGTATTTCTATTGATTTCTTATCACCGCAAATACCCGACATATTTAGACTTGTGCCAAACAAACAGCGCTGTCATTATAAAATTTCATAGTCCCCTTGATCGCAATCGGACACTTCGTGCCTTTAGTGAACACCGTAAGAGAACAAACGCCTTGATTTTTCTTGATGCGGTTGGACTTAATGGCCAGTTTAGAATTTTTGAGAGCATATCAGTAGAAAGCAGAAAAATTCTGCAAGAGTCGATGCAATTGAGGCGAGCGGGAAAGCTTACATCTGTGTTTACATTGTGCGGGGCTGTTCATGTGAGAGTTCGCAAAGATTCTTCTGCGGTAAAAATATCAGCGTAAAGCGAATTAAAATGCTATCACTGACTACGAGCTCTTTATTAATATCTTACTTTATTTTAATTATGTATGTTTCGTGTTCTATTTTTCCTGTAAAGATGGCTTGTTTAAGTTTCTCATTTTGTTGTATCTTAAGCCTTTCTTCTTCTTTTCGTCTTATAGTTGCTTTTATTTACATACTCAATAATGTCTGCTAACGTGTCCGTGGTATACGAAAGAGTTCTGGAGGCAATGAAAATTCGAAATAAATTATATCGCGCCTGGAAAAGAAATCAAATCAGATTGAACTGGGAGTCTTACGAAGTGGCAAGGAATGAAGTCACCAAGGTTGTCAAAAGAGAAAAACGTAGTTTTTTGACTCAAAACTGGACCCTTTTCTACCTCCTAACGTCTTATGGAGACACTTAAAAACCTTACGCGTCTACGGAAAAAACGAACCGACGTCTTGAATAATGCATTCGCCAAAACTACTTCATGTAACCTAGCTCCTGTAAGTTTTTTGGCTTGTGACTCAGCATGTGTTTCGGGAAGAATGTTTAAGTTCTCCGCTGTAACCAAAACTGATGTAACAAGATATATCTTTGGTATTATTGTTGGATTTGATGGCATGCCCATCATATTTATCTTGCCTTTTATGTAAGTACGCTTAGACATATAATAAACCATTGCATTGCCACCTCATGTTTTTTAGACCTGTGGAAAATTGCCACGGTAAGACCAGTTTCTAAGACTAAATCTCCTTGTTCTCCGTATAGATTCCGACCGATAAGCATCTTTCCAGCGTTGTACAAAGTTTTTGAAAGCATTATAGCGGATCAAATTACTTCCCATGTGTTAAAAAACAATTTTCTCTATCCATACCAATCTGGCTTTAGAGCTAAACATAGCAGTTCTACAGCTTTGCTAAAAATACTTGACAACATACGCATACCATTTGACAAGGCCTACCTAACCCCGGTATGTTTACTTGACTTTTCGAAAGCATCTGATTCAGTTAACCGCAATTTACTATGATACAAGTTAAGAGACTATTTTGGATTTAGTGAAAGTGCATTGATTACCATGAAAAGTTACTTGACAGGTCTCAATATGGGGTCTGGTACGATATGTTGAAATTAAAAAAGTTGAAACTAAAAATACCGGAAAAAAATGTCGAAAAAAAATATTTAGAAAACCAATAATGTCGGAAAACAAAATGTCGAAAACAAAAATATCGAAACAATGTAATGAATGATGTGTTAAATTCGCGCGAATTTAAATCATCATTCAATACATTGTTTCGATAGGTTATATGTACAACGCCTAACGATTTTAAAGAAATTTTAATGTGGAAGATACACCACACAAAGTGGATTAAATTGACATGCGACAATCTGTTATTTGTTTTGTTTCATCTTCTGGGGGTTTTCTGGTTCGAGACATCTGTATCTGCATTTTATTTTTACTAACAACGGCCACTAGGATGCGCTTTGGTGCGAAAAATCCATATTTTTAGGTTTTTCCTACTAAGAAGGTAGTTATTGTATTCTATCTGTTGTTCATACAGAATGTAGTATAAGAGGGGACAACAACACAAAAATACTTAAAAGGCGCAGCGAATTACGCTGGGTATTTGCTAGTTTGTTAATAAAATTACAAACCTAGGTTTTGTGGTTAACTCGAACCTGACTTGTACATACCATATTAAGTCGACTGTTGATAGAGTTTATTGCACATTGCGCAATTTGAGTAGATCTGCGCACTTTACTCCTTTTCATATACGAAAAAAGCTCGCGGTACAACTAATTCTGCCAATAACACGGGTCAACACGAAATTTCGATTCTTTAGTTCGTAATTATCATGTTTTCATTCTATTGGCCTTGATAACGTTGTTCGAAGCTCAAAATGTCTTGATGAAAACGTTCTGCCATCTAGAAGCAAACTTTATACGGAAAAAAGGTATTTTCTTTTCGTTTTTGTTCATAATTAGAGCCGTGTAATCACTTATTACACAGTACGACAGTGGTTGGTACACATGAGAAATGTTAACAGAATATGAAAATATGCTTAAATTAAAGAAATACGTGTCTCGGCGTTTTGCTGTAGCACGTCATAATTTTGAGAAAATCGATTTTTAATCTTCAAAGGACCGTGGAGGTTCACTTCTAATTTTTATTAAGAAAACTATTTTTTTTCTCCGGTAGATGGCGCTTTAATTTTCATGTAAAGTTAAAAAATAACCAAAAATGTACGAAAAAAAAAAAACGACCAACATTTTCAACACAAAATAATAGTTAAGATTTCATATTAATTTTTGTATTCTTATAATTTTTTTTGTATTTTTAATGAATTTCATATACTAGTGTATATGCGTGGAGGGTAGACGTGTTTTGTTTTATTCTCGCTTTATTTTATCTATTAATCGTTAATAGTATCATTATGGACGACTTTTGTGGCAAGTGCGAAAAGCTATTTGTGTATGGAATGCGTCAATATTCCTGAAAAGCTGTGTAGAGCATATTACTCCGTATTGATCGCACAAAAACTCGGTTTGGAATCTATAATGAGTGCATTTGAATCGAAATTTAAGGACTTAGCTGCCAAAATTGCTGAAATAAAAAGTGAAATTAATGCTAATATTATACCTAAGAGTAACATTGACATTGACAACAACAATACGAAGTGTATTTATATGATTGCAGACAATGTTAATGAGATAAAAACTGCTGCTAACTCTCTCAATGCAACGATTGCTGATCATATCAATTGCAGTAAAAATCGAGAACGGAAAGAGTCTGCAGCTGTCCCCGTTCCTCTCTTGGTAAGCCATTCTGGAGACCAGGGCGAGTCTACGCCTCCTATGCCGAGGGAAAGTATCATCACATTGACTAACGATCAGCCATCCCACCCGAGTGGTTCGACTGCTGCTGTTAACAACATCGCCTCTGTTATGTCATGTTCTGTTTCTCAGGCTAGAATGAGCCAGCAAATACCTTCTGCTTTCATTAACAGCGCTGTATCTGATAACAATTCTGTTACATCTGCTAAGCGTACAGTAACATTTGCTGCTTTTTACCCGGTTATGTCTGTTAAACGGCCGGCAACAAATAATGCTTTAAGCTATGCCGCTGTTGTCAATAATAATGCTATATGTACATTCCGTACCGAATGCTGCACCTTCCGGTGAAATTCCCTTAGATGGTAATTCTAAATGGGTTGCCGTTAATAACAAAAAGAGTAATATGAATTAACGTCGTGCGGATGGTGCAAATGACAATTCGGAGCTAAATGTTGCTTTCCGGGTAAAGTGTCTTCATATTTCATCGTTTCTACCGATTGTTTCGAATGATAACATTATTGATTATGTTGCAAAGTACTCGGGCACTGATAAAAAGTTCCTTCTTTGCTACAGTCTCGTGAAGAAAAATACACCGACTGATTCGCTGAAACGTATATCGTTCAAACTTGGAGTGCCTGAAACGTGGTATGATAAAATGTTCAATGCTGCCATTTGGCCTAAGAATTTTACAGTACGCCCTTTTCGGTTTATTCAAAAAGAAGCCGCAGTGCAAACATAAATGCAAGCATATCGAACAGTGAGCCCAATAAATGTGTTCTGGCTAACAATTATCTATTGTACTATGGGTGGCATATGTACTAAAACGTATCAGATATACCGTTCCACATCTATACGTGAATACGATTTAATTGCCATTACTGAAACTTGGCTTAACGACCACATTTCTTCAAATGAATACTTCGATGCCTACTATAACGTCTACCGAAAGGATCGCGACTCTTCTGTCACCGGTCAAGAAAAGGGAGGTGATGTTTTACTTGCATATATGTCATACTTATATATTGGCAGTATCAAAAAAGGCAGTCAGCACAATATAAGTTTGCATGCGTAAGTGTTTCGTTACAACTGCATTACAAGAGTTTCACTGCACTATCTATGTTGACAATATATTTCGCTATATCGCTGGATTTGTGGCATCAAAAATGCAAAAGAATCAGCAGACTTCACCAGGACGCTTTATTTTGTATGAGTAAACTTCGTCAAAAAAGGGCATAAGCCCCCACAGTGAACTAACCATCTTCAAAATTATTGTTTGGCGCAACTGCAGATATGTCAAACATGTGTTTGTCACATGTATTCACAGATACTAAAACATGTAAAACCTGCGCCGCAAAATGCACATTTGTACTGAAACTATCTTCCTTTGATTGCTGAATTTTTACACATTGCGCAGATAGGTTACTGCCAATATATAAGTATTATGTGCATATATGATTACTTGCTATAAGAGTAGACTTGTACAGTTATCAAATCAGTCTTAATGTGGCTCATGGCATGCTGGATTAAGTATGCGTTAATATTAAGTTTACTAATGATAAGTCGTTAATAGTTATAATATATTATATTCCTCCGAGCAGTGATATAACTATTTATAAAAAGCTCTTTGAAAATGTAATCTATATATAAAGTATCTTGAAAGGTTCATAAGGAATTGTTTTCTAGGAGATTATAACTTGCCTACTATTTCGTGGTTACTTCGCGGAAATAATTTTGTACCAGTGGATCTCAAATTAGACATTGATATGTGCGTTATAAGTACATTATTTTCTTATGGATTCAAACAACGTTGTACAATTCTAAATGAAAATTCAAGATTTTTAGACCCAGTATTCTCTTTTGATGATTTAAAAATATTCTGCGAGGATGTTTATCTCCAATCTCGAAAAATAGCATTAATAGCAATTATTTGACCACATAATTCAATCGAAGTTATTTGATCATGTAAGGGATATAATATCCATAGTCAGCATGGATTCTTTTCCGGTAGGTCAACCTGCTCAAATTTAGCTCTGTTAACTCATAAAATAACACAGGTCTGCAACAAAAATGCTGTCTGGATATTTCCAACTGATTTCAATGCATTTAGGTGTTCTGAAAACTAAAAAAATACACAAAAACTTCCAGAACGTAAGGTTATTTTACAAAACGCAAAATTTTATTATAAAAACGGATTTTTTATATTGGGCATGGCGCTCGGACAACAATCTGGGTTTAACAAATTCCCTTGCTTTTTGTGTCTATGGGATAGTAGAGACCGAACAAAATTTAGGTAATAACAAAGATCCTAACTACAAACAATTCGTCTAAATAATGTTAAAATCATTTCAAGCTTTAGGTTGCTTGATGAGTTTAAAAGTACATTTTCTTCATTTCCACCTCGACTACTTTCCAGAAAATTTAGGAGACGTGAGTGAAGAGTAAGGTGAACGATTTCACCAAGATATTAAGGAGATGGAAAAAAGATACCAGCGAAGATGAAGCGTTTCATTGATGACAGACTACTGTTGGACGCTTCAAAGAGACCTTCACGATGCTTCCCACAAGCGAAAATGTACCAAAAGGAGTCTCACTGAGAACACGAAATGTGTTTAGAGCTTACTAATTTATGTATTTTACATAAGCAAATTAGTTTTGTTACGCCATTATAAATTTAAAAATTTTTTTTTTAATCCTTTATATTTTATATTAAGATGATAACTTGTTTAACATAAGAATTACACAAAAAAACCAAAACAGCTCTCAATTATTTTTTGTTTGCAGTCTTGTGTAATTAAAGCTTATGAAACCCGTAATCAGTTTGACGTAATATACACAGACTTTTATAAGGTGAAACACAGTGTACTTCTACAAAAGCTGTGCAGTTACGCCATTAGTGGTAAATTGCTTGATTTTTTTTAGGAGCTTTTTAACATAAAGAAAGTTACTTGTGAAAATTGGGCTAACAACATCTCGTGTGGTTGTCAATGCATGGTCAGGCATTCCAGAAGGCACTAATTGCGGGCCACTCTTGTTTATTCTATTCATAAACGACTTGCCAAGCTGTTTTAGTTTTGCAAACTGTGCGTGATCTATCAGATCGCTATCATCTTCAGCTTGATCTGGATGAATTTGGTATGAGGTGTACATCAAATTGTTTGAACCTTAATATAGTAGATAAGTGTTGTGCAGTTACGTACTCGAGGAAACCTAGAAGTGAAATCAACTATGCTTATAAGCTAAAGATGTGCGTCATAAAGCGGAATACTGAAATTAAAGATTTGGGCATTAATTTTGACTCTAAAATCGCGTTTACAAAACATATTGTATTTATTTATAAAATAATTAATGGGTTCATAAATTGCGCTGACTTAAGAAATTTGCTCATCTTATATGATCCACCACGTAATTTAAGAAACAAAATGCTGTTGGTTACTGAGTTACATTCTACGAATTATGCTAGAAATTAACCAATTGCTAGATGCATTGAATCATGCAATTCATATTCTAGTGTTATTGATTTTAACTTAAGTATGGATAAATTTAAGAGTAATTTGTTCACAATATTCAACTAGAGCCGTTAGTAGTCTGTAAGAAACTAAATCTGTAGACTGAATGTAGAAGGATTTGAATAAATAAAATAATTGTACTTATAGTGCCCGTACAGGCACCCCCATCAGCGAGATCCCTATTGATACCTCTGATGCCGCCCATACTGGCGACACCATCCGTACCCTTCCTGGTGCTTAACTGATGTCCCTACTGCCGTTTGCTACCCTTAATGGTATGCCATCTTACTAGTCAAGATTGGAAATTTGAAATATCTAAATAATTTACATACTCGTACATTGTACATACAAACATGTAATAAACTATTACAATAAGCCATAGTCTGTAAGAATAATTACCTCTGTAGACTAATTTAATTTAAATAAATAAATAAAATAAAATCCCTTCTTCTACAAAAAGCAAACCAAAGCAACTACAAGCATCTTCTTTATAATTATTTCTCTTCCTTTAATTCTTAAACTGTCCACCTCACTACTTATAAAACTAATCTTCGCTTATTTAATTTTTTTTCTTTTACTGTTTTCTTGTCTTAACATGTAGTTATGCATATACATACATATATCATACTGTTAATTTAATTTAACTTTGTTTAATATATCTTCTATTTTTATCCTTATGCTTTTTATATTTTGTCTTTATTTATAACTTTTATTCTTAGTACACTACTCTAATCATCCGTTATAAAGATTCCCGTAATTGTTTGTTGAGCTATAAAAGGTGTAAAACCTTATTATACTAATCGCTAGCTTAATAAATGATATGAAATAAAATGAAAAATGCGCTTCCACACCGGAGGAAATGGAGGAGCTTCTCCGGTACTGCAACCCGCACCTACCGACGCACAACTGGAGGGTGGTCAAGGTAGAGCGGTCCGAGGACCCGAACAGGCAGGCAGTCATACTGCTGAATGAGGAGTCGCTCGTCCCCCTCTCCGAGTGCCAGGGGGTTATAAACTACGGCTTCGAAAAGGTAGACAGTCGACTCCATGATCAATGACGTCGAATCCGTGGCTTCGGAGGCGGCAAGAGCTAGTGACGTTCCCTCTTCGGCGGGTTCTGTTATGAACATTGGCCGTTTCTTCGACAGAGCGGAAGAAGAAAACCTTCTCACCGCGGTGGACGAGGACTCCGAACTGGCGTGGATGGAGGAAATCTTGGATGAAGATCCTACAGATAAACCTCCAACACTCTAAAGCGGCGTCCGCAAACCTCATTATCCACCTTGAAAAAGGTGGAGCCGACATAGTCCTGATACAGAACCGTGGCTGAGCAGTAACGGAATTTCTAGTATCAGGACGCCAAACTATAAGCTGGTGGCGCAGATGCAAGCAGGTAAACCTAGATCTTGCATGCTCATCAGGAAAAAACTAAAAGCATTTATTTTGCCCAATTTCAGCAATGAAGACATTGTTACCGTAAGCCTGGAAGGCGGCGCGGGTAAGCTCTGGCTTATCTCGGCATATATGGCGCATGACGATGCGGTGGAACCACCTCCGACTCTGCTACGGGAAGCCATAGCCGAAGCCAACCGGCGGAACGTCGCGGTCATCATTGGATCTGATGCAAGCTCGTGGCACACATGCTGGGGAAGCTCGGATATAAACATAAGAGGTGAGTCACTTTTTGATTATATTGTTAGCAAAAATTTAGCTATATGCAATAGAGGAAATGAACCCACCTTCTTAACTGCGGCCAGGCGTGAGGTGCTAGACGTTACCCTGGCTTCTTCTTTCCTTATACCCAGCATATCTGACTGGAGAGTGCTGGAGACTCACTCCTACTCAGACCATAGGTATATTCAGTTTATTTTAGACGAAGATCGCTCAATTAGCAAACCATTTAGGAACCTCAAAAGAACACGGTGGGATATTTACTGTAGGAAATTACAGGAACAGCTCTCTGAAGCCCCAGATGAGGCCTCGGTTCTCTCGGAATATTCCATCGACTGCATGGTGGAGAAGTTCACCTCGGCATGCAATAGTGCAATACAAAGCTCGTGCCCGCTTAGCAGAAATGCACAAAGGGCAAAGCCGGGCTGGTGGACGATAGAGTTGTCCGAACTAAGGGCGTCGAGCAGACGCCTCTTCAATAAGGGTAGGAAGAGCAATCTTCAACGGGACTGGGAACTCTATAAGGAGGGTCTCTCAATATATAAATATGAAATTAGGAAGTCCAAGCGTCTGTCATGGAGAAATTTCTGCGAACCGTGGAAGGCTGCCATGAAGCTTCGCGCTTCAGACGCATTATCTCGAACAATCCTGTTCCCTTGGGGTACCTGAGGGCTGATTCGGGAGAACAGTAGCGAGGAATCCCTCAAGCTGCTTTTGGGTGCTCATTTCCCCGAAGAGCCTGGGCCGAGTATAGGCACTGACATGTGTCTCGGCTGTGGCTTGGTGTCCTCCAGTGAACTACTGGAGGGGCGTCGTCTGCTCTGGGCTCTTAACTCTTTCAAACCCTTCAAGTCGCCGGGACTGGACGGTATAATACCCGCGGAACTGCAGAGGGCGAAAGATGTTTCCTGTCGGTGGCTCACCCCCAATCTACGCAAACTGCGTGAACAGGGGTTATGTCCCGAAGGCCTGGAGACAGGTGAGGGTCACATTCATCCCCAGGGCGGGGAAAAGCTCCCACGTGTCGCCAAGGGACTTCAGACCAATCAGCCTCTCGTCCTTCCTTCTGAAGACCTTAGAGAGGCTGATCGACCTATATATTAGAAATAAAATTCCACGCGAGAGACTTAGTCTCTCTCAGCATGCCTACACGAAGTGCATATCCGTAGAATTTGCTCTGCATACCGTGGTTAAAAACATCGAAGAGTCTTTCGAGCACAAAGAATACGCAGTGGGTATCTTCATCGACATAGAGGGGGCATTAAACAATGTTCTTCCAAATGCGGTTATATTGGCCCTTGGCCGGCTTCATGTTGAAACCAACTTGACCAGACTCATCTCAAATATCCTATGCGACAGAACTGTCGTGGTGGAGTGGAGTGCATCGGCTCAGCAAAAGGTGAGCAGGGGCACCCCACAAGGGGGGTTCTCTCACCCTTCCTCTGGAACATTGTCTTAAACGAGGTTATAGAGAAACTGGAGGGGAGGGGTTGCCGGGTGGTCGCCTATGCGTATGATGTGGCACTCATAGTCAGGGGGAAGTTCCTGAACTCGCTTTACGATCTCATGCAAGGTCATCTAAATTTGGTTCTAAATTGGTCTGCTGGCTGTGGGCTAGCTATAAACCCTAACAAGACAGAGCTGGTCTTGTTCACCAGGAAATATAGAGTGCCAGAGGCCCAGTTACCCTCGATCGCAGGCACTCCTCTTGTGCTTTCTGACAGAGTCAGGTACTTGGGGGTAATTCTGGACAGAAAGCTTAACTGGGGGCCGAACATCGAAGACAGGGTGAAGAAAGCGTCGGTCGCCTTATACTGCTGCAGGAATGTCATCGGGAAGAGATGGGGTCTCTCTCCCAAAGTTGTCCTCTGGCTGTACGAAACGACAATTAAACCCATTATGCTCTATGGTGTTTTTATCTGGTGGAGCTCCCTGGATAAATCTACTCTAGCAAAGATTCTGGAACGGGTGCAGAGAAGCGCCTTGATTGGTATCAGCGGAGCACTTCGCACCACTCCCACGCTTGCTCTAAATGTGATGCTTGGCATCATTCCTGTAGACTTGGCGGGCAAAGTTGCCGCCGCCCGCCCTGCCATCAGACTGCGAAGCGCCGGGTTCTCCCTCACCCCGGAGTACGGGCACTCACTCAAACACTTCGAATTCATCCCCAAGGACGTCGATCCATGCGTACCGAAGCTCGCCCCAAGAGAATCCTTCACGACCCACATCCCATCAAGAGAGGAGTGGGAGGGAGACGACCTCTGGTGCAAAGGCGCAGTGAACGTGTTCTCGGATGGATCGAAGCTGGAGGGAAGAGTAGGAGGAGCTGTATTCTGCGAGAAACTGTCGCTCCATAGTAAATTAGACTACCGGATTTCCGCAGCGTTTTTCAAGCTGAAATAGCTGCCATCAAGGAAGCAGTAGACCACTTGCGTCGCGTCACTACTAACACACAGAAGGTGGTAAGCATCTACTCGGACAGTCAAGCTGCAATCAGGGCCCTGGGATCGCTGAATCTCCGGTCGAAACTGGTCGGGGAGTGCCTGGCCTCCTTATCGGTCGCCTCGGAAACTTTCCGCATTCGACTGATTTGGGTACCAGGTCACAGCGACATTGCGGGAAACTGTCTCGCGGACGAGCTAGCTCGTCAGGGCACTTCGGAGGAAATCACTCCACGGAGGAGGGGCATTGGAGTTCCCATGTTCACATGCAGTCTGCTTGTGGAAAATTCGGCCTTCAGTCGGCTCAGCAAACGCTGGGCGGACACCCCGACGTGCAAAGTTGCAAGGTCCTTTTGGCCGGCTGTGGACCGCAGACGGTGTGGGGAATTATTAAGCACTTCAAGGCCATTACTTTCGGCCCTGATCGGTGTTCTGACAGGGCACTGCCCGATGGGGACCCACGCTGTCAGGCTGGGCATCATTTCTGACCCAAGTTGTGGGTGCTGTATGGAGGATGATGAGGTGGAGTCATCTCAACATTACCTTCTTAGCTGCCCCGCTTTCGATAGGCTTAGATGCAAACCCCTTGGCTCATACTTTTTTGATACTCCCGAGGGGCTCTCCAATGTATCCATCGAAAGGCTACGCTCCTTCATAAAGAACACTCGACGTTTCTCTTATCGCTTACCAGCGGGTCTTTCAGTTCAGGGAAGGGGAAAACTACATAGTGGTATCACAATGGACTATAAATTAAAGTCCAAGTGAGCCCTTTTCGGGCTGCCACCTAACCTATTTCATGTTTAGACTGCAGATTGAACATAGACATGTAGCACTATACTCACAAGAAAAATTGAAGGAAACAGGCTAGTCCGACTTTACATCCCAACCTAATATAAATGCCCTGCGCTTTTTTTGCGCAAAAGTTTTTTTGTAACTGAACCGAAATTGTTTTGCGTCCACGTGTAGCTCAGAGTTGCACAGCTGTCAAATTCGTATGAGAACAATACAAGGTGGAAGTTTTCAGCATTGGTTAAAATTATTTATTTGGTTTAAAGATTTCACCTTATGTTACTTATTCATTTTTATTTAAACATTAAATATAATCTTGATTTATACGCAGAACTTCAACACACGAACTTATTAATAAGTTTGGCAATTGATTTGTTTTCTCTTTTATATTACAGAAGCAATAATAAACATAAAAATCATATTCCCAAGTTTCAAACAATGTACAAATTTACAAACACATTTCAATCAAAGCTTTTTGAGAATTTTTTTTGCTAATTCAAACCAAAACAAGTGAGAATAGCTAAATTCGGGCGGAACCAATTTTTATATACCCTATGTATGTATTTTGTAGTGGTCGCTGTGTTCGAGTTGGTAGCGGTGCGTGCTATAACTTGATATGCCGGTGAGTTCGAGGTTCGAATCTCAGTCAGGGCAAGCAAAATCTTAATAATAGAAACAGTTTTTTCTAATAGCGGTCACCCCTCGGCAGGCAATGGCAAACCTCCGAGGGTATATCTGCCATGAAAAAGCTTCTCATTAAATACATCTGCCGTTCGGAGTCGGCACAGAACTGTAGGTCCCTCCATTTGTGGTATAATATAAAGACGCACACCACAAATGGTAGGAGAAGCTCGGCCAAACACTGAGCTATATAGTGTACGCGCCAAAATTATATTATTATATTATATATGTATTTTTGTATGGGCGGTGCCCATAATTTCATAAAAACCCCGTTGCTTGTATTAAACTTTACTCAATTTGTTCCAATAAATACTGAAGAACGAAGTTTTTTGCATTTTTCCGTTATATGGAAGTTGGGCGTGGTTATGGTCCGATTTCAAAAATTTTTGGCGGTGATACTAGTGATATCAAGGACACTATGTTCACCAAATTTTGTGACGATACCTTACATCGTTTTTGAGATACCTACAGACGTTTTTTTTATAAGTGGGTGTGGTAACGCCCATTTTTCCTATCTATTAACTATCTCTCCAAATATCAAATTTTAATTAATATGCTCCAATAGATAGAGAAAAAACGAAATTTTTGACTTTTTCAAAATTTCCGATATGCGAGAGGTGGGCGAGTTTACGGTTTTTGAGATACAGAAATTTTTTCCTCAAAATTTCATAAATACCTAATTTCTTAGTTCAAAATCGCTACAAATACCGAATTTCACTCAATTTGTTTTAATAGATACTGAAAAAAAGAAGTTTTTGCATTTTCCAAAATTTATGTTATATGGGAGGTGGGCGTGGTTATTAAGCGATCTTGACCATTTTCAATACCAACCTACCCTGTCCAGCAATCTATGTACCAAATTTCATTGAGATATCTCAATTTGTACTTAAGTTATTGTAACCACGGACGGACGGACGGATGGACGGACAGACAGACAGTCAGAGCTAAATCGATTCCTCTTTTCATTCTGATCATTTTAGTTATATATGTCTATATCTATCTCGATTATTTTTTGCTGTTACAAACAACTGTTATGCGAACAAAGTTATAATACCCTTGTGTACAAGTACGCTCGGGTATAAAAACAGTATTCGTTATATTGGAAACAATGCGCATCACCCTCAACGGTGAGGTAAACTTCAAATCGAAATGTGACGCAAAATGAAAATTGGAAATCAAGTTAGCTTTTTGCGCACGGCGTTCAATTCCGGTTGCTCCCATACAACTTGTAGTTATGAGCATGAGACAATTTAGACAGTAAATTTGCGGCGTGTGTTCATATTAGGTTGGGCTGTTAGGCGTTCCTTTGTTTGTGGATAATAAAACACTGTATTTGCTCAACATTCATTATTTTAGTTGGAAATTTTGTTCTAACGATTTAAATATACTCACATATGTAAATATCTGGGACGGATCCATTCCGGATGTTCATTTATTTTCAACTTTTTACGATATTTTACATATTTTGCGAGGGAGAACCACAAAATGCCCGAAAATTAAATCCCCAAGCACAGAATCCCCATTTAAAAAAAGATCCCAAACACAAAATCGCCAAAATCATAATCCCCAATCTCAAAATCCCCTAATTAGAAAATCCTAAAAACTACAATAAAGAATTCAAAATTCATAATAATTTAACTGATTGTTTAACTGGCCATTTACTACTTACTTATTCTAAAATTATAACATATTATTTTATGTTCTTGTCTATACTTAACGTGCAATTTATATATATAGCAAATTTTTTATTACAAATTTTCGCCTGCGGCGCTTTTCTCAAATGAATACATTTTTCGTAATATATAAAACGGAAAAAGACCTCCACACATACAACATTTATCATATTGTCTGGAGTTTAACAAAATATGTTTGCTGGGTAACTTTGCGTCGATTTTGTATGGAAAGTTGAATTTTTGCTCATTTTTAAAGGCTTCCGTAGGGTCTCACCGAGGGTCTAGAGGAACCAGTGATGGCTTATTCTTTCCCCTTTCTAACGGTGTGCTTGGAGGGGTACCACGCCCCCTCTTTCACCGCCCACCACCCCCTTTTTATGCTGCACTATACTAAACATTTACCAGAATTTCTTTGCAAAAGTTTTATGAAAACAAAAAAAATAAATGAGCAGCAAGAATTTAAAAAAGTTACAAAGCACAAATGTCAATAGTGAATTGAAGGAAATGTCCAGTTCTTCGGGATTACTACCATCCTAAATAATCAGAGAAGTAGTGGTAAATTGTCAGGAAGAGTGCCGTGTATATCTTCCAAAACACGGGCACAAAAAATTAAAGTTAGGCGCATTCGAAAAATCAATGGCGCTTCTACCGATCCTCTGTGTTTTAAAAGAATGTAGTTTTGGTGAGGAGAAGAACATAATATTGGGTACATCGCACTCATTGAAGACTTGGACACTTCATAGTGCTGGGTAATGGATGGAACGTTCTTTGTTGTTCCAACAATTTTCCGTCAACTCTTTACCATTCAATTTTTGCCTCTTATTTTTTGCATCATGAGCAAAGAGTCAAAGCAGGCTTATGCGAAATTTTTGCAACAACTTCTTTTCTTAGCTGCGACAGAAAATATTCATTTACATCCGAAGAGAATAGTTAAGGATTTTGAGAAAACTTTATCATCTGCAGCAGTTGACTACTTCCCAGATGTCGAATATAAGGGATGTTTATTTCACTTCGGGCAAATCGTTTGGAGGCGAGTGCAAAAAGAATATGCTTAATATTCTGCTTAAAAGCCTATTTTTCCTTCCACCTCAAGATGTTTTAGCTTACTATAATGAGCTAAATGGCAGTTCTAAAGATAAATATTTCAAAAAACTAAGCAATTGGTCAAGCGATCCAAAATACCGTTCTAATTTTTGGAGTGTAGCAGATTATATTAAGCAAAATTTTCCACGTACTCAAAATTCCATTGAAGCTCGGCATAGAAGATTAAAAGTTGTTGTTGAAAAAAAAAAACTGTGGACTTTATCAGATCATTAGGGAGCTGGGAAAAGAAATGATATTAGTAAAAACGAACTTACAAAAGATGCAGTCTGATGTGTCTATACCGACGAAAAAGAAAGTTTCGTAGAATTAGAAAAGTTGTAAAAAGTCGTTTAAAAATGGAGATGCTTGATTATTTGAAATCTATATCACATAACATTTTCCTTACATGTTGAAATTTGTGTTTAATATTTAATTTCATTTTCGTGTACGTAGTACAATATTTACTTTGTATTACTTTTGCATAATATTTAAATAATAAAAAAACTTTGAAATAATAAGTGGGATTTTAAATATTATCTTTTTTATTTTTCGTGAAATTTATTTGGATTAGGTTAAAAAATATTAGCGTGTATATGTGTAATCGCAGCGATTTTTAACGTAATCTATCCGCAATTCACAAAAAACATGGGGATTTAATGTTAGGAGATTTTGTTCTGTGGCTTCTGATTTTGGAGATTTTAAATTTGGGGATTTTAATTTGGGGATTTCAGGCCCAACCCATTTTGAGATATTTTATTATAATCCATTATAAATATGGAAATAATAGTATTGGGTAAAATGTTTAATGCATTTTTAAAAAGCTATCGTTAGGCTATGATTATATCATTTGAATCTGTATAATCATAAAACGTCAGTGATTTAAATTGCTTCATTGATTCTCCTCTTTTACTTTGCCAAAATATCTAGTATTTGGTCACTAGTAACCTCAATGTCTCTATGAATATTTAGCAGCGCAGATACGTCCTCAATCCCGTAAAGTAGAAAAGGGCCGTTTACTCGAAGCCACCGAGACTGGCAACGTGGCACTGATTTGAAAAAATCGGTAAATGTGTGTTTTATAAGTCATTTACTTTTTGAATAATATATACCTTTTCGGCAAAAAACATTCTCTTTATCAACATAATCTCCTTTTAGTTCTTTACACTTAGTCCAACTTTTTTCCAATTATTTTATTTTGACACAAACCTCTTACCACACAGCCATTTCTTCAGGCTTGGAAATATAAAAACGTCGCATGGATTTTCGCCATGGTGACAACACACATGTACATTCGCGCTTTTTTCGAGTGTAAGCAATCACCCTTCAACCTCAGTCACCTCACACACTTTAATTATCCGGTCACCAAATATCATTCCATGGATTTTATCGACGACTTTTTGTATAATGACTATAATAGACGCCAGTTAAGGGCATTAGAATGGCGATATTTATATTTTATTTAATTCATTTATATGCATCACTTAATTAAAGTTAATCAAATAAATTTAAAAAAAGACTATTGTAATTAATTGTCTTAAACTGAGAATCCACAAACAAAATCAATTAAATTTAATTTGAATAAGGCAATCCATTTGCATTCCAGTTACTGGGTAATAATTTTTAATGTTTTTGTCTAGAGTGAGTTTTTGTGTGTGCTATGAATTTGGAAACACGTTTGAAAATTTCTGAGACCACCGATATTTTGGGGGGGTCCAGACACCCATAACCCCTCCCCTGTATCCGTCCCTGGTAAATGTTAACATTTTTTTGCGAACCGATTACTAGGTAAACTATTTTTTCACTTCACATGGTGTTCCAAAACTGTGTCCTAAAAGTTTTAAATGTATGGCTGGGCCACGATTTTTCTAATCCCTTTAGGTGGATATGTGTAGACAGCTAAAAAAAGTAGCTAAGTTTCTTCTAACTGTGTAAAAATATTGAATTAAATTTTAGAATTTTTCGATTTCGCTGAACTATTATATGTATTACGGAAAAAATGTAGCTAATGTTACCATTTGTACCAGTTAAGGTTTTGGTAAACTTTTAGCTAATGTTACCTTCGTTAAATGTTAATGGTTTGATCAGCTTGCAGCTAATGTTACCATCTCCACAAGTTAATATTCTGGTAAACATGTAGCTAATGTTAACATCTGCACAAGTTAATATTCTGGGAAACATGTAGCTTATGTTAACATATGCACAAGTTAATATTTTGGTAAACATGTAGTTAATGTTAACATCTGCACTAGTTACTACGGTAACCACCAATTTTTTTAAATAAATTGTACAACGAGCATTTTTTTTATTCATTTATTTTTTGTTAAAATATTAACAAAAACAACCTAAAATATGACTATTTTTATAAAAAATAATAAAAATAATATTATTTTATACAATCAAAGATACATATAATATATACAAAATATACAAATTTATTGAAATCAATTTTTAAACTATTAAATAACAATATTTCAAACAAACAATAAAATAAAAGTGCATCCAAAGTAGTCACAAGCAAACATATGCAATTTGTTCATGAAATCACCCAAGAATCACTACGCCACAACCATGCAAATTTTGACATTGCTCGCTGGCTTATTTCCAGTGTCGCCCACTCCCCTACCCTAATATGCATAGGCATTCTAAAATAGTATTAGAAATATTCCTTTCAAATATTTGGTTTTTTTTTTGGCTTCAAGGCGTACTTAGTAACGTGGCATATTTTCATCGAATGCGAAAATATTTTCGCAACAGGGTTTGTTTTTGCAGTTGTGCGATTTATAAGAATATATTCCATTTAACACACCCCATTAGAATAGCGGCTGTATTGATTTTTGCTTCTGACTTCTGAACTATCAAACTTTCACCTTTAGGTCCTTCATAATTTATTAAGAAAGAGTTCATAGCTAATAAATAAAATAAAAATGATTCTCTTGCAATTTTCTAAAAATTATAAATTTTAAATTTTGTGCTATTTGAAATAAAGAGAACCATTTTAATGCGTAATATTAAAAAAATAATAATTAAAAAATTCACTCATTCTTCGAATTTTGTCTCGTCATAGGGACGACATGGCGAGCACTGACCTACATTTCAAAAGACGATTAAACTATATGTATTACCTCGTTTTCGGCTGTTCATTCGATCGTCAAAGCGTAGCTCATCAAAAATTATGATTTTTAACTAGTCATTTATTAAAAATAAAAAATATAGAGTTTGCGCAGCTATTTTGAAAGAAATAGTGAATTACTATTTGAATAATAAATTTATTTTATCACATTTCCCGATTTTTTATCGGCCGCCTAAAAACTTTAACTAAAAGTGGTACAAATTCAAGAAAGTAATTGATGAAAATTATATGACATATTCCTTTGACATTTAAAAAAAAGTATTAATATTTTTTTTCCAAAATCTGATATTACTATTGAATCCGTATAATGTTTCTGATTTCGAATTACAAATAAATTAGTGGGGCAAATTTAATGTCCCACATTCATTCATAAAATCATCTCTTACATAGAGACTATTTTTTTCTTCACTAAGTGTAATATGTATATACATACATACATATGTATGAACATATGTAAATAGGTACATATAACCCGTATTTGTGGTCATTCGAGTATGTTAACAAAAACAGACATTTTACATAAAGAGATTTTCAATATAAGCATACAAAATAACTTTGCGAAAAAATCTTCGAGATTTTTTAACTGTTTGTAGGTAAAGGGTTCCTCTAAAAGTTAAATCGTCATTATAAAAAAAAAATCACAAAATGTTTGACCTAAAAAATTTCGGATTGCATAATTTTTTCCTTCATATTTTTTTATTTTTATAGTGATATATACATATAAACAAAATTATGTAACAGCCTTTACAAGCCTAAGTTCGTTGTTTAGGGATTATGATTTTTTGAAGTCAAAGTGAAATAACGGCAATTTATAATGCATCTATTAAGTACATTTGGTATTAGAAATATTTTGTACACTCAAATTCATTCCACTGAAGTCCATTCGTGCCGGAATGTTCTTGCGAAGTACATATAGGTTTTTTTCGGTTTTCTTGGTCTTCCATGCATGCATTGGCCGTATTACTTTAATTGCCGCAACATTGCTCCATTTAGACACGCACAGAGACTGGGTGTCCCCTACAATGACTTCTGCAGAAGGTGCAGAAATGAAGAGAAGCCTGAAACAGTAAGGCACCTCCTATGTGAGTGTCCCGCAATATGGGCAAAAAAGAAATTCTTCGGATCAGAGTTCTTCAACGCCTTAAGTGATCTGGCCAGGATAGAGGTACGCATGTTATTAAAATTTGCAGATTCCACTCGTTGGTTCGAGTAGATTTTTTAATCCGCGTGGTACAACAATGGGCCTAACAAGACCTTAGTGTGCTGGTGAGATCGCTTCCAGCCACTTTTGAAAAAATCCAATTTTTCCACTCAAATATGAATATCAGTGACACAGATTTTTATTGAAGTCAGATTTTGCGTTGTAATAAATATACTTTCGCTTTGGTGTTCTTGGAAAATTACAATGATATGACCTTTAAAGAAATATTTAAAAAAATATTTATAATATCACTGGTCGGAGTATTCCTTGCGACGGTCCCAAATTAATTATTTATGAAAATATAGGTTTCGATTCGCAAAAAGTACAATTTTCTTTATTTGTTTAATAGTTTTCATCAAATTAATTAAATATAGTCATTTACAGATATGTTGCTAAGTACTGAAATAGGTGCGATTAATGTACATAATTTTAAAATTTATATCGTTTAACGCTTTCAGATGGAACGTTCCAAAGGCATTTGTTGACGGAGTTTCTCTAACCTTTGTAATTGATACAAGCGAATTGTTCGATGTAGTATTTATAAGGCCCTCAAATGATACTCGTAAACTAAGTATGTACTTTAAGTATATTTATAATATTTATAAAAGTAATTTATTATTTCTTAAGCTAGATTTATGATATTTAGTAGTTATATGGTCCATACTGGGAACCATGATAATATGGTCCCGGATATATTTGTGGCTGTGGGTAACTAGCATACGGCGGATAAGGCGGCTGCTTTTGTGAGTAAACTAATTAAGAGGAGAGTATTATTAACATATTCTAGATGATATGTAACATAGCATACCAGGCATTAAATATTGTAAGTTTAACTGTTCTTCTTTCTCGCGTTCGTTCCTTAAGCAAATGGCAGCCGCTGACAACATTACTGTAGCTAACAAGCATGCACCTATTCCGGCCCATGCAATAATATATGACCAGTCGTATGATATCTTTGTGTTATCTCTCAGCACCTGTGATTAAAAGATTTTACAATTTGCTATACTCCTTTTCTGTTGGTAGCTCACCGTATTCCACTGTTGGTAATAGTCTTCTCCAACAACCTTTTCTTTTTCAAAGAATTCTACGGTGTGCCATAAACCCATTGCCCCAGCTGACAGTAAACAACTTGCTAATAATAGAATTGATGTAGCTGTTATGGCACCAGATGACCGTTTCCAACATCCAGAGAGTCCTGTCCAAAATGCACAGAAAATAGTTACGAAGCTAAATTGGGGTAATTAAAGAACGATATTATAAGTGTCATACTCATACATGAACTTATGTAAATTACCTGATAACAAATAACGCAATACACGATCGCGTCAAATGCAGTCTGGAATTTGCGTCTTCGTTTGATGCTTTTTCATCATCCCATTGAGGAAAATAGTCCACATTAGAGCAGTGAGTCTCCAGCGGTGATAAGTATGTGGGTACTGAAATTATTTTTAAATTTAATATATTGGTTTACATAATAAATGCTATTGTTATGTAAGATTTTAATAAATAAATAAATTTTATACATAATTTTTTTTTTTTTAAATAAATACCCGTAAGGGTAAAACTTTACCACATTGAACGTGATTTTCTTTAGATCTTGGTCATGTTCCGTCTCTAGT
This sequence comes from Philophylla caesio, assembly GCA_963971545.1. Lineage (NCBI taxonomy): Eukaryota > Metazoa > Arthropoda > Insecta > Diptera > Tephritidae > Philophylla > Philophylla caesio. Next base: position 92,237,205 of record OZ020607.1, read on the forward strand.
AAGCGAAATACAGTTTTAGCTATACACGAAGTTTATTATTCAGTCTTTTCTTCTAGGTGTACGTCTTTTAACGATTCACCTTAAGGGCATTATTGAGCATTCACATAGGGTGTTAGCGTGAGCGCTTCCTGTGCAACCGGATGACAGCACGAAGGAGCCAAGAGTTCTTTACGCATTTGCAAGAAAGAACAGTAAAATGCACTTCCTCAATAAAACTACAAATCGTGCTATTCCGCCAAAGTTCTTACCTTGAAAACTGAATAACAAATCGTTACTCTTTTTAACCAAATTACACTATATTTTGACAGTGTTCGAATACTCATTGCACAACACTATAATAATATAATTTTTAAGTTCGCATTTATGTGTATAATATTATATAATATTTCCAAAGCTTTCATGCCTTGTATTCTTTTAGCTTAGTGATGTTGACACAGTTGTAAACGTTACAGTTATAAATGGCTCAAAAAATAACGATGATTCTCTCAAATTTACTGAAAGCGAATAGCAGTTTGCGGGAGGCGCAACCTCTGTATTCTCTAAATCATGGAGTTCTCCCCTGTAACAGGTTTTTTAAATGCAAAATCTTTGTTATGTCTGCGTAGATTGGAGCAAAGATGCGAAAATTATTTTCTAGCGTTATTTTTAATAAAGAAAATTTATTTTAAAAGGATTATTAAAAATGGGCGCAACCTCGTGCACGTTTCTCCTCCCTGAGTATAATTAAGCGATAATATTCTAAATTTATATAAGCCTTAACAATCCAAACTACAGTATAAATACAATTTTATTACGGTATAAAAACAATTTTATTCTATTGGTACCTGAATTTTCGTCTGTATAAAATTCTATTGAGTGAGTTTTTTATTCTTCGGTTCTCATCGGGTTTCCTATTTAAAGGTATAAGTCGGTAATTTTAGTTTTGTGCAACATTTTGTTTTGGTTCTGTGTTTTGTTGTCTGTCTTTTTACCTATGCTATTGTGAGCGGTTCGAATATCGCTGTGTATGCTCGTTTATTACTCTACCATTAAAAGTTCTTTGCTTATAGATCTCCATGTTTTCGAGTACGTTCAGCCGGCGTCCCTTCTGTTGCACATGAAGTAGTTTTGCTATCTTCTTTATATATGCTGGTGGACATTTGTTGCTGAACATGTGGTTAGCGAAGATCGACTCAGGTACAGTGGTCGGCTTTCGTACCTTTTTGTTGTAGTCCGCTAGATATATGTATGTTCGCGGAATTTTGTTCTTATTTTCCGTCTGTTCCTGTGCAAATTCCATATACTAATACCGCGTCGGCTTTATTCCAGCGGCAAATAAAATTCGTTTGGATTAAAGAACGCAATTATGCAATAAAGATCGGATTATATTCCGGCTCCGATGAAATCGGATTTCAGAATAGCCCTGATTGTAAGTTTCCCTCCTGAAAATACAGCCTCAAAACTGAACTCATCAAGGAGGTTAACAACGGGTAAATCTGGCAAAGAATTAACCCTGAACGACCAAAAGCACTAAACGTACTTAGCTTGATTGCTCCTCCCTCAGACACAACGAAAATATTTTTTGTCGCAACAGTAGGAACAAGTAGGAGGTGGAGAGCGTTGATCACTATCGTTGTCACTGTCAATACCCTGGTTAGCACGCTCAACCAATTCTTCAGCAATTAGTTTCTAAATTTTTTAGCACACAAGGTCCCGAAGCATTCAAGTTCTAAGAGCTATACGATTAGAATCAAACAAAATTGAATTGAAATTGAGTTGATATCGAATACCGCTCCAATCGCTAAAAATTATCCGAACTTTTGGCGATTTTTTTCTAAAAATCTCCAAGACTAACTCTAATACTTTTATCTACAACAGGCGTAGCTACAAAGGAAATCAAGTTGTGGATAGTCGAAATTTTGAAAACATCTTGTAGCATGTGCGACCATATTTGTTTGGCCCTTTGTCACCATTTTACTATTGTAGTTTCTGTGTACTGGTTGGTTCAATTTTAAAGGGAAGGAGATAGGAAAGCATGGTTTCTGCCAGCGGTATCACAACGGGCTATCAGCATGTTGCCTACGTGCACCTCCGTTCTTGGGCGTGGCAGCAACCACTCTAACTTAACCTAATTTTACCTAAAACAACAGTTTTTAAAGAACATTTCACGTCGTACATAATCTAAAACAACGAATTTTCGGTTTCGCAGATCTCCTCCGATGTTTTGCTCGTCTTCATATTGTACCACAGATAACATAGAAGGGACCAAAGCAAAAAACTGACCTCGAATGCGCATACATTTATAAGATTTTGAAATTGCAGAAATACCCGGCCATTTGAAATCGTCAATTTGATCCGCATCTGATATATTATTAAACGAATGTATGAACTTACCAGAATTTGACGGTGGTCTTTCCTTTGGGAAGCATATCCTGAATAACCCTCTTGTTCGAGTATAGTAAAAATATTTGTTATTCATGCTATTGAATAAGTCATCCGCGTCAGTGTGCTTGGAAGCAAACATCTAAAAAAAATACATACATCAATATATCATTAAAATATATAGAATATCCTCATATATGTATAATATAAACATTATATTTTATGTTGTTAGTTGCATTTAATTGTTGGCATTACACTACTTGTCCATAAAAGTTAAACACCTTATGTCAATAGGGCGAACATTAACCTGACACCTCACAAACACGTGTTTCTCCATAATTTATGAGATATCTCATTATTGTGTAATTAAAAGAGGGTAGAAACTTTTCTCCAACATACATATATATGTTACAAGATTAATATAGAAGGGATTGCACCGACAGCTAACAAAAATAGTTTACGATTTGCGCATGTACGTCACTCCATCAATAACTTATTCTACTTTTGATTTAATAATTGCATTATAAGTTCGAATAATATAATAAAATCGCGCTGCACTTTACAAAAAACTTTAATTAAACCTTTAAAACAATAGAACCAAATATTCACTGCAATACGGGTGACAATTTAAAGAAACTTTGATGATTTGACGTCATCAGACAACCAATATCGTAAAGTAAAAAGTAACGGACCTGCGCAATACGCAATCTCTTATTCATCAATCTTGTATATGCCAATTGAAATGCTGATAGTCCTTTTGTTTCGCAAATAGTATATCATGTGATAATTTATTTACAAAAATATACAAATTACACAAGTAACGCCTAGCTTAAGACTTTTTTGAGTTTTGAACTGTCCAAAGCAATATCGGACGAGAACCGCACTCGCCAAAGGACCGCAGCTAATTAAAATATCAAAAAAGTACAGAGTGGTTACATAAAACTATAACAGAGAGTTGTATTACGAAATAAAAGTAAATTGTATGAAATAAAATATTAATGAAACAGGACCGCTACAGTTTCCCCCTAGGATACTGAAGTCGTCCCGACGAAGTATTCTATGTGGTCTTCCGGGGTCTTCCTCTGCGCCGCATCATGTTAACTAGAGCCTCGTATTCATCACTGGAACTCCGGTATGGCGTTAATGAGGATGCGTGATGGGTGCCCAAAGTATGCTGCATGTTGTCCTCGTGAGCAATAACGTAGGAGGTATTACCCTGTCTACCGATGTCTACATATGGCCCGTCCCGTCGCGGTACGAATTTTGAAGTTACACCCTTCGTTGCATTACTTAGTACATGGCTTGCGACTAGAACTTTGGAACCGAGTTCCAAGTCTTCCTGATCACGACGTCGTAGATTTGAAGCGCGCTTGTTAGCATCTTGGTGTTTTTGTTCGCATTCATGAGCAGCTGGGAAAACCTCAGTAAGCGTACCTACAATAAAGTTCTCTGACTGGATGATTGACAATAGATCATGATGGACATGGTCCTTAACTCACGACCGAAAGTAAGGTATGCGGTAGTATGTTCAGTGCTTTAAAAACGAGTGGTGTTCATAGCGAAACGTATGAATGGCAACTTTTCTGCATCACTACGGATATAAACTACACCCCATTGTCGCTGATGATTCGCCTTGGGACTCCATATCGCAGGAATACCTCGTCTATCAACTTCTTCGCACAATTTTCAGCAGTAGCCTCTGCTAGCGCAAAGAGTTCCACAAATCGACTTGCTACGTCCTCCACTATATATGTATATCCACTGCTCCCATTGTCATCGGTGGGCAGTGGCTCAAAAAGATCGATGGCTATAGTTCCGAAACGTTGCTTACTCGAAATCGTTTGGTACAAACCCATTGGTTTTAAGTTGGTTGTCTTATATCGCTGGCAGTCAGTACAATTATTTACATGTTTTTCAATATCTTTGCGGATTCCTGGCCAATAGTAGCGTGAATTTATTGTGTGTGATGTTCGGTCCAATATAGCTGGACGTTTGGACTTAGGAGTGACCAGTTGTGCATCATCGCTGTCTTCGTCGCTGTTACAATACGAAACCCCATCTTTCATCATCCCCTTTTGGACCAATGTACCGCATCATACGTTTTATTCTCGAAGCAATCCATAATGACTTTGAGATCAGGGTCACCAAGTTGGCCTTCTCGAATGTCCTTCGCTCCTTGTTGTGGAAGGTCAATGGTAAAAGAGCATACCTCATTGTCATGGTTCTCTTCACATGGAGGCCGTGACAACATGTCGGCTACAACATTTGTTTTCCCAGGCTTGTAGCCAATATGTATATCGTAGGGTTGTACTCGTATAAGTAATGCCTATCGAGCTAGGCGTCGAGTAGGTGATTGAATCGCCATTAACCATTTCAGCGGCCGGTGGTCCGTGATGAGCGTTACGTTGGACACTTCGATATATCCACGAAACTTCTGAACAGCCCATATGATTGCAAGAGCTTCTCGCTCAATTGTAGAATAATTTTACTTAGCTTTCGTTAACTGCAGACTGGCGTACTCTGTGGGATGTTCATCAGGACCCTCCCCCTAGTGCATAACCACTAGCATCAGTTTTGAGAGTAAATGGCAAGTTCTCGTCAGCTTGTTTTAGGACAGACGTAGTTGTCAAAAGGCGTTTCAACTCCTCGAAAGTCGTTTGTTGCTTCTCTGTCCAAGCCCATTTCGAATTGAGACACAAAACGCCTGTGACACGAGCACGCAACAATTTATCAATTCGTGGTAAAGGATACCAATCTGGTTTGGTGATAGCGCTCAATTCTCTATAGTCGACGCAAATCCGTATGCCGCTTGACTTTTTTGGCACGATGACTACAGGAGCTGCCCACGGTAATTCACATTCCACGATAACTCCAGTATGGAGCATTTTCGCGAGTTCTTCTTTCAACAATTATTTTCGTTGCGGTGACAGGCGATACGGCGGCAGGGCAATTGGAAGATGTTGCAGCCGTTTGCTCTTTAAAGATAACAGCGGGCGTGAGTAGCAATGCATCCAGTTCCGTTTTCTGATTCAAGAGCAACTCGAAATCCCACTTTAGTGGGAAAAAGTTTTCGTCACAAATGTTTTCAAAACCATATCATTGGAGGCGCAAAAAGCTGAGAAGTCTTCTCAGGTGTAGTTTCGCCAACGGGTAAGGAATTTCTGAAAATCTTCTGTACGGAGGGTGGTGAGTAGTCATTCGACTGTGAGCGTTTGTTCGTTACTGATGGACCGTAATTTTTCTCTGGGCAAACCTCTGGAGTATTAGCGGCATTTGGATTCGTGTTGTTCTTTTCGACGTAGCGTATGAAGTTGGAGTACACGTTCTTAGCTTGGGTACGAGGCGACTGCAGATCACCTGTTACTATTTATATGTGCACCCGCTATGTCGATAGCAGATGGTAGATTAGCACCGCTAGGTTTTGTTAAGTCGTATTTCACTTTTGGTTCGTCCTCAAAGTACCAAAAACGTTGTGCCATATTTAAAACAATGCACGCTTGTTCCATAAAGTCTGCTGCTATGAGAGTTCGATTCTTCGTTGCGTTTGGTAGAGATATAAATAAATGGAGGACAACACCTTTGGCGTTGTAGTAGTGCCGTCTGCCAATGTAAAATCTGCCATTACATTTTGAAAGACGCAGCTTTACCTTGATAAAATCTTCTTTATATTGGCACTGGCTAAGCTGGTTTTCGCTCCAGTATCAAATAACGCTTCCCCTTGCATACCAAACAACGTAATATGGACCGATGGTATCGCTCTACCAACGATAGTGGTGAATACACTGTTAAACGATAAATACTGTCGACTCTCCTTGCTGTGTCCATTGCATTTTGGGCAATTTGCGCGATACACGCCTGGTGCCCCACAGCCGTAACGTGCAAACGCGGCCACACGCTTAGCTTACGGCGCTGCTATGCTCGTACTTGCTGTACAGTAAATTACGATGGAATGCGACTTCTTTAGTACCTTGACACATCGCCACGTACTCTGTCTCCGTGGTACTTAAAGAAACCATATGTTACTTTTTGGCTTCCCAGAAAATAAAACCACCACTGAAGAATATCGAATACCCTCTCATTGACTTCCGATCAGTCTGATCTGAGCCCCAGTCAGAATCTGTAAAGCAAACTAAAGTTTGCTTATTTGGCAAGCCCTTCGGCTTGGTTTTAAGATATCGAAGTATTCGCTTCGCTGCCAAAAATGTTGATGATGTGGATGACTATGGTGTTGTGATAAACTAGACACCGCGAATGAAATATCTGGACGGGATGTAATGGCCAAATATGTTAACCCTCCTAGCAGCGACTGGGATTTCTTTTAAGTTTGAACCACAGCAACCATTTTCAACACATTTTTCTAGCACGGTACCTTGTGCATACTGTGTGGATACATTCTTACAGTCTTGCATGTTCCATTTTTTCAGTAAATCGATAGTAAATTTTTCTTGATGTATAGTGATTTCACCACGTTTGCCTCTGCGTTCAATCTGCATCCCCAGGTAAAAACTGATTGGACCCCGGTCTTGAGTTCGATTTTTGAGCTCAATTTTTCAATAATGTCTCTCATAAAAACTTTCGAAGTACACGCTAAAATTATGTCATTGCTTTGTCCACAAACAACTCAGGTTGTCGCATGTAAATCTCGTCTTTAATTCACTGTGTAAATATGCTGCTACAACATCGATTTGGTTTACAATTAATTTATATTTCACTGAAAGTGCTAAAATCAAGCAAGTCGGTGATAATCTCGCAACGGGTAAATAGGTTTCGTTGAAATTTTCGCCATAAATCTGTGAACAACCTTGGCCGACTAATCGAGCTTTGAATTTCTCAACAGTATTATCTGGATTTAATTTAGTTGAAAAAACCCTCCTCGAACCTATCATTTTCTTTTTACTTGGATAGCCTACCAATTCCTACGTATCATTTTGTATAAGCGAATCAAACTTCGCCTGCATAGCTGGTTTTCACTGCTCGCTGTCCGCTGAACTCAGAGCGTTAGTAACCGATACTGAATTGCCACTAACTGAGTTTAGACTCTCAGTAGCTTCGAATGGGTATTTCTTTCGCGGACGTCCAACACTACTGCTTCTAAAGATTTTCACCCGTCCTCTTTTGCACTCCCCTACAACTTGATCATCGTCTTCGTAACTGCTGTCACTCGAAGTAACCTCAACGTGATCAAGGTTAGTTTTTTCTTTAGTAGCTTCTTCTTGGGATGCAAGAGGGTGCTTATGGGTATACAATTACAGTTGCACGGCTGTACTAAATCCCTACTCTCACGTTCACGTTCGTGCACCCTGGGCACCGTAAGCAACCCATGTGCGAGATACGGGAACCAACCCGTGTGGAACCTTGGGTCACGGCTAATAGAGAGGGAGCTTTAGTGATGTTTAAGGGTCCACTAAAGTCCGCAGCGTCGGTTCACCAGGTTCGGCTGCAAGCGGGCGTCTATCTTGAAGCAAGCGGGTCGCTATATAAACGACCTCAAAATGCAGGGCTTGGAACCCGCCACGTAAAACAAAAGAACAACAAAGCCTCGGATGAAACCCCTCTTTTTTAATCACGACCACAGTAAACGTTTACAGGACAATGATTTGAGGGCATGCACCTGGAATGTCCGGATCCTTAATTGGGAAGGTGCCCCTTCCCGGCTGGTTGAAGTCCTCAGCAGAGCAAAGGCTGACATCAACGTCATCTACAAGATGCGATGGACGGGCACGGGAAAAAATCGATAGGCCCTTGCGACATCTACTACAGCTGCCATGTAAAGGATCGCAAATACGGTGTCGGATTTGTGGTGGGATAGAGACTCCGTCGTAAAGTACTGTCGTTCACTCCAGTGGACGAGTGTCTCGCCACAATCCGCATCAGGGCGAGATTCTTCAACATCTCCCTGATTTGCGCCCACGCCCCGATGGAAGAGAAGGACGATGGGACTAAAGATCGCTTCTACGATCTCCTTGGCCGCACGTATGAGCGTTGCCCCACCACGATATAAAATTCGTGCTTGGCAATTTCAATGCCAAGGTGGGCAAGGATAGCATCTTTGGTTCCACAGTCGGAAAATTCAGTCTCCATGACGAAACGTCCGATAACGGATTGAGACTGTTCGACTTCGCCGGGGCCCGAAACATGGTAGTCTGTAGTACCAGGTTCCAGCATAGGAGGATACATCAGGTTACGTGGCTGTCTCCAGATGGTAAGACACGAAACCAAATCGACCACGTTGTGATAGACGGAAGGCATGCTTCCAGTGTCCTAAATGTGCGCACGATCCGAGGAGCCAAGATCGACTCGGATCATTTTCTTGTGGCGGATAAGATCCGTACGCGCCTCTGATCCTGCAGTTTACGCCAATTATCGCGTATAAGATTCTGTCGAGTGTATTGTGTTGAAAACTCAAGCCCACCGTCAATGAACTGATTGGACCTTATCAGTATGGCTTTAAACCTGATAAATCTACCACCGTCCAGATATTCACAATACGCCAGATCTTGAAAAAGACCCGAGAAAGAAGAATCGACACACACCATCTTTTTGTCGACTTCAAAGCCGCCTTCGACAGCACGACAAGGAGTTTCCTACCAGGGCAAAACTTATACGGCTATGTAAAATGACGTTGAGCAACACCACCAGCTTTGTCAGAATGGCGAAGGAACTCTCCGATGCCGTTTGATACCAAACGAGGTTTCAGACAGGGTGACTCTTTGTCGTGCCATTTCTTTAACCTGAAGAAGATAATTCGAGCCGCAGAACTAAATCGATCAGGCACCATCTTTTATAAGAGTGTGCAATTGCTGGACATTGACATCACCGGTCTTAACAACCCCGCAGTTAGTCCTGCCTTTTCCCAACTGGATAGAGAAGCGAAGCAAATGGGTCTGGAGGCGAACGAGGGCAAGACGAAGTATACTCTGCTATCAAAGAGACAGTCGGCACATTCACGACTGGGATCAAACGTCACTGTTGACAGCTATAAGTTTGGAAAAGTAGAGGACTTCGTTTACTTCGGAACCAGCATTTACACCAATAACAGCATCAGCCTTGAAATCCAACGCAGAATTTCTCTTGCCAACAAGTGCTACTTCGGACTGAGTAGGCAATTTTACAGTAAAGCGCTCTCTCGACGGACAAAAACCATACTCTATAAGATTCTCATCATGCCCGCCCTATTGTATGGCGCAGAATCATGGCGATGACAATATCAGATGAGAAGGCTCTTGGAGTATTCGAGAGAAAGATTCTTCGAAAGATTTATGGACCTTTGCGTCTTTGCGACGGCGAATTCCGCGTACGATGGAACGATGAGCTGTACGAGCTGTACAAGGACGTAGACATAGTGCAGCGGATTAAGAACCAGCGGCTCCGCTGGCTAGGTCAATTCGTACGAATGGATGAAATAGCTCCAGCCCTGAAGGTTTTTGATGCGGTACCCGCGGGTGGTAGCAGAGGAAAAGAAAGACCTCCTCTGCGTTGGAAATACCAAGTGGAAAAAGACTTGGCTATAATTGGGATTTCCAATTGGCGCCAGTTAGCAAAAGATAGGGTAAGCTGGCGTGCTTTGTTGACCTCGGCCAAAATCGCTTAGGCGGTTGATGCGCCAAATTATATAAGTAAGTAAGCTTCGACTTGATGCGACTCTTGCACTGAATTTTCAAGTTCTTCTGTCTGATTGCTACTTCCTACCTGTAACCTTTGGTCAAATCAGCGTATCCAACAAACGTTAACTTTGCAATAAATATAATTAGGCATGTTCACATTACACGATATTACTTTTCGATAACTCGCAAATGTCTTTTATATTTAAGTGTCCAAATCTTTTTTGCCAAATCTCAACATTTAAGTTATTTGCATCTACCGTTCACAAACTCACGCTTATCAAAGTCACAGTAAAAATTCCATTTTCTGCTCTTGCTGAAAACATTGTTTCATTGTCTTTTGATTTCACTTCGGCTAACTTTTTATTAAACTGTACTGCGTAGCCGTAGGGCTTTAGCCGTGATCTAGTATTTTGCTTACTACGATAATATTTCTATGTAAGTTAGGGACAAAAAGCACATAAGTCAGCGTAATATCACGAGCTTTAGCTTTTACTTTAACGCTGTCTACACCCTTTGCAACAACGAAATCTCTATTTGCTGATGTCGCTGACGCTGCTGGTACGTATGCTCATGCAAACTCTGCACAGTGGTCCATTGTATCTAAAAAAGCTTACACATAATAAAAATCGTCGAATTTGTGTAGTTGGTACTAATGAGAGTTCTGATCTTGGAGTTGTGGTACGTCGTAAATGGCTTCATATTTCATCGTTTTTGCCCTCTGTTACTTCTGACAACATAAGTGATTATGTTGCTAAACATGCTGCTATTGATAGAAAGGAGATTTTATGCTATAAGCTTATTAAGAAGGATGCTGATATGGTCACTATAAAGCGCATAAAGTTTAAACTTGGAACTCCTGAAAACCTTTTTGATAAATTGCTGTCAGCGGATATTTGGCTATCCATCGTTATTATCAGATCTTTCGATTTTTTTCAAAAAGAACTTCAGACGCTGACCAAGAAGTAAAAAGACGTACAAGTGATGACCGCAAAATAAATATTTATTATGAAAATTGCTTACGTCTTTTTGGCGGTTATGGCTCGATATGTAAAAAGGGATACTGACTATGTAATTCGCATTTGCCCACGGGAAGGTTTGGTTTCAACCCCCAAAACCCCCTCAATGCGCACGACCCTGAGGTGAAGATATGCTTTTTAAAAATTACAAAACTTAAAATATATAAAAATTTATTGAAAACTAATAAAGAGTGTTAATAAAAAATGGGTTCGTTAATAATGACTGAAGACTCTACGTTAAAATCGCTGGCAAATTAAAAAAAAAAATTTAAACGAAGTGGATAATAGCAAAATGATGAAGAGAAATTTATAATGGACCAATGAAATCTCAAAAATCAACGGTAAATTTTAGCGTCTGCATCTTAGAATACAGCTCTCAAGAAAAATCGAAAGAAATATTTTTCATTATTTCTGTTGCTTGAAAAAAGACTTTGCCGTTACTGTAAATTTCCCTGAAGAAAAAAAATATATATATTTCTTGAGATCTTCAGATTGATTTAAAAAAGTTTTACAGAAGAGAATTTGTTTTTCATTTCTTGAAATATTTTTAAGTTATAATAAATTTTGTATGTAGTTTAAAATTAATGTTTACTTCGGTATTTGTTTATATACATTTATTAGAAATTAATGAAATGTGCTTTTGTGCGGTCAGCAGATATTTTTTATTTTATTAAATGAAAGATAATAATACAATTACTATTTTACACAATAGCTCACAATTTATATTGATGAATCTAGTCTAAAAATTGTGATCTGTTTATTATTACTGCAAACAAAACGCTTTTATTCCATTTTATTTTAGCATCTTCTGGGGCGACTCTATTTATTTAACCAGTAAAAATAAACAGGAAAGTATTAGCTCTTACAATTCAAACATTAAATTCATTTTTTAAACAATTACCCGCAACAATTTTAGATCATATTTAAGTTAATTTGTTTATAAACTTATGAGCTACGCTTATCAGTACCACTCCATATGGTAGTTTTGTCATATAAAAAAATTATATCTGTTTTTAAAAAAGAATACGGAAGAGGAAGTCATACAGCAGGGGTTTTCATATCAAGCTGATAAGTTCATTACTCGGCAGTTTTACTTTTAATTAATTTTTGTTAACTAGCGAAAACGCTGATCTGCCAACTAACAAACGATCAATGTGCCAAGCTGGGCAGTTTTTCGTTAGGCGGCGAAATTGCACACAAACGAAAATGAAGGCGTACGTTTTATTTAAAGTTTCTTTTTAAAAAGTAAAATTTGTTTATATCACCAGCCATTACCCTTACGAAATAAGTGAAAAAGGGTTGCTTACAGCAAAACTCTTTTGCCAACTGACCACTAAAAAAACTGCCAAAGAAGCGAAATTGGTGTGAATACCAATAGATAATAATGCCCCCGAAATAGTTTACAGAGTAACAATTATTGATTTGCGCATTTTCGGTTTACTGGGTTTTAACTTAGATCAGACAATTCTGTATCAAAGGATTTATTAACACATACATACATATCATACGAGTATAAAAATAACCAATAACATTTTTAAAAGTGGTGAAGTGCCCTTTTTTTAAGGAACTTGGCTGTAATTAGATATAATCACCACTGTATATATTTATAAAATGTTTGGGTTGTCACTCATCAACTTTCGATTTTACGGCCCTATTAAACATTTTCAATCTTGTACTAATTCAACTTTAGTTTACAAAGGTATGCGAATTTGTTTGTGAAAGCTATTAACATGCCTCTCTTTAAGACTAAATACCAATATGTAAGTAGTACATTTATATGTACATATCTACAAATAAATGAAATATAAATATACATACATACATATGTGTATTTTTCATTGAGTGGTAATAACAAAATGCCACTCAAACCGGTTTTACCAGTCACGAAAATGCCCTCCAATGTGCTAAAAAATTTGAGAAAAACGTCAACAGGTACTCGTAGTCCCAGGTAAACGTTCCTACAGTTGTAGATATATATGTACATAAATATGTGTGTACAAGTCCTCATTTATGTGTGCCCATGTAAATATACTCGTATATACTTATACGTTTGAACAATGTACTGGCAAGCCTAAACAAGTGTTCGAGCGACGCGTTCATTGTGAATTTTTATGATCTTATAGTTGTACACGCTTGTATATACATATATACGTATGAACATGCATACATACAAACATATGTGTGTAGAGGCACATTCCTTTGTCACTACCACAATCACTTAACTACTATGTAACGATAGAGAAAACGAAGCTATGACCATAAACTAGACGTTATAGAAAGTTTTAAAGCAAATGGCAAATAATAATTTTTTTGCAATATATTTCGGCACACATATGAGTTCTAATAAAACTTTATAAATATATAAACTCCATACAGCAAATCCTGGTTAATTTAACTCACCTGGATATTACTCCGTTTAACTTCATAATACAGCCAGTTATCTGTAGAAAATGCTATCGCTAATAAAGCAGTTGCAATTATGGCGGATATTGTTGCTATAGAAAGAGTAACTGCTGAGCACGGCATGTTCGTTAATTGTAGTAATATTTTTATTTCTAAATCCTCTATTCACTGTTGTTTCCTTTGTTACTTGATTTTAAAAATTAATATTTACTTTGCTCAACGTTAGATTACACTTTATTCAAGATGTCAGAGTTAATACTAACATTCAAAGACGTTTGCAAGCCCGAAGACAATGCTTGCGTAAATCTGGATTTATTTTCACTCAAAATTGGTGAATATTTGAGTTAAACTTCTATTGACTAAGGCTTAAGAAAGAGAAAAATTTAAATGTAAAGAGATTATCGGAATGAGAGAAACTTACATCTATGTACTCTTGAAGAAACAATTCATTTATGTTTGTTGTACTTAGCATGTTAGCCTGGGTTCAATATATTCATGTATTTTAAAGAAATGTTTTTATTTCATAAAACCTTTTCTAAGATGACTTTGTAAACTATATGTATCATAAATAATGAACCAGAAAAATATATTTTGAATGATTGTGGAAAAGGGCTTAATGAAGACAATTTACGTCGCACCTTTACTAAAAAAGGATTTAAACATTTTATTTTTTGAGAAAGCTTAACTCAATCGAACTTTGAGAAATTTATCAGTTGTTATGTATATTCGCTTTTTTGTTGCACTTAGGGCCAGTTTTTCAGTGCAAGTTCAACTCTGTTTGTCGTTTAAACGGCACGGTTAAACTTAGTGTAACTTTCTGACTACTTCGTTTTGGTTGTAACAAATATAATTGAGCGCAAGGAAACTAAGTTTAAATTTAAACTGAGTTTAACTAAACTTAGTTTAGCAGCTTCTGTGGCCGGGTATCTAACTGCGCGTGCGTGTTATTAATCGGTATGCCTCTGATAATACTAACTTTTAATGGGGGCAAAATCTTATTCCCTCTTTTATTACAAATGAGATCATTTTGGTACCGATTATTTAATATTTTTTAGGACGATAAAGAGTGCATAAAAAAGCATTTGAGGGACAACTCTAACCCCCTAGCGCTAGCGCCTACAATGTTTTAGTTTTCAATACATTTACAGGGCTATCATGAATTCCGTCGGAGCTATTATCAATTCCGACTTGATCATGATATTCTTACGAAATTTCGAAATTCGAACGCAATTTTGACATTTATTCGTGAAAATAATCTAAGAACGCTTTCCTTTATCGGGAGAAGTGAAAGAAATAATTTAAACGAACAAAAAAATACAAGTCAACTAGAAACAAAGTGGATATTTTTAACTTGGCTAAATGAGCCGCTTGGCAACGCGGTTGCTCGCTGACACAAAAACACTATTACACTTATACATTTCACACTTACATTATATCAGACCCACACACAAATACATGTAAACATATGACAACACAATTTTGCGAAATATCAAAGCGAACGGACGTGTCCCCCCGATCATAATTTTTAATTTAATAAAGCTTGTGAATTTAAATCCAATTTTCATTTCCTTTTATTTTAAATAAAAAGTGGTGTGGTTCCAGCAAATAAGTGCAGTGACAAGTGCAATGAGTACCGCAGGCTTGTAAATAACTGAAGTAATAACAAATGCTGTAGTGCTTAATTTAAATTTATTTTTCAACAGTTCAATACCATCCACTAACCGGAGTTAATATGAGAGACTCGTGAATATGATGGTGGAGCGGGCAGACATCGTGCAACGTTTTCCAAAAATTCCTAAGAAAATTTGCATAGGTTTTATGAGGAAGATGCAATGCAGCTGAACAGCCTTTGGCCTCCAGTTAAGGATACAACATTCGTAATCTGCTTATTGAATAGATATATGCACAAGGAAGTGTTGTTTATTTCGACTGTGAATATTAGAAAAATTCCAAAAGTATTATAAACCAATAGCTTAATCAATAAACACAAGTATAAAGTGTAAAATAAGATTAACTATAAGATAACATAATAACCTCAACAGCGGCGACCTGGAAAAAGGAAGTAGGCAAAAATGTTTGCTAATTAATTGAGTTATTGTATTGATATTCTCTTCATTTTACAGAATTGGTTGGACCATAAAAGCTATGTATGTACAACGGAAGCTATCTCTAAACAAAACTGAGCCCAGGGCAACGAGAAAGAAAAGCAACCACATACACACATTTAATAATTTAGAGGAAACGGTATAAAGGATTTGCGAGTTGGAAACATCTATTTCAGGCTTCGCACTTGCTCTGATAATATAAGAGCTACCGTAAGGAACACATTTATTTTTTTTGTATTTAAATAATTATTGTTAACTTTTCCTGTGAAAATATATGCATTTTCCTTCAACTGCTGTCAAAAAAGTAAACAATAAACCTCTGAATTTTGTGTAAAGATTTGAACTTAGCGTAACAGTTGGCAGCAATTCGTGACGTGAGATTTCTTCACGATGGGAGTTCATTCTGAATCAGTGATAGGACCATTAGTGAAGAATTTCAGGCCATTTCTTAGGAAAGCACTTCTTATTTTTTCCTGGTAGTTGGTTTAAGTGAATTGCCACCCTGGTGGACAAGCAATTAGCAAAACTGCCATTTTGATTCCACATCTTGTGCAACCTATAGTCATTTGGCGGATTTTTTGTACGATCCTGTATTACACCACTTGTGTCGGGCTTTCCTGTGGTAAATATCGGCGATTCTGCCCTTTATTTCCCTAATGGAGGCGCCAATGTTCACAACAATGGCCTTATTCAGCGCAGATCCATACCTCGCTAGTTCATCCGCTGTTTCGTTTCCGTAAATGTCCCTATGCCCCGGAACCCATACCAGGGTAATTTCGTATTGGTTTGATATTGAAGCCATCGCTCTCCTACATTCTTCTACCAGTTGAGAGCCGACCGAGGTAGAAGTGCTTGAATGGCAGCTTCGCTTTCTGTGAAAATGTTAACTCGAGTGCCAGCTGTTGCATTCCTCTCAATTTACCTAATCGACTTCTTTATTGCAAACGTTTTAGCATGGTAGACGGAAGGATAGCTTCAGGTTATGCTGTTCAATAAAGACCCCTGCACCTACCGCACTCTCCATCTTTGATCCGTCCGTATATACTGCCAAGACGTGTATAAGCCTTCAGGAGGATGTAGTCAATGGGTAGCGCATTAATCTCAGTTGAGCTTCAGCTAAGAATGGTACTGTGCCCAGACGCCCTTTCTTTTCAGAACACCAATGCTTGTAGCCTAATGGAACTGTTAGCAGCTGAGTTTTCGATAAAAAGATCTATCGGAAATAAATCGAGTAGTACGTTCAAGACATTCGTTGGGCAAGATCTCATTGCGTCCGCTACACCAGTGGCTGTTGACCTTTGAATTCCTCTCAGTTTCTTGACGACGCAATCTTTAGTGAGAGTGTACATTAAGTGCACAATCTTTGGTTTTAATCCTCATTTTTTGCCTAACATTTGGTTAGTAGCATAGATAGCCACCGAGGCCTTCCTTACTCGTTCCTCGATGTTCAGCCTTCAATTAAGCTTTGGGTCCAGAATGACTCCAAGGGTATTTCACCCTGTTTTAACGGCTTCCGTTTTTGTGGATGGTTTTGAGGTAAGCTGATTCTTATAATCTTCCACCACCTCCTTGCACTTGCGGCTGTCTTCTTCATCCTTGGGGTGCACCGTACCGGAAGCTGTATTCTTGGCAATCTTGTTAAGAATGAAGACAGCCCGCTTCTACCTCGCCTTGAAAGTTTTTCTTCTAACTGGCTTCCGAGTGCTCCCATGAGCACTTAACGAAGCCTTTGAGGTTGTTGGGAAATCACTTCCCGTCGGCACCCTCTCAGAGGGTCAAAGGATTTTTGCCAACCTCCTGGTAGTAATTTCTACAATTTTCACCTCCGCATACGAGTATAACATTGTATAAGTTTAAAAATTACAAAAGTCAAATTCAAACAAAGCCAAGAAAATATTATGTTAAAGGCTCTTTAAATATTTTTGAAATCGGCACTGTTTATAGTTCTATACCACGAAGCAGCGAACCAGAAATAGTGCATTCCGAGGTGCCGCTCTTTTGATTTTGCAGATTGTGACAATTCTCAAGAAGAGTAAACAAACTAAATTTCGATAAAACCGTTAATACAGCCAATTTCTTTCTGTTTTTAGGTTACTAATTACATAAACCGTTCTCTACACTTTGTTATTCTTTTCTTCACATTCTTTGTTTACTTTTCTTGCGATATGCCAAATTGTCGGGGACTTCTGGCAAAATGCTCTCAACTTTATACCTTTTCTTAAGATCTTCAGGCTTATCCCGGAGTGAGTTGAACAATTAACAGGGCACCAACATTCCCACTATGTTTACTCAATTCATTAATTCCCATTTTATTTTTTTAAGGCGACAAGACTTTAAAATATCTGAAAATAAATATTGTGTTAGTTTATCTTCGACTGCTATAGCAATCGCCACATTTTTTTAATACTGACGAGGCTTTAAAATTAATGTTGAAATTAAATTTTTGTATATGCCTCGCGTCAGAGACTGCGTTCCACATTGTTTTCTTTCCTTCCGAATCATCTGTAGCCAACAATATAAAATTTGTTCCTCTAGAACTATGAGTAAGTTGTCATCCTGTAACTTCGGTTTCAAAACCTTTAAAATCCGAATGTATATGAAACAGAACTATTGCTGTCCATAAAAGAACATTAAGCATTTTTTGAGACTTGGTAACACACCCACCAGCTGTTCGAAATTTTCTTGAAACTTCCTTCTTGCATGCACTGAATTTTTGAATACATTGCCTAATTATAACGTTTTTATTTTTCGTTTTTTTGCAATAAAATTGAATCAGCTGGAAAGCAATGTACCAAACTATTGTTCCGGGGATACGATGTTAATCGGATAATTTTACTAAAGCGAAGTTCATTGCTACAAAAGTGTATAAGTTACAATAGAAAATTAAGATATAGCTTTGTATAAAATACAGCAGAGGTCGTTAACTGCAGAATTGTATTAAGGCGTTGGAATTGCTTAAATTCTATTTTCTAACACCGAAGAATTTCAATAAAATAAAAAATATGTCAGCTTGCTTAATGATCAAATCCAAGATGCATTTGTTTATATTTAAATAACCCTTTGATTAGTACGTTAGCTGGAATTTGCTCGATGTCACCGTTTTTATATTTCTCACGTATGAAAAGATGGCGGAGAAATATGTGTTTTGTGCGTGAATGGTAAGCCAAACTTTGCACTACCTTGTGGACACTTTGGCTGTCTATATACACTGACACAGTTCTGCTGTCATCCAATTTGATTAGTTGCTTTACATAACGCCATATATTCTGAATCGGTGCTAGACAGTGATCTTTTTTTAAGTATTTATTTTATTTAAGTTTTGGTTTACTTATATTTTAAATGTTCATGCTATTTCTATTGGAGTTTGTATCGCGTCAAAATATCTTCAGTATATTCCTGTTGCTCTAGAAATAAGCTTTTACGTTTTCTGTCTTGGTGGAACACTATTTCTAATCATGACTCAACCGAACCAATGTCCTTTATTTCGCCAGGGATAGCTTCACATGCTGCAACATTTAGTATTTTCGTTGGTTGCCATGGCAACCCCTTTGTGTTCAATCGGGCCTACCTTTTCCACGTTGTTCGTTTTGCGTATTTTCGTCTTAAATTTTGCCTACATCTTCTTCTGGCATAGATAAATAATCGTTTGGTCGCACATTAAATTCAATTTCGTTTTGCACAAGTCGTTCGGCGGTGTCACTTTTACTGCCGTAAACATTTCGTTGTAAAATTTTACGTCGCGGGTAATAACTATTCGTCTCTTCTCTAGCTATCTAGAGTAGCCAACACAAATGCATGCGTCTGATAGATAGTCAAATTTTCCATTTGTTTTATCTTTTATCAAAACAAATGCCTTTGCACCAAAAGGCTTCATGTGCACAAAAGTAGTTGTTTTACATTTTAGCCTTAAATATTGCGGTATATTTCATATATTGGCTCAGTACAAATTTGGATACATTTTTATATGAATTCAAATCAATATTTTTTTAAAAATATATGGCATCTTCTCACACAAAAGCGCAACCATTTTGACTTTGCGCGTCATTCCATTCACAGAAGTTCCTGTTTGCGATTTTTTCCTGCAATAATAATGGACAGGCAAATATTCTTGTGATATATAAAGTATTTCTATAAAGAAGCATTATTCATTGAAGCCCTCGAGAATGGTTCCAAGCACCAGCGGAGGCGAACCTGGTAGGCAGTTTGCTACCATGGGGGCTGCTGAAGCTGGTGCGCGGTTCCCTCGGTCACCACCGCTAACACCCACGGCGTTCACAAGGCCGGACGACAGGCCAACCACGGAGGCAGAAACTTCGCGACACAGGAAGGCTGCCATTAGGATCTTGAAAAGGTACAAAATAGCGGAGGATCTCTGTAATCAGGCGCTGCCCGGTGATCGTGCGGATATTCTGGCGGAAATCGAGTGGGCAAATGCTATCATGCCCAACTTCCAGCTGACTGCTCCAGAGGGGCAGAAAACAGTAAACAAGTGCGAAAGATCGATGGAGGTTGCGCAGAATAATCCGAAAAGGGTTAAAACCCACGGTCGCAAAGGAGAAGATCACCCTAGCTGTGGTGAATGAAAATCACGGCGATGAACCGGTTTTGCGAGCCCACTGGAAATGGGTGGAATCGGAGTTATCGGGCATTGCGGTAAACGTGCTTCGAGCGAACCCTGAACCGCCACTATCATGTAAGGATGCGGGTTGGTTCCAGGGCAGTGTAAAGGTGGTTGCATGCGATGACACCAAGTCTGCCGAGTTGTACAAGAAGGCGGTTGCCAGTTTGGGAGAGGTCTACCCGGGTGCGAAGCTCCGGGCCATGGACTTCAAGGAGGTCCCCTCACGACCGAGAGCAAGAGTGTGGCTGCCAGCGAAGCCCGCAGAGCCAGAGGGAATTCTGGAGAATATCCGCCTTTTTAATCCGGCGCTCCCCGCAGGAAATTGGAAGGTGCTGAAGGTGGAGAGCAGCACCAAAGGGACGCGTCAGTTGGTTCTGATGCTGAATAGAGAATCCCTACCGTTTCTGGAAAGGACGGAAGGGACTATTAAATATGGGATTATCTGGGCATTGGGTCCACCTTACGCAAGTATACGGAGGAGGAGCTTATGTCAGACGATGACGATGAAGCCAACCGCACTATGGTGGAAGGGGAAAGAGGATGCGTCCAAGATGGTGCGCGTCGTCCAGATCAACCTCCACCATTTTAAAGCAGCGTCTGCTGCTCTGCTGCTCCAGCTGGCGAAAAGGGGGGCAGCAGATATCGCCCTCATCCAGGAGCCCTGGACTGTTGGGCATAGAATTTGTGGACTCCAGACGACGGAGTATACACTGCTAAGTGGGGCAACTGTGGGTAGACCTGGAGCTTGCATTCTTGTTAACTCGAAACTAAAATTTCTGTTTCTTCCTCAATTTAGTGACGAGGACACGACGACCATGAGCCTAGAGGTCAATAGTCAGGTGATCCGGCTGACCTCTATGTATCTGGCCCACGATAGACCAATTCCGACGCCGATGGTGGAAAAAGTCGCTAAGTACACAGCGGGAGCGCTGATTCTTGCCAGTGACGCGAATGCGCACCACTTCACATGGAGCAGCAGCGACACCAATGAAAGAGGTGAGTCACTCTTCGATTTTATATTAAAAGCCAACCTAGCTGTAAGTAACAGAGGTAGTGAACCCACCTTTGTAACCAGTAGTAGAACGGAGGTCCTGGACGTGACTCTCGTGTCGGTGGAAGCAGAGGCGGTGGTCAGAAATTGGAAAGTGCTTGAAGAGCATTCCTTTTCGGACCATCGATACATCTCCTTCTACTTAGAGGGGGTCTCGCCTAGGACTGAACCCATTAGAAACCTTAAAAATGCCGACTGGTCTAGATACAGGAATGAACTAGATAAGCGAATTTCAGGCAAACGAGTAAGCGTACCGTGTAGCCCAGGGAAGCTAGAATACATGGTAAACCAGTTAACCACGGCATGTGGGAAGGCTCTTGATAAGGCCTGCCCAATTAAGAAGCCAAAAGGCAAAAATAAACCACCGTGGTGGAACATAGATATTGACAAGGCTCGCAGAATCTGTCAAACTCGATCGACTGCAGTGAAGGAACAATCGGCGGCTGCTGACTTCCTCACATTAGAGAAAGTAACCTGGGCAATTGAGACATTTAAACCCTACAAGGCGCCGGGTCCAGATGTAGTGTCACCGGTGCAGCTTCAGCAATCTTTGGAGCTAAGTGCAACTTGGCTGCATGCTATGTATATAGCGCTGTTAAACTTCAACTATATTCCTAAAATGTGAAAGGAATCAAGGGTTGTTTTTATCCCCAAAGCAGGTAGAATATCTGACGTAAATCCCAAAGACTTTAGGCCTATAAATCTCTGCTCATTTCAACTGAAGAGAGTAATTGATTGTCACATCAGAGATTCAATAACGCACAAATTAATATCTTCCCAGCATGCTTACATGAAGGGGAGGTCCACTGAAACGGCGCTTCATCAAGTTGTGTCTTATACCACTAGCAATCACAAGTGCTCTGGCGAAGCTGGGCGTCGATCAACATCTGGTATGCCTCGTACAAAACCTACTGGTTGACAGGGTTGTGAGGGCACAGTTAGCGGAGGCAACTTTAAAACGCTGTACAAGCAGAGGAACCCCGCAAGGTGAAGTCCTTTCTCCTCTTCTGTGGGTGGTGGCTATTAACGGCCTACTGAAGGCCCTGGAGGAGGGGGGAGGATCGAAGGTAGTAGCTGATGCCGACGCCCTTGCGGTGGTAGTAAGGGGTAAATTTCCTCAGACGATGTGCGACATCATGCAGGAAAAACTTAAAAAGGTAGAGAACTGGACCAAAGACAAAGGTCTGGGTGTAAACCCGGACAAAACCGAACTTGTTCTTTTTACAAGGAAATATAAGATCCCACCTCTTAAACTTCCCGTAGTGGCAAATAGAGTACTGAGGCTAGGGGACGTCGCAAAATATCTAGGCGTGATACTAGACAAAAAGCTTTCGTAGACACAGAACGTCCAGGAGCGCAGTAAGAAGGCAACGGTGGCCCTTTACAGGTGCAAGGGAGCCATCGGAAAAAAATGGGGCTTATCACCCAAAATTATGCACTGGATATACACAGCGGTAGTCAGACCAACCCACATTCGGCACTGCAAAGGGTGCAAAGGGTGGCGCTCTGCGTACAACCCCCTCGGAAGCTTTAGACACCATACTAAATATCCTCAGGATTGATATCGCAGGAAAACAATTCGCTGCATGTGCCGCTCTCAGACTACGGGAGTTGACCCTATGGAAGTCTCGTCAAGTAGGACACGCAACAATCGCAAACAAATTAGGTTCGCAAGTTACAGATTACTGCACCCCCATTCAAAGCTTCACAAAGAAGTTCAACATAATAATTCCTGAAAGAGGCTGGTGGTCTGATGGACCCCCTGGGTCGGAGAATTAACTCCACTTCTACACTGATTAGAAAAATCTTTCCATCTTCCTGACCATTGCAGTGTCTTTCAGGCTGAGGTCGCTGCAATACAGGAGACGGTAGACTACCTAAGAACAGAAGAGGTTGAATTCAAAGATATCTTCATATTTTCCGACAGTCAAGCAGCACTAAAGGCTCCTATTCGGTCAACTGTAATTCTAAAAGGGTAGCAACCTGTCGCAAATCTCTAAACGAGATTGCGGAGCAGTTTGCTCTTTACTTGGTATGGGTGCCAGGGCACACCAACATACCAGGCAACGAAACAGCGGACGAGCTTGAAAGAAGGGGGACATCCACTCCGCTTTCATCTCGCTGAAGGGATTTAGGTATGCCGCTCGCTACCTGCAAGCTCTTTCTAAGGGACTCAACCCTTAAGGAAGCAGGGGACCGTTGTAAAAACGGAAATACCTGTATAAAGTCCAAGCTCTTGTGGCCGGAGTGGGAGAAAACCTGTCCCTAGCTTTAGGAATCATAACAGGTCATATACTGATCGGCAGACACGCAGAGAGACTAGGTGTTCCCTGCAATGACTTATGCAGAAGCTGCAGAAATGAAGAATAGCCTGAAACCGAGAGGCATCTTCTATGTGAATGTCCTGCACTATGGACTAGAAGAAGAAAATTCTTGGGATCAGAGTTCTTCGGAGACCATAGCGATCTGGCCAAAGTAGAGATTCGCAAGCTATTCGCAGTTTCCACATGTTGGTTCGAGTAGAGGGATTTTTCACATCCGCTTGGTGCCACAATGGGTGTGCTGGCGCGATCGCAAGCAGCCACTTTAACCTAACCTAACCTACATATATTTACAAATGTTTAAAAAAAAGTGCATATAATTGGATAAGGCTTGCGATGGCAAGGACCACTGAGCAATGTCGAATGCGAAGGCAACTCCATGCTGTACGGCGATTTGTGGACACGTTGTTTTTGCATCGTTATTTGAAATCTTCTTTGTTTGTGAAATTTAGTTCATTTTGTTTACAAATAATTAACGAAGGCGTTTTGATAAATCATTGTCTTTTGAATAAAACGTATTTTATCGGCAAAAATCGTTCTATTTCTCAACATAATCTGCTTTCAACTATATACCCCATTTTTTTATTCCTTCCAAATTAAAGCTTTTTTCAAGGCTTTTAAAATAAGCGTTTGTTTTTGAGATATTCTATTCATTTCACACAAACATCTTACCACCCAGCCATATCTTCAAGTTAAGAAATAGGCAAAAGTCGCATTGGGCTAAATCTGGAGAATATGCTCGATGGGGCAGCAATTCGTAGTCCAATATATGGATTTTTGCCATAGTTTTGAAAAGATCAACCGGTTACGCTTATGGTCGAGTGTGAGCACTTGTGGTACCTATCGCGCGGATAGTTTTTTTATATACAAATATTAGTGTTAAATGTGATGTTCCCGCTCAGTTGGTTGCCTACAAGCTCAGCTACCTCACACACTTTCGTTCTACCACTTTCGGGCGACCTGAACGTTCGGCGCTACTGATGATGCCTCGACAACAACGGAACTCAGTAATTCAATTTTTAACTATTGCAATTGTTGGTGCAAGGTCCTTATAGTATTATCAAGCCTTGCTTGATTTAGGTGATGGTCTTTGTAGTTTATTATAAGATGGCAGTTATTGGGGGAAACAAGGGTTGCACGTCCGTAAGCACCAAATAAACGTGGTGTTTAAAGCGAGTTAGACAAAAAATTGCTGTATGGTAAACTCCGAGTTAACTCTAGTTAACGACGCAGTCAGAACAAAGTATTAGACAAATTTTTTTATATTCTTTCGAAATTGTTTTTATTTTACTTGTTAAGTTTTTTAACATACAGTTAAATTTCCAAGTACAAACGCCTTTTTAAACGAAAAGTTTAAAAGACTATTTTGACACATTGTACAAAAATTTATATACATGTTTGCTGTTGACTCGACAGAACCATATTTTTGACATTTGACAATAACTTCATATTCTAGTTATCGCTTTCGTTTAAGTAAATTGCATATTCGCCTTATCCTTACATTTCTAGTTTTAGTACATACACCTAGCTGTAATCACATTCTCTTTTCTTTATAAAAACTGTAAGCTTCATACGGTATCATTAGATTTTGGTCACGCCATTCGCTTTCCATCTCCTAACAAGTAAGCCACGCTAATTTCTGCCAGCAAAAACTTGTGAAACGTTTTATTATATGAAATACAGTAAACTTTCAAAAACTTAACACGAAGCGTGTTTCATATTACAATTTTAGTGTTGTAAGCTACATCGAACTCAGCAACCGCTTTTAAGACACTAAAAACTGGTGACCTCGTAAAGAGTATTCAGAGAACGGAAGTAAAATTCCGTTGTGACGCAATTTAGCACAGCTATAAGATCACGCTATTCCGTTTCTTCACTATTAATATGAACAACGATAGTGGAATTTCATCGGTACCGCCTAGTACCACACCGCTTCAGGACGTGCGCCATCCCCAGGGGATTCCATCTGCAGGCGAAAGACAAGCCGCTGCCGTGTATGTTCGCTTACCAATCCCTTCGATGGATTTCTGGTTTACCGCTTCTGGAATTTCTTCGGACAAACAAAAGGCAGCAACAGTGCTTGCAGCTCTCGACCCTCCTTTGATCGGCCAACGGTCTGAAGGTTTAGCTACAATGCCGCAGCATGATTGGTTCGAATACGTTAAAGCGAAAATAATCGAACATTTCGCTGACAGCGAACAAAGGCGCTTAAATCGACTTCTTTTCGAACTTCCACTCGGAGATAAAAAACCCTCCGAATTATATTTTGAGATGAAACGTGTCGCCGGGAGCACATTGGGTGAAGCCGCTTTAAAAGGTCTCTGGACGAAACGACTCCCAGAATTCGCCCAGCCAGTCGTAGTAGCCACGTCAGGTACTGCTGCAGAGTTTACGAAAATCGCAAACTCGATCATAGACGCATTTGGCGTACATCACGTGCATCGACTAGAATCCGGAGTTACCAGCGAACTAAACCAACTACGTGCAACCGTAGAAGACCAGTTACCAATGCTGGTACCACAAAAAATCCGGCACCAGCGCTCGTAGATGCCGCAGTCCATGGCGCTATGGACACCGTTCGTCCGCGGTAACTGTAAAAAATAAACAACAATGACTAGAGGAAAGATGCAACTCGTTTGGGGAACACCGTAAAGTTTTTCGCCTACAGGTAAAAGACCGTATTTCAAAAACAACGTTCCTTATCGGCACTGGTGCCGACGTGTCAATTCTCCCATTCACTACGCCATCGTATGATGTTCGCCTATGTCCCACGAAACTCTACGCCGCCAACGGAGCCGCCAACAAAGTTTTAGGGGAAAAGCGATTGAAAATAGATCTCGGCCTACGACGCGAATTTGTCTGATCATTAATAATTGCAGAAGTCACCCAACCCATCATCGGTGCCGATTTCATTAAATTCTACGACCTCCTTATAGATATGCGCCGAAATAAACTAACCGATAGCATGACGGCCTTATCAACGCCCCCATCGCCAACAATAAAATACAGCGACACGAAGCTGAAAACTGTCAAAGTCGACGAACCGTTCAGCAAAATTTTATCTGAATTTCCAGACATCACCAGATTAACTCCGTTTGGGTCAAATACAAAATCAACAATTTTTCATGGAATCTAAATGACGGGACAGCCAGTGTTTTCTAGACCCCGGCGCCTTCCGCCTGACAAATTAAAAGCTGCGAAGTCCGAATTCGAATTTTTACTGAAGGCCGGAATTTGTCGTGCCTTCTGCAGCAATTGGTCTAGCCCACTTCATATGGTCAAAAAAGGTGATGGTACCTGGAGACCATGAGGAGACTACAGCGCGCTTAACGCCCGGCCTCTGCCGGATCGATATCCTTTGCCATATCTTACAGACTTCGCCAACACTCTTCGTGGAAAATTGATTTTTTCGAAGATCGGTCTCCAAAAAGCGTTCCAAAAAGTACCAATTCACCCTGACGACGTGCCGAAGACCACGATAACAACGCCTTTCGGCTTGTACGAGTTTCATTTCATGACGTTCGGTCTGTGCAACGCCGCACAGACTTTCCAACGGCTAATACACAAGGTGGTGCGAGGTTTGGATTTTGTTTTCCCCTATATTGATGGTATTTGCGTAGCTTCGTCATCGATTGAACAACACCAACAGCATTTACGTTTACTGTTCAAACGACTTTGGGAGAATAAGCTGACCATAAATTTTTCGAAGTGCAAATTCGGTAAGGCGGAATTAAAGTTTCTTAGCCATTTGGTTGACGCAAACGGAATCAAGCCCCTACCCGAAAAAGTTTCATCGCTGTTAAATTTCCCTAAGCCAACAGTCGCTAGAGACTTAAAGCGTTTTATAGCCATGTTAAATTTTTATAGGAAGTTTCTTCCACATGCCGTTGACTACCAATCTAAATTGCAGCAACTAATTGTGGGAAACAAAAGAAACGACATGACGCAACTCAAATGGGATATGGAAGCCGAATCTGCATTTCAACGTTGTAAGAAAGAACTATCGAACGCGACGTTGCTGTCCCATCCGTCAGCAAGCGCAGAATTGTCTCTGCACACCGACGCATCAGATTCTGCGGTTGGTGCTGCATTGCATCAGGTGATCGACGGGGAGCTTCAACCGTTAGCGTTTTACTCAAAAAAGCTAACACCGGCGTAGCATAAGTACAGTACGTACGACCGAGAGCTTACCGCAATTTTTGAAGCTGTGTCACATTTTCGGTATACGATTGAAGGACGGATCATCGCCCTCTCGTTTTTGCATTCAAACAGAAGTTGGAAAAAACAACTCCTCGCCGTGCACGTCAACTTGATTTCATAGGCCAGTTTACAACCGACATACGCCACATATCGGGGGAAGCCAACTTAACAGCAGATTTATTTTCCCGAATTCAATCGCTCAACCAAGTCATCGATAATAGCGCCATTGCATACGCACAGAAGGACGACCAGGAGCTACAAACATTGCTGAAATCAGTTATGAAATCGAAATTTTCTCTAACACTTAAACATTTCATGCCGCCAGGCATCAACGTCGAATTACTTGGCGACACATCGACATCAAAATTACGTCCGTATGTTCCGAAAGCCTTTCGCAATCAAATCTTGTCCAAAATGCACAACTTGTCACATCCTGGAGTGCGCGCCACTACGAAGTTAGTCACTTTACGGTTTGTTTGGAAAGGGGTAAAGAAACAAGCTTCAGAATTTGTGAAAAGTTGCGAAGAATGTCAGCGATCAAAAACTTATCGCCATACAAAATCACCACTGTCCAAATACATAACACCACAAGGCAGATTTACACACATCAACATTGACATCGTTGGTCCCTTTCCATTATGCGAAGGCCAACGATACTGTTTGACGATTATCGACCGTTTCACACGATGGCCTGAAGCAGTCCCCATTCCGGATATGACAGCTGAAACTGTCGTCAGAGCTCTAATGACGCATTGGATATCGAGGTTTGGTGTTCGAGAACGTTTAACGTTGGACCGCGGCCGACAGTTCGAGTCCGCAATTTTTCAAGAGCTTATTTCGATTATTGGAACGAATCACTTGCGTACCACGTCGTATCATCCTCAGTCCAACGGCTTTGTCGAGCGATGGCACAGATCTTTGAAATCAGCTATCCTCTGTCACGATACAGGCAAGTACATTTCTTTCCGTCTATACTTCTCGGCCTTAGAGAGGTTTTTAAGCCAGACATTGGCGCATCTCCCGCGGAGCTCGTCTACGGCACAACCTTGAAGATTCCCGGAGAATTTTTCCACCCAACTGAGCCAGCCGATCTAAATAGCGATACAATACAGGAATTTCGTAAGTCAATGGAAAAACTTAGGCCTACTGACACTGCACATCATTCGCCGCCAACGACATTTGTGTCACAAAAATTACAATCAGCGACACATGAATTTATCAGAAATGATTCCGTACGACCTGCGCTAACCAGCCTTTATGACGGTCCATACGCAATATTTTACAGTGGTCATCCGAGGGCGTCCAAGCAACGTAAGTCTCGATATACTAAAACCAGTTTTTTTAACAAGCACCGACTACGAAACGTCTTCAAACGTCATTCAGGCACAGCAAGCTAAAGAAACCAACAACGCTCAGACGAAACCTACAAGGAACCAACATAAGCGCCCCGTCGAAATTTATAATTGCCGGTAGCCAAGAACTGCAGTCAGATGTGGGAATCGACAACACTTTAACAAAATTGACACGTAGAGGACGCAAAGTAAAATTCCCCACTCGTTACATGTAGCTTTCGTCTGGAGGGGAGTAATGTGGAGCACCCTGTTTGCTGTTGACTCGACATAACCATATTTTGGACATTTGACAAAAACTTCGTATTCTAGTTATCGCTTTCGTTTAAGTAAATTGCATATTCGCCTTATCCTTACATTTCTAGTTTTAGTACATACACCTAGCTGTAATCACATTCTCTTTTCTTTATAAAAACTGTAAGCTTCATACGATATCATTAGATTTTGGTCACGCCATTCGCTTTCCATCTCCTAACAAGTAAGCCACGCTAATTTCTGCCAGCAAAAACTTGTGAAACGTTTTATTATATGAAATACAGTAAACTTTCAAAAACTTAACACGAAGCGTGTTTCATATTACAATTTTAGTGTTGTAAGCTACATCGAACTCAGCAACCGCTTTTAAGACACTAAAAACTGGTGACCTCGTAAAGAGTATTCAGAGAACGGAAGTAAAATTCCGTTGTGACGCAATTTAGCACAGCTATAAGATCACGCTATTCCGTTTCTTCACTATTAATATGAACAACGATAGTGGAATTTCATCGGTACCGCCTAGTACCACACCGCTTCAGGACGTGCGCCATCCCCAGGGGATTCCATCTGCAGGCGAAAGACAAGCCGCTGCCGTGTATGTTCGCTTACCAATCCCTTCGATGGATTTCTGGTTTACCGCTTCTGGAATTTCTTCGGACAAACAAAAGGCAGCAACAGTGCTTGCAGCTCTCGACCCTCCTTTGATCGGCCAACGGTCTGAAGGTTTAGCTACAATGCCGCAGCATGATTGGTTCGAATACGCTAAAGCGAAAATAATCGAACATTTCGCTGACAGCGAACAAAGGCGCTTAAATCGACTTCTTTTCGAACTTCCACTCGGAGATAAAAAACCCTCCGAATTATATTTTGAGATGAAACGTGTCGCCGGGAGCACATTGGGTGAAGCCGCTTTAAAAGGTCTCTGGACGAAACGACTCCCAGAATTCGCCCAGCCAGTCGTAGTAGCCACGTCAGGTACTGCTGCAGAGTTTACGAAAATCGCAAACTCGATCATAGACGCATTTGGCGTACATCACGTGCATCGACTAGAATCCGGAGTTACCAGCGAACTAAACCAACTACGTGCAACCGTAGAAGACCAGTTACCAATGCTGGTACCACAAAAAATCCGGCACCAGCGCTCGTAGATGCCGCAGTCCATGGCGCTATGGACACCGTTCGTCCGCGGTAACTGTAAAAAATAAACAGCAATGACTAGAGGAAAGATACAACTCGTTTGGGGAACACCGTAAAGTTTTTCGCCTACAGGTAAAAGACCGTATTTCAAAAACAACGTTCCTTATCGGCACTGGTGCCGACGTGTCAATTCTCCCATTCACTACGCCATCGTATGATGTTCGCCTATGTCCCACGAAACTCTACGCCGCCAACGGAGCCGCCAACAAAGTTTTAGGGGAAAAGCGATTGAAAATAGATCTCGGCCTACGACGCGAATTTGTCTGATCATTAATAATTGCAGAAGTCACCCAACCCATCATCGGTGCCGATTTCATTAAATTCTACGACCTCCTTATAGATATGCGCCGAAATAAACTAACCGATAGCATGACGGCCTTATCAACGCCCCCATCGCCAACAATAAAATACAGCGACACGAAGCTGAAAACTGTCAAAGTCGACGAACCGTTCAGCAAAATTTTATCTGAATTTCCAGACATCACCAGATTAACTCCGTTTGGGTCAAATACAAAATCAACAATTTTTCATGGAATCTAAATGACGGGACAGCCAGTGTTTTCTAGACCCCGGCGCCTTCCGCCTGACAAATTAAAAGCTGCGAAGTCCGAATTCGAATTTTTACTGAAGGCCGGAATTTGTCGTGCCTCCTGCAGCAATTGGTCTAGCCCACTTCATATGGTCAAAAAAGGTGATGGTACCTGGAGACCATGAGGAGACTACAGCGCGCTTAACGCCCGGCCTCTGCCGGATCGATATCCTTTGCCATATCTTACAGACTTCGCCAACACTCTTCGTGGAAAATTGATTTTTTCGAAGATCGGTCTCCAAAAAGCGTTCCAAAAAGTACCAATTCACCCTGACGACGTGCCGAAGACCACGATAACAACGCCTTTCGGCTTGTACGAGTTTCATTTCATGACGTTCGGTCTGTGCAACGCCGCACAGACTTTCCAACGGCTAATACACAAGGTGTTGCGAGGTTTGGATTTTGTTTTCCCCTATATTGATGGTATTTGCGTAGCTTCGTCATCGGTTGAACAACACCAACAGCATTTACGTTTACTGTTCAAACGACTTTGGGAGAATAAGCTGACCATAAATTTTTCGAAGTGCAAATTCGGTAAGGCGGAATTAAAGTTTCTTAGCCATTTGGTTGACGCAAACGGAATCAAGCCCCTACCCGAAAAAGTTTCATCGCTGTTAAATTTCCCTAAGCCAACAGTCGCTAGAGACTTAAAGCGTTTTATAGCCATGTTAAATTTTTATAGGAAGTTTCTTCCACATGCCGTTGACTACCAATCTAAATTGCAGCAACTAATTGTGGGAAACAAAAGAAACGACATAACGCAACTCAAATGGGATATGGAAGCCGAATCTGCATTTCAACGTTAAAAGAAAGAACTATCGAACGCGACGTTGCTGTCCCATCCGTCAGCAAGCGCAGAATTGTCTCTGCACACCGACGCATCAGATTCTGCGGTTGGTGCTGCATTGCATCAGGTGATCGACGGGGAGCTTCAACCGTTAGCGTTTTACTCAAAAAAGCTAACACCGGCGTAGCATAAGTACAGTACGTACGACCGAGAGCTTACCGCAATTTTTGAAGCTGTGTCACATTTTCGGTATACGATTGAAGGACGGATCATCGCCCTCTCGTTTTTGCATTCAAACAGAAGTTGGAAAAAACAACTCCTCGCCGTGCACGTCAACTTGATTTCATAGGCCAGTTTACAACCGACATACGCCACATATCGGGGGAAGCCAACTTAACAGCAGATTTATTTTCCCGAATTCAATCGCTCAACCAAGTCATCGATAATAGCGCCATTGCATACGCACAGAAGGACGACCAGGAGCTACAAACATTGCTGAAATCAGTTATGAAATCGAAATTTTCTCTAACACTTAAACATTTCATGCCGCCAGGCATCAACGTCGAATTACTTGGCGACACATCGACATCAAAATTACGTCCGTATGTTCCGAAAGCCTTTCGCAATCAAATCTTGTCCAAAATGCACAACTTGTCACATCCTGGAGTGCGCGCCACTACGAAGTTAGTCACTTTACGGTTTGTTTGGAAAGGGGTAAAGAAACAAGCTTCAGAATTTGTGAAAAGTTGCGAAGAATGTCAGCGATCAAAAACTTATCGCCATACAAAATCACCACTGTCCAAATACATAACACCACAAGGCAGATTTACACACATCAACATTGACATCGTTGGTCCCTTTCCATTATGCGAAGGCCAACGATACTGTTTGACGATTATCGACCGTTTCACACGATGGCCTGAAGCAGTCCCCATTCCGGATATGACAGCTGAAACTGTCGTCAGAGCTCTAATGACGCATTGGATATCGAGGTTTGGTGTTCGAGAACGTTTAACGTTGGACCGCGGCCGACAGTTCGAGTCCGCAATTTTTCAAGAGCTTATTTCGATTATTGGAACGAATCACTTGCGTACCACGTCGTATCATCCTCAGTCCAACGGCTTTGTCGAGCGATGGCACAGATCTTTGAAATCAGCTATCCTCTGTCACGATACAGGCAAGTACATTTCTTTCCGTCTATACTTCTCGGCCTTAGAGAGGTTTTTAAGCCAGACATTGGCGCATCTCCCGCGGAGCTCGTCTACGGCACAACCTTGAAGATTCCCGGAGAATTTTTCCACCCAACTGAGCCAGCCGATCTAAATAGCGATACAATACAGGAATTTCGTAAGTCAATGGAAAAACTTAGGCCTACTGACACTGCACATCATTCGCCGCCAACGACATTTGTGTCACAAAAATTACAATCAGCGACACATGAATTTATCAGAAATGATTCCGTACGACCTGCGCTAACCAGCCTTTATGACGGTCCATACGCAATATTTTACAGTGGTCATCCGAGGGCGTCCAAGCAACGTAAGTCTCGATATACTAAAACCAGTTTTTTTAACAAGCACCGACTACGAAACGTCTTCAAACGTCATTCAGCCACAGCAAGCTAAAGAAACCAACAACGCTCAGACGAAACCTACAAGGAACCAACATAAGCGCCCCGTCGAAATTTATAATTGCCGGTAGCCAAGAACTGCAGTCAGATGTGGGAATCGACAACACTTTAACAAAATTGACACGTAGAGGACGCAAAGTAAAATTCCCCACTCGTTACATGTAGCTTTCGTCTGGAGGGGAGTAATGTGGAGCACCCTGTTTGCTGTTGACTCGACATAACCATATTTTGGACATTTGACAAAAACTTCGTATTCTAGTTATCGCTTTCGTTTAAGTAAATTGCATATTCGCCTTATCCTTACATTTCTAGTTTTAGTACATACACCTAGCTGTAATCACATTCTCTTTTCTTTATAAAAACTGTAAGCTTCATACGGTATCATTAGATTTTGGTCACGCCATTCGCTTTCCATCTCCTAACAAGTAAGCCACGCTAATTTCTGCTAGCAAAAACTTGTGAAACGTTTTATTATATGAAATACAGTAAACTTTCAAAAACTTAACACGAAGCGTGTTTCATATTACAATTTTAGTGTTATCAGCTACATCGAAATCAGCAACCGCATTTATAGACACTAAATATATATATGCTATAGGGACTTGTGCAAATATGTTTGTATGTGGAAATATTTTTTTTGGATTTCAATCGGATACATTTTTAAGTTTTTGACTGATACGTTTAATGCTTATGCAGTGACAACACTGTTCCTTATGTAATTGCGGGTATTTATAGCCTCTGCCCAGAACACGTGAGCTTGCTTTACCATACACCTCGCCATCTCTGTTAGAGTGCGATTTTTGCGCTCAGAAACACCGTTCAGCTGAGGCGTATGCGGCGTCAATCCTCTCTTAGTGCAACAGTCATCTAAATACTTAATAAAGTCGATATATATATACTCCTTCTCGTTTTCGGACTTTAGTCTTCACTTTTCTGCCAGTAAATATCACGGCAGAGTTCTTAAATTTCTTAAATATTTCTGACATTTCAGACTTATGCTTTAAACACTTAAACGACTGCACTTCACGACGTAACGACAGCGAAATTTCCTTGTCTGCAAATGTCGTCTTATTTATTTATTTATTCATTCATAAGAAACACAACAACCAGATAGTTATATTTCTAGTGTTTGATTCATAATTAATATAACATATAAGATTGAACTTAAAAAGAGATATCTTACATTGCTATTATATTTACATGACATTATTACTATTTCTTTATAAGCATTAAAGTTATAGCAAATAGAAAGTATAATAATAGAAATTAAGAAAGAGGTAAACGTAAGTGAGGGATTTATAGATGTACATAAAATTAATTTAAAGAGTGAGAGGATTAGGTTGAGAAAGAGGATAGGATACTGGGTAGCAAATGACTTAATACTTTCATCAGTGCTTATAGAACCGAATTAGCATCCTTCAGAATTGCAATGTGTTCCTAACGCTCCTAATCTCCAAAGGCAAATTGTTCCAAAGACGGACTGCATGTACGAAAAACTGACGCTCAGATATTTTGTAATTAAAAGTTGTGTGAAGCAATTGAGCGGAACCCGAAGAACGGGTTGCATGAAGTCGTTCGAATAGATAATCGTATATATTTTAAGAGCATGGTCAGAAATATGCTCTTTGCGTTCAATACCATAAATATAACGGGCAATACTGTTAAATAGAACATTGAGTTTTCTATTGCATGCACTGTCGCCATTAGCATAGAGTTCGTAACCGTAGAGCATATTTGGAAGCAAATAGCTTTTGGCTAGGAGCAGTCTTATTTTCAGGGTTCAAACTTATGTAAAGCCCTCTCCACCATTTCGATGATGACTGGAAGAAAGAAAGGTACCCGCTCACCCGCTCAGAGAGTTTTTACTCGATCTCGACCCACTTCTTCTGAACGGGATTTCCTTTGCCTGTGACCTCGTCAGTAAGGGTGACCTGGAGGTGATCCCTTGGGGGGAAGTCTTTCGTGTCTGCCCTTTTATCAGTTGGTTCCTCTGGGGAGTCGTCCTTCGACCTTAACGGCCTCCGTTTTGATGGATGGTTTTGAAGCAAGCTGATTCTTATACTCTTCCACTACCTGCTTGCACTTGCGGCTGTCTTTTTCATCCTTGGCGTGCAGCGTACCGGAAGCTGCATTCTTGCCAATATTGTTAAGAATTAAGATAGCCCGCTTTTACCTCGCCTTGAGAGCCACCCCAGAGGACTTCGTTTTTCTTTTAACTGGCTTTCGAGTGCTCCCATGAGCACTTAACGAAGCCTTTGAGGTTGTTGGGAAACAGGATTGCTAGGCTTAGCATTCACTGGTAGGGCCGCAAAGTATGATTCCTGACTGAAATCCAGGAGTGTAGCCTCCTCTGCGCTTAGTCTTCCTTGAGTTCCCTGTGATTTAGTTTTTTGTTGTTTCTTTCTCCATTAAAGTCCCCCGAGTAAGCACGGAAGGGGTTGTCCGCCCCGGCAGAGACGGTATACCGAGGCAAGGCAGTTATGCAATCGACATTGCCTGAGCATCGGAGGAGAAACCATTCGCGGCCACCCATCTTATATTACCCGCTGGTCACTCAGCCATCGGCACGGTTCCCTTGGGTAAGGGGTGTTAGGGACTCCCCAGTTCTTACCTCGAGACCACGATCAAATACCATTTCCCTGTTACAGAGCTTTTAAAGAGCATAAGCAACACGGAACTGATCTCTGATCTCAGCTGGACACCATCCTGACAACTCACAGAATCATCTCTGTAGTGCCCACTTCCAGTCGACACCCTCTCAGAGGGTCAGAGGATTTTTGCCAACCTCCTGGTAGTAATTTCTACAATTTTTAATTCCGCATACGAGTAAAATAAAAACATTGTATAGGTTTAAAAATTCCAAACTACCAATCGATTAATAAAAAATTGTTCTCTCAATTAAATTTGTTTCAATTTTCGCTTTCAGCACGTACACTGCAACTACAAAACGCAGTTGACAACAAAATTACATGAATTGATAGTTGTCCTTTTAGCCACGATAATTGACCTACATATTCCGTGAAATTTGTTATATTTACTACTAGCTGTAGCCTGCGCGCGGTGCTACCCACCAACTAAAATAAATATGAAGGAAAGACATTACACAAATATTTAATTAATTTTGAGTCCTTTTTTTGAATTTGTTCATTTTGAAAAAATTGCAGCGTTTCGTTTCAATTCGATATTTATTGAAGTGCTGTGGGATACACAATATGGGTATTCATCTAAATGCCTCGTAACTGCGTAAACCTCGTAAATAAATCCGTTTTTCATACAATAATAAAAACGAGGTTT
Source organism: Philophylla caesio (assembly GCA_963971545.1). Lineage (NCBI taxonomy): Eukaryota > Metazoa > Arthropoda > Insecta > Diptera > Tephritidae > Philophylla > Philophylla caesio. The sequence goes on from OZ020607.1 coordinate 92,273,988, forward strand.
ATGCGAGGCATTTGAGCGTTTTAGCTGAATACCCCTAATATTTATTGTTATTCCATTTGGTGCGTAAACGAATAAATCGGAAAGTTTTCCGACGCGTGAGCAGGCCACATGAAGCTGCCCATGTGAGAAGCATGGATTCTCCAAATTTAATCCACACACTTGCAACGGTTGTCTTTGTGCTTTGTTGATAGTCATTGCTAAAACGAGTCGCACCGGGAACTGCAAACGTTTGTATTCGAATGGCATTTCTGTTGGGATCATTGGGATGCGTGGCAACTGTACGTCTCCACCTTTGAATTTTCCAGTCAAAATTGTTGCTTCGATAACATTGTTCATCATTTTCTTGACTCAAAATCTGGTTCCGTTGCAAAGTCGTGGTGGATCGATGGACTTGTATGTTATCGTTTCGCCGGGTATACCATTTTGAAAAGTGAAGTTGATGGTATTGACATCGATGTTTTTGGCCGCTAATATAGCACGCGTCTGAGTCACTGATGATTGTTGTAGTTCTGTGCAATCTTTGGGAATACCTTTTGCACCAATTCGGCTATGCTTTCTGTGATCCTACAGAAGTTTGCTGGCAAGGTGATACATTGTGTAGAATCATCAATTTGCATTCACCCATTTCCAATATCCATTAATTCTTTTGCAAAATTACCAGCCGTATCCCGTTGTAGTTTTACACGCATGTTGGTTTTGAGAGTCAATTTCTGTATATAACGCCATAAAACTGATGACTTGAGACATGCAATAAATTCATCAGCGGGTATTGAGCGTGGTATAACCGGCAGTGTTTGTCGAAAATCACCAGACTATAAAATGAGTGCACCACCAAAGATCCGTGCGTTTCCCCCCAAATATCGCAGTGTATGATCAAGCGCTTCCAATGCTTTCTTGTGAGACATTGCACATTCGTCCCATATGATAATTTGACACGCTTGGAGTACTTTGCCCATTCCAGAGTTTTTGCTGATGTTGCATGTTGGTGCCTCAGTGTTTTGCAAATTCAACGGAAGTTTCAATGCTGAATGCGCTGTTCGACCACCATCCAAAAGAGTTGCCGCAATTCCAGATGATGCAATGGCCAGTGCAATATTATTTTGTGATCGTATGGCTGCCAAAATTAGTGAAAGAAGAAAAGTCTTGCCTGTACCACCAGACGCATCTATGAAAAACAGTCCACCGTTGTTCTGTGATTGCACGCATAATTCTGTCATACGCAATGCGTTGCTCTGGAACCAACTGCGGCAGATTTGTCAGAACAAATGTTTTCAGTTCGTTAGAATCAAAGTGTGTTTCTCGTTGCAAATCACGATCGAAAATGATGTTCGCTGGTCGGTTTGGAGCAGGCATTCCTAGTAGGACCAGTGCTTTGTTAGCGATTGCCAAACATATGTATTGAATCAAAATCAATGCCTCATTATACACGTTTGGTGTGAATTGAATGTCCAGATTTTGATTCGCAGCGCGCAAACGATGTAGAATATCTTCACTCATGTAGTCCTTGTTCTTTTGGATTAGATGGGAAGCAGGTTTTCAATATTACGGCAAATAACGTGCGCATTTGCTATAGTCGCGCAGTATTCGATGCATCTGCGAGCGCAGTGTCCAAATGGACATCATTCCCAAGAAGATTGAGCTCCTGGCAAGCTTGGCGGTAAGTGGCGCACAGCTGGCCGTTGACTGCTCTTAAATCTTGGAAGGATGTCGGTCCACGTACATTGATCAACAGCAATCGCAGATAGAATATTTAATAGTGTACAGACGACCCAATGCGTCACAGGAATACAAATTGGGATGTCCTTCAACTGCTTTACCTACGTTAAAACTTTTTAGCCGATGCATTTTATATGTAGAATTTCGGTACCTCAGAATAAAGTAGAGTCTTTGCAAAAATATCATCCTGGCACAGTGAGTAAAATGCAGTTAAAGTTGTTGCCGGCGGAACCAATGCTCTTGCACGTACATTATCTGCTGTGCAGTAAACGCGCTGTCCATTCTCGAGATGCACTGCCAAGTGTACTACTGTTGGATGTAGTTCATGGATTGGAAATGATAAGATGCGCTGTACTGCTTCATTGCTGCTAATGTAGCTTCCAAGTTGGTATTGGTTGATTTCATCGAGCTGTGCGGCCACATTCCCTACTCCGAAGGCTGCCTTCCTTTGTTGACATATTTGCAAATGTATTTGTATTGCAATGCTCAACATTAATGTGTGCTTTGAACGTCTTTGAAAGCAACAGTGAATATGGCACAACCGAACGATTATCGACTTCAACTTCAACGTTTCTTCCCAATTCGTTTGGATTCACGTTACCATCATTAACGATTGTGTCTCGTAAATGGATGTACTCTTTAGAACGCAACTCGGTTTGATTCAACCTAATATATAGGAGTCCTTCAGTTTCAATTTTCGCGTACATGTCGACGATGTATTGATGGAACAGTTGTCGACATTTAAGAATGTGGTTCTCAGCGCCTTGACGAATCAATTATCAATGTGAATAATAATTCATGGCACTAACTTTCTTATTCGTTCCCTCGTCTGTTTGTGCATTTTTTATTTTGATGTTGAAATTATATCCATCTTCTCCTCGCCAAAAGAAAATCGGATACTGCTATCCGTCGTATGAGCGATGAGTTTCGAATACTCGCTGAACATCACCATTTCTACGAGGAAGAATTATGTCGCGCGATTTGATTTATTCGCCAACTATCACGATCGCCACTTCATTGATTGTTGGTGCATTGAATGGCGGTTTTAAAAAACTAAACTAATTCATTGTGTTGATCGAAAAGGGCTTGTAACGCAGCCACGATTTCTCGTCTAGTGCCCTCATTGTAATGGCATCGTTGTTTAATTTGTTCATCACTGTTGGCCATGAAATAAATTTGAAGAAACTTGTGATCTGCGTCCGGCACTGGTAGAAGCGATCCGACACGATGATAAATTTGCCCTTGGACTCTGAATGTTGGCATGTAATTTTTGCGCACGATGTTCGTTGCACCGAACGATTTCATTTGAAAACATGAATTGTATTTGCGAATGTTTTCCATGAATGCTTTGACTCACGTGTAACACCTGATAGCAATGTTGATAGTGGTTCGGGTGGTGGAGGTAATTCTGGCAGTTTTACTTTTCCACTGGCGCAGCACATTCCTGTCGTTTCTTTCTTAAATTTGAGGGCGCTACAATACATGCAAATTTTATCCATTTTCCAATGTTGACACTTGGATGTAATTATTATTACTGTCATAATGGAATGCCCCAAGATTTTAATCAGTTCGTATTAATCGAGCGGTGCTTATTCGAACATTTTGCAGCCATCTTTCCCGTTGTTCAGTTGTCTCAGACGAACGGGCCTGAGTAGTACGTATTAGATCAGTTTCTAACCTCACTTCTTGTTGTTCAGATGATTCAGACGAACGGGTCTCAGAGGCATGTACTCGAATATTTTGTAGCCTTAATGCTCGTTGCTCGTGAAAAATACGTTTGAATTTATAAGATGTCAATCTGCAAAACTTTATTGCACAAATAAAGTGCCACAATATTGAACAAATTGGTACACTAAGAGAAAAGTTGCGGGCTAAAATCAAGCTGTGTCGTACTTGATTTAAGAATTGCATAATTTAAGAAAAAAAAATAAAAATTAAGTTTTTCCCAACTAAAATCAAGAATAATAAGCTTAAATCAAGATAAATATCCTAAAAGTAGACAAAAAATCTTCATTTAAGAATGAAATTCTTGGTTTAAGAAATAAATCCTTATTTAAGAATGACATTCTCGATTTAAGAATGAAATTCTTGATTTTAGAATATATCAAGACTTAAATTCTTAATTTAAGATTGTTCGTTCTTGAAACAAATTTTGCATACTTAAATTACTCCGAAGCATTTCAAAATAAAAATAACACTTTCAGTGCGCGTTGGTTTGTTTAGTTTTAATTATTCTTTTAATGGTGCGATTTTGTTATAGTAAAAAATATTGAAAGTGAAAAGCGTTTAAACTAAGTACAATGACGGGTTTCGAAATAGTGAATATTGAGCCATTTGAAAATTCGAATGATTTTGCGCCTTTGCATAACATTGATGAAAGTTCCGCGAGCAATTGGATGGCTGTAGCTATTGAACCAGTTATTTCGGCCGAAGAAAATAGTTTACGTGTTCTGGAGAAAAGAACTATTCAAAGTGGATCGAGTTACGCTGTGCAATCTTTTCAAAGGCCAAGCAGTTTTTCGCCATTGGAAAATGCGGATACCATTACATCTTTGAATTTGGAAAAAGAACAATTTCAGCATTTTGACAAGAACCAGGACGAGGAAAGTTTGAAGGAGCTCTTGAAAGAATTCAATTTGGAATATGTTTTTGAATATTTAAAAGGTAAGTATTTTGTTCACGATGAATAAGTGCTGTGCATTTTACATATTTAAGATAAAATTTAGCGGCACAAGTGACATACACAAGCCTAAAGTACATGCAAAAAAAAGACATTAAGGAAGCTATTCCCCCGCAAGGGTTGCGCATGGAATTTCGCGAGAAATTGTTTGCTTGGAAGAAAAATCAGGTAATAGTTCTTATATTGATAATAATTTAGCTTAAGGCAATTTTTTCAATAGTTTGGTATAGAAGACGAAACTCTTTCAATGCCATCGAAAGTGGAAGAGTGGTTGAAAACTGTGAAAACTCCAATAAATACTTCTCTTAACTCTTCATCAACAAATTTGTCATTGTGTGGAAAACTTCTGAGTAAAGATTTGAGTTTTATCCTGAATGAAACATCAAAAGGGAATAATATTGTCCAGTTTTACAAGCAAAATCAAAACTTAACCAACGAACATAGAAATGAATTGATAAACATCATTGTAGAAGAAGTAATCAGCCATGATGTTACTCTCCGGGCGCACGACTTTCCCATATTGATAAATGAAATTGTTAGCATTTTCCCGAATGAAAAAGTCGTTAAGGTTAAGAAGTCATGCTTTAATTTTATACATTAAATATACCAAAAATATTTCTTTTTTGTCCTTCAGGAGTACTATTTTATTCCTAGGAATGGAAGAAAAAATCCCAGCGGTAAGCTCTATGCTAAATACAAATATAAAAGGTCAAAAAACTAAAACTCACTTGCGCGGAAGCTGAAAACAATGACTCGGATAAACTCTCTTCTACTCAAACTTCGCGAATTAACAGCGCACTTATATCTGAAATTGACAAATCAACTCTTCTGGCATTTAAAACGTATTTGAGCAGGGATAGCTCTAACTGGAATGAAGTGGAAATTAACTTATGGGATGCGGCAGCAGAATTTAAATGAAATGGATTGACTTTACAGCCCTTTCTTTTGGTAGAATCTGATGAAGATATCAAAGGGTTCTATGTTTATTTTGACAAGACTTTATACAAATTTGCTTCATATCTCGAAAGTTTAGACGTGTGCTTCAAAATTTTCAAAGTTTTTAATTTGAAATATCCTGATACGTGTCAGTTACCATGGATTTTTATACAATAATTTTTTTATGAAATTAATACTTCTTTTGACGTTAAATCCTCAAATATAACTAGTCCTCTTAATTTTATCAACAGCAATTAAATACACTTATACAGTTCAAAATGTATATTTGCTTTGAATGCTTACGAAAATTTTTAGGTGCACGTCTTCTAATTCGTCACTTCAAAACCGATCACCTTAAATCTACAAAACTTCTAAAACTCAAATGTGTACAAAACCAATGTAACCAAACTTTCTCTAATTTTACGTATATTCGCATACATTTGGAAAAGCAACATCCAATTGAAGAAAATGCTGATAATGGTAAAACTTTATCACGATGCTCACAGTCATGTTCGTTAGTCGGTAGAAGTGAACAGCATAATGAAGTATGCTCTACTTTTAATAACAATTCCTGTTCTGTTTTAAATGAATGCAGTACTCGTACAACTTTGCAAACTATTAACTTTTTAAAAAAAACAAGCATTGCAAATGTCCTTAAATTTACACCATCAAATTTTTATTCCAAGAAAACAAGTATTGGAAATTCAAAAAATGCTTTCGTCCCTATTGTCTTCCATATCTTTGGCAATAGAAAGTGTTTTAAAAGACCATGAAATTCACCAAGATTTACTTTGTTTGTTAGATTTTTGCAAAAACCCTTTCCAAGAAATTCAATCGGAATACCGTTTGTTGAAAGTTTTATCCGATTTGAACTTATATAGAGATCCAAAGTCTATTATAATAAGTAGCACTATTTCAGAAATAATTTCTCACGGCAATCGCACTTTAGGTCCTAAATTGTCACATATAAATATTATGCTTTTAAGTTTTATGCTAAAATCAATTTTTGAAATACCAAAACTTTTACATTTAACATTAGAAAACACAAAAAAAAGTATGGAAAGCAATTTTTTGTGCAACTTCGCTAGTGGAGAAATATTTAAATTTAAAATTCAAAGAATACAGTCTAACCTAGTTATACCTTACATCATTTACTGCGATGATTTCCAAATTAATAATCCGCTTGGTAGTCACACATATTCCATTTGTGGATGTTATTTAAGTTTCCCGACTATGCCTCAATACTTGCTTTCTAAACTTGAGTATACATTTCATGCAGCTTTCATATCGTCAACTCATTTGAAGTCATGTGGGAATACGAAAGCTTTTTATCACTTAGTAGAAGAACTTAAATTGCTTGAGGAAGGTCTAGATATCGTGACAGAAAATAAAAAATGTAAAGTAAGTTTTGTTCTGGCTTTAATTGTAGGAGATAACCTAGCTGTGAATAGTATATTGGGATTTGTACAATCTTTCAATTCTACAAAATACTGCCGTGCTTGTACAAGAACGAAGACAGAAATGCAGTGCGATGTGCTAGAAAAGATTGATTACTTAAGGACTGAAGAAAACTATAGGAATGACTTGCTGAAAAATAATTTTCACGAAACAGGCTTAAAGACCAGTTGCATTTTCAATGACTTAAGAAGCTTTCATGTAACAGAAAATTTTTCTTTTGATATTATGCACGATATACATATATGAGGGCGTTTGCATATACGATGTGTGCAATATACTAGATTAATAAATGCGCAGGTCGTGACCCTAGATGATATAAATAGCAGAAAAACTCTTTTTCAATTTGGTGAAACCGAAAGCGGAAATATTTCTGTACCATTATCTATTTCGAGACTAAAGACATTTAGCTTAAAAATGACTGCTAGCGAAATAGGATGTTTTATTCATTTTCTGCCACTTATTATAGGCGATCTTATTCCTATTGGCAATAAGCATTGGGAACTGTTTTCAATACTATTAGAAATAGTCGACTTTTGGTTTAAACCAACATATCAAAATGAAGAATTAATAAATTTAGTAAAAAAACATCACTCAATTTATACGAAGCTTTATGGGCCACTCAAGCCAAAACATCATTTTCTCGTTCATTACGCTACGGCGATAAAAAAATGTGGTCCATTGAAATATATATGGAGCATGCGTTTTGAAGCTAAGCATAAAGAAGCAAAAATGTATTTAAATAATATTACCTCCAGACTAAATCCTCCTCGCTCGTTAGCAATCAAATCCGCAATTAAATTTTCAAGTTTTTTGTTAAACCACGAGAACGCTTTTGAATCGGTTTTTAGTTTTAAGTCCTCTAAAATTATTGATTTAAGGCAACATGGATATTTTTTTAGAATAGTTCCTGTATTAGATTTAGATTTTACTAGCATTGAAGTGATTGATGAAATTATTTATAAAAGTACACTTTATAAAAGTAATTACTTCTTAGCAATTAAAAACAAAACACTTAAGATTTTTAAAACAATAACAGTTTTGCATCAAAATGAAATTATTTATGTTATATGTTATCAAATTAATGTAAAAGGCTTTCATAACCATTTTCAGTCACATGAAATTGATTCTAGAATAAGTGAAGAAACAGAAAATGTACATATTATAAATATTTGTAACTTTACCAGCCCACCTTTACATGTATGTTATAAAAACAATGGCAAAGCCTTCATCAGACTGAAACATATTTAATAAGAATTACTTATATGTGAATTTTCCTTTACTTAAGAATTTTTGAATAAAAATATAATGTTATGAAAATATTATTATTGGTTTTCAATTTTGTTTGGGGGTTAAATGGTTTCGAATTTCGAGTTTCGAAAGAATGGAAGCAAGAAGGAATATTCTTAAAACAAGAACAAACATTCTTAAAATAAGATTAAACTTTCTAAAATCAATCATGAATTGGGCTTGAAATAAGATTAAATAAACTTGTTTTAAACCTGAAAAACTCTTATAATAAGATTTTTATTCTCAAAAGTAGAAGGAAAAAATCTAAAAATTATCGTTCTAAAATTAAGAATATATTCTTGATTTTAGCATTTTCGAGCTTAAAAGACTTTCATGGCGTTTTCGGCTTGTTTTAAGCCCGCTTGGCTTAAATATAGCTTGTTTTTTCCCTCAGTGTAGTTATTATATTTTGCTGTACTTATCACTGCAGAGTGCACATGCTTACTGCGGAACTGTTTACCTGCGTGTTTAATAAAATGCATTATTCTTGCTTCCGAAATTTGTTTTACATACTAAACATCATTCCAGGAATTATTAAATTTTTTTGGAATGTTGAAGTTTCTGGCTCTCTGTGAAAAATGTAGGTCGCTATACACTGTAGTAGTTGATTTATCTATTTTCAGTTTAGTTTTGTTAAATGTATTTTGATAACCGGTGGAGTTTCAATTCAAAACGTCTTTATTCAATCAGATGAGTTGTATGAGTGAGGAATAGATTTTCTTTAGTACAATTTATAGTTATGTATACGTTTGTTTTCCGAATGTGTTATGAATAAAGTATATACATATATGTATGTACATACATATATACTAGTATAAGAGTTTATAGATATGTTTTGAGTTGCCAGAGTATCATACATACATATATTCTAACACTCCTTCTTAACGAAAACATATTAAAATGAAATTTTAATTTTCTTTTCTTATTTAATAATTTAGAGTTCGGTTAGTATGTCCCCATTTCTTTAGTAAATTTACAATGTGTGATTTCCGGAAAATTTTTGGTTAAAATATCAGAGAACATTTCATTTGTACAAACGAATTTCAATTTGATTGCATTATCTTTAAGTAAATTTCGAACAAAATGGTACTTAATATCTACATATATTTGCTCATAGCATGATATATAGGGTTCTTTGCCAATTGCTGTGCACCCTGGTTATTGTTATTCACAATCATTGGACTTGAAATGCCAACACCCATTTCAGTTAACATGTTCCTTATATAGACGGCTTCTTTTGCTGCTGTTGAAATTGCAACATATTCTGCCTCTGTGCTGCTCAGGGCCACGGTGGTTTGTTTCTTCGACTCCCAAGAAAAAACCGCTCCGGCAGCTGTAAACGCGTTTCCAGTATACGATTTTCTGTCGCTCGCATCTCCGCCCCAGTCAGCATCAACGAAACATTCAATTGGTTGACCTGTCTTGCTGTAACACAGTTTCAACTCGGCTGTTCGCTTCAAATAGAGCAATATATGCTTGACCGCTATTTTATGTTCTATATGTGGGTCAATGTTCCGTTGCGCTAGTTTACATACTGAATGTAAAATATCTGGACGGGTAGATATTGTAAGTTGCATAAGTGCACCGATCACCGATTGATATTCGGTAGAGTTCACCTTAACGCACTCACCATCGTCGCAGTTAGTTTGAAATCCAGTTTCTAGTGGTGTTGACGCCACCTTGCACTAATCCATACCATTTTCCTTTAGTAGATCATAGATATGTATATTGTCGCTGACAATTAGAAATATTACCCATATCGCCGTCGCGCTCAATTTCCAGCCCTAAAAAATATTTCGCTGCTCCACCATCGACAATTTCGAACTCCTTCGGTATTTTAGCTTTAATTACATTCAGATCGCTCAAGTTAGATGAAGCTAGGAGGAGATCATCAACATAAACTGCTATGATGTTATATTGGCCATTTTCGTTTTTTGTATAAACGCACGGTACACTAGCACAAGGTTTAAAACCCACTTTCATTAAAACTGAGTTGAGCTTACCATTCCACTCACGTCCGCTTTGCTTCAACCTGTATAGTGCTTTATTTAACCTCAGAACTCGATTTGGGAACTGTTCATTAATGAACTTTTCCGATACGCCGACGAAACATCCATCTGATGCAAGTGCAAATTGTGCTCGCAGGCTAGAGCAATCACCATACGTATTGTAGCGTACCTTACCACAGGAGAAAACGTTTCATTAAAATTAATGCCAAATTTTTGACTGCACCCTTTCGCGACGTCTGCGTTTTGCTTGATAGAATAAACCCATTTGCAACCAATTGCCTTTTCTCCAGCAGGCAAATCAACTAATGACCACGTTTTATTCTTAACCAAGGCGTCGAACTTCTTCTGCATTGCGTTTATCCATTGCTCTGCGTATTTACTATTTATAGCTTCAAATACGGTTCTTGGTATATCAATATCAACTGATTCCATTGTATTAAGCCACTCACGCCTTTTACGAGGCCGCCGACGCTTACCTGTACGAATTAACGCTGGTCTGTCACAACTAACGCGAATTACGTGCAGAGTCTTTTGTCTACACGTAATAATATGGGCAGGAAACGTTCGATAAACTTCTGTATGTCTATTAACTCCGTAATAAATGACAACAGCACCAAGGATTATTCTATAGCAAATATTTATTAATTAGCGAAACTTATAATGAAGTCTGCTTCGCAAAGTGGTCAGGCAACAATTGCCTTTTCAAATCTTAAAAATGGTTGCGGCACTTGGAACTGAGATCGAAACTGAGGAAGACAATGTAATTTCACTGCCTAAAAAAGTTTTCGCTAGTATTGCTTGTAACACATAAAACTAAAACTTTTTTTGCACGTTTGGAAATAGACACCAATTTTTTAAACTTTGATCCCTCAAATCGGCACGAAAGAGCAGAATACATTAAAGGCGTTCAAATTCTGAAAAATATTAATGTTGTTAATGATGCTGCTGAGAGAAAAGTCAAACTTATTACAGATTTTAACCGGTCCTTAACACATAGCGAAGAAGACAAGCAGTACTTGCTTCATGTTGTTGAAAACTACCGAAAGGAATTCCCATCATATACTAAATCGTCGCTCTTATAATAATTTAATAATATTAATTCTCTTCTTTTTTTTTAATGAAATCTTTGAATATAAAAAATTGCAAATTAAGAAAACATTATATGAATTGCATGTTTTTTGTATAATGAATAACTTGTCATCTATGAAAAAACGATTTTTTTTATATATATTTTTAACTTTGACCTCATTGTGGCACGGGTTGGCACACTCTGATCGACTTCACATTTTACCACATGAATTTTTACATCAAATCGCACATTTAACCAATCCCCAAATGCAAAATTCGAAAAAAAAAATTTTCCATATAAGTGAGGCGAGGTCTAGTATGTATGTATATTTATGCAATCAGATTTATGTTTCTTTGGAATGCCAAGTATACATATTTATGAGTATGCATACCAGAATATGCTTGCTTTTTGATTACATATATGTATGTAGTTGGTTGTGAGGGTGGAGTATTCTCTACCGTAACTCCCCCACAGTTGCATTTAGAACTCTCCTGAGTTCTTTTATTTATAACTTTTATTTTTATATTTTTCTTTCTCATGTACACAATTAATATGAAAACAACTATAATCACACATACAATTATTGTTATGTTTAAACCATATTTTCTCTATATTTTTAAAATCTTGTACATGTAATTCTTTGAGTTGTAGTTCGCTTTTATACTCTTGCTTTAGTATTTTAGCTGGGTTATAATATTTTTCAGTAAATTCAATTTTATTATTTTCAAGAATTTGGTTATTTATCTGTATTTTACAATTTGCATAGTTAACTAAGTAATTTTTATTTATAACCAATTCTTTACGGTCACAATTTTGCATAAGGCTTTCATTATGTGCATTTGTAATTAAAAATGTATCGTCTTCTATAATCGTCAATTTAGTTTTATTATTGAATTTAAAAATACATATATTTTGAAATGTACAATGTTGGCTTCTTTTTAAATCTTTAAATGCCGTATCTTTTTCATATTCAAAGTTTTCTTCATTGATTGTGATTGTTAACTTATTTTCGCTTTCAGTTTTAATTTCCAAATTTTTCTCATTTGGCAATGGTACTATCAATTTTATATCTATTTGCCTCTCCTGGCTGAATTGTCTTAATTTTCGATTTGAGAATTTCTATTTCATTTAAAAGAAAATCTTTCTTTTTAATAGAGATATTTTCAATATCGTTTTCTAACTGATTTACTATCTCTAAGATTTCTAATGGTTGTATTATGTGTAAAATTGTAGTTGTTTCATTAACCATCTCCACTTGCCCCATGTGGATTGTTGTATACCCTGCTTCGTCCAGTATTGGTGTCACTTGAAGGTGTCCCTGTACGAGCCCTGTATTCAACTTCATCTGAGCTAGCACATTCTATCATTATTATTTTGAACCACATTGTCTGAAAATACGACGACAGTGGGTTTAGTTACATAAATAAAAAAATATATTTTATTTTATTTATAATTAATTTTTCATTTTTTATTAATTATTTATACTATCAATAGTAATAAACAAAATTATGTATCGCCGTTATGAACTATTGTGCTGAACCTATCATCATCATTATCATCAGGAGTTGAATCCTGTAATCTCGCGAATTTTTGTGGTCTTTTTATATTAGACACATGAACATTCTGTAATGGATTAATTCTAAAGTATGGCTGATCCTTATGCCTTACTCTTCTGTAATTTTTTATTGGTCCTGTTTCCCTATTTTCTGTTTATTCTTCTCTGTCTTTATTGTTTTTGGCTAAAGTTTTTTCTTTTACTAATTTAATTCTATCTTGTAAAATGGATGGGCAAATGTTTTCTTTGGCGAAGTTAGGGGAACATTTGATGGTTGAGTGATGTCGATCATTATAGTTGGCTATAACGATTTGCATCCTCATTTCTGTTGAGAGACTTGAATCCTTAATTCCTGTTAGTTTCTCCAACAGGGTTGAGTGGAGTCTTTCAATATCTGCATTTCCAGTGTGGTTGTTAGGTTTCGTAAGGTGGACCTCAATATTTTCAGTATTTAAATATTGTATTAATTGCTCGGCTCTAAATTCGTTATCCATTATTATTTTCTTTGGTTTTCCAAACTTTGCAAAATGTTCCATCATTATGGTTTTCTTTGCTCTCCAATTTCTATCAGTTATTGCATATGCCGCTGCAAATTTCGTTAGTTTGTCAATTGCTGTCACAAACGAATGTTTGTTAAAATGAAATATATCAATATGAATTATTTCATTTTTATCAGTAGGAGTTTCAGTTAAATTAAATTTTGGTTTAATCGGTTTACGGTCGCACTTTATCCTTTGGCATTTTTTGCAATTGTTAATTATTAAATGTATGTGTTCCCTAAATTTTCGGTAATATATTTTGTCTTTCAATGAATTATATGTTTTATTTATACCACTGTGCATTGACTCATTAGTATGGTAAAGTGAAATTTGCTTATGCAGATCCTCTTCTATAACAATTTCTGATGCTCTTTTTGTGCATTTAATAAACTTGATATTACTTTCATGAGCGAACAGTGATATCAACATTGTTTGGATTTTATTGTAGTCTGATTCAGAAACTTCTGAAAAAAATACCAATTTTTCCTTTACTTATGTGCTGTTTAAAAATATCTTTAAATCCATTGGGTTTATTTCCAATATCTTTCTATTATGAACTGTTTGTACTTCCACTCTGGGACTGTAAGTTAAAATTATTTGGATTTTGTATTTGTTCACAATATCTTCTTTTATTCCGAAATGTTCTGCAAATTCTTCGTCTGTAGAATGGATAGTATCAGACATTTCGAGATTTTACTCGTTGTCATTATTTTGATTTATTTTTGGTGAGTTTTCCAATCTACTCAAAAAGTCTGCCACGACGTTCTCTTTACCGCAGATGTACTCTATTTCGTAATTATATTCTTGAAGCTTTAACAACCACCTTTGATGGCGTTGAGAAAATTCTTTTCCTTTATACTTATTGTTTAAATGTTTAATTGAGCAATGATCGGTAACAATTTTAAATTTCGAACCATAAATGTATGGCCTGAAATAAATTATTGAATAAATGATTGCTAGAAATTCTTTATCTGTCGTAGCGTATTTTTGTTCATGATTATTCAACGTTCTTGAAATGTAACATACTGGCTGACCTTGTTGCGAAAGAACAGCCCCTATTGCATAATCACTTGCATCCGTTGTAATAGTGAATTCCTTATCATATTCTGGAAATTTCAAAATTGAATGAGAAGATATTAATGTTTTCAAATTTTCAAAACCAGCTATGTACTGTGGATCTTTCGCATTAATTTTGTTTCCTTTCTTCAAATACTTAATCATTGGGTATGCTATTTTGGAGTAATCCTTAATGAATTTCCTATAATAGCCTGTCGTTCCAAGAAATCCTTTAAGTTGCCTTTCGGTTTTTGGGATTTTTAGCTCTTGTATAGCTTGAATTTTATCTGTATTAGGTTTTGTTAAAGTATGTCCTTAAAATTGCGTTTCCCCTTTTAGAAAACTGCATTTGTCCGCTTGAATTTTCAAATTATGCTTTGATAGAATTGAAAATTTTTTTTCTAGTGATTGTATGTGTTCTTCTAACGAGGTTGAAAATACCAGAATGTCGTCAAGATACACAACACAAATTTTATTGATGTATTCTCTTAGAATCTCATTCATCATTCTTTGAAAAGTGGCTGGGGCATTCTTAAACCCAAAAGGCATACGGACGTATTCATACAGTCCCGCCGGAGTAACAAATGCTGTCTTTTCGATGTCCCTTTCTGCCATTAGTATTTGATGATATCCTTTGGCCAAGTCAATGGTGCCAAAGTACTGTGCTTTGCCCAGCTTGTCAAGAATACCGTCAATATTCGGGAGAGGATACTTATCGTCGACAGTCAATTGATTTAGTCTCCTATAGTCAACCACCAATCGATACTTTTAAATACCTGATTCATCAATTTTTTTTAGGTACGATTAAAATAGGTGAACTGTACCTACTTCTGCTTTTTCGTATTATTCCTTGTTGTTCCATTTCGAAAATTTGCTTTCTTACTTCTTCCTAATCGGTAAATTCTGGAGTTGATTTGTTGATTTGTGGTAGTTTTTATCTCATGTACCACCGTTCTGTGTTTGTTAAGGTATTTCCATCTTTGTAAAATAATTTGTTACATTTTTTTAATAATCCTTAGATTTTAGTTTTCTCTTCTGATTTAAGATGATTTATTGCGAAACTCTTCACTTCACTCACATCCAATGAATAAACTAGGTCTTGCACCGTTTTCATATGGAATGGAAGGATTGTACCGCTTTTCAAAATTACTTGCCTATTTTCAATATCAATGCTTTTAAAATTTTTTAAAATAAAATCATTTCCTAAAAGCAAATCGTAAGGTTTCTCAAAATCCATTAAAAGCCATTTTATTTTAGCATTTATTGGATAATTGAATTCGGTTGGACAAGTACTTTTTACTTTTTTATTCGGCTTTTCAATATTGCCTTTCAGCGTACTGATAATAGTACTTTCATGTTCTACCACTTTCATGGGGTGTAATGGGGTGCAGTAGTGCTTCTGGGTATGCGGTTACAGTTGCACGGCTGTACTCAATCCCTACTCTAACGTCCACGTTCGTGCACCCTGGGCAACGTGAGCAACCCATGTGCGAGATACGGTAACCAACCCGTATGGAGCCATGGGCCACGGCTAATAGAGAGGGAGCTTTAGCGGAGCCACTCCGACATATTCGGTTTAAGGGTCCACTAAAGTCCGCAGCGTCTGTCCACCAGGAGGTGCGGCTGCAAGCGGGCGTCTGTCTTGGAGCAAGCGGCTCGCTATATAAACGAATATAAAATTTCAACCCCCAGCAATGGGTTGTGCGCAGGGCTTGGAACCCGCCACGTAAAAACCAACATCCAATGAAAAAGAAAACAAAGCCTCGGATGAGACCCCCCTTTTTTGATGACGACCACAGCAAACGTTTAAAGGACAATGATCTGAGAGCATGCACCTGGAATGTCCGAACCCTTAATTGGGAAGGTGCCTCTGCCCGGCTGGTTGATGTCCTCAGCAGAGCAAAGGCTGACATCACCGCCATCCAAGAGATGCGATGGACGGGGCAAGGGAAACAAGTGATAGGCCCATGCGACATCTACTACAGCTGCCATGTAAAGGAGCGCAAATTTGGTGTCGGATTTGTGGTGGGAGAGAGACTGCGCCGTAAAGTACTGTCGTTCACTCCGGTGGACGAGCGTCTCGCCACAATCCGCATCAAGGCGAGATTCTTCAACATCTCCCTAATTTGCGCCCACGCCCCGACGGAAGAGAAGGACGATGGGACTAAAGATCGCTTCTACGATCTCCTTGGCCGCACGTATGAGCGGTGCCCCCACCACGATATAAAAATCGTGCTTGGCGACTTCAATGCCAAGGTGGGCAAGGAGGGCATCTTTGGTTCCACAGTCGGAAAATTCAGTCTCCACGACGAAACGTCCGATAACGGATTGAGACTGATCGACTTCGCCGGGGCCCGAAACATGGTTGTCTGTAGTACCAGGTTCCAGCATAAGAAGATTCACCAGGCTACGTGGCTGTCTCCAGATGGTAAGACACGAAACCAAATCGACCACGTTGTGATAGACGGAAGGCATGCTTCCAGTGTCCTAAATGTGCGCACGAACCGAGGAGCCAACATCGACTCGGATCATTTTCTTGTGGCAGCTAAGATCCGCACGCGCCTCTGTGCAGCAAAAAGCGCGCGCAAATGGACACAAGGAAAGCTCGACGTCGGAAAGCTGCAATCGCAACAGACAGCTACCCACTTCGCCACTCGACTTGCACTCCTGCTCTCTGAGAGCAATAATCAACATAACGATATTTCCGAGCAGTGGAACCATATTTCTCGCTGTCTACATACCGCCGCTGAAGAATCCATCGGATTTCAGCGAGCCCGAAAGAACAACTGGTATGACGAGGAATGTCGCGCCGCTACGGAACGTAAAGACGCTGCCTACAGGGCCACACTGCGATCGGGCGCAACGCGAGCTGTGCGGGAGCGTTATCGTGAGCTGAAGAAGGAAGCAAGACGCATTTTTCGTGAGAAAAAGAGAGAGGCCGAAATGCGTGGGTGCGAAGAGCTTGAGATGCTGGCCGACAGGAAAAGCGCCCGAAAATTTTTTCAAAAAGTTCGACGGCTTACAGAAGGTTTTAAGACCGGGGCGAATTTCTGTAAGAATGAAAACGACGACCTGGTGACTGATGTCCACAGCATACTTAAATTATGGAGGGAGCACTTCTCCACACTGCTTAATGGAAGCAACTGCAACCCTGGAGATGTTGAACCCGAATCCCCAATCAATGATGATGGACGCGATGTACCATCACCCGACAGTGATGAAATTCGGAAAGCGATAGCACGGCTGAAGAACAACAAAGCCCCCGGGGCCGATGGGTTACCAGCTGAGTTATTTAAGTACGGCGGAGAGGAGCTGGTTAAGTGCATGCACGAGCTCATCTCTAGAATATGGTTGGAAGAACGCATGCCTACTGATTGGAACTTAAGTGTGCTCTGCCCAATCCACAAAAAGGGTGATCCTGCAGTTTGCGCCAACTATCGCGGGATTAGTCTTCTTAACATCGCATATAAGGTTCTGTCGAGTGTATTGTGTGAAAGACTTAAGCCCACCGTCAATGAACTGATTGGACCTTATCAGTGCGGCTTTAGACCTGGTAAATCTACCACCGACCAGATATTCACAAAACGCCAGATCTTGGAAAAGACCCGAGAAAGAAGAATCGACACACACCATCTTTTTGTCGACTTCAAACCCGCCTTCGACAGCACGACAAGAAGTTTCCTATATGCCGCAATGTCTGAATTTGGTATCCCGGCAAAACTTATACGGCAATGTAAAATGACGTTGAGCAACACCACCAGCTCCGTCAGAACTTAATCGGTCAGGCACCATCTTTTATAAGAGTGTGCAATTGCTGGCGTACGCCGATGACATTGACATCATCGGTCTTAACAACCGCGCAGTTAGTTCTGCCTTCTCCAAACTGGATAGAGAAGCGAAGCGAATGGGTCTGGAGGTGAACGAGGGCAAGACGAAGTATCTCCTGTCATCAAATAGACAGTCGGCACATTCACGACTGGGATCAAACATCACTGTTGACAGTTATAACTTCGAAAAAGTAGAGGACTTCGTTTACTTAGGAACCAGCATTAACACCAATAACAGCGTCAGCCTTGAAATCCAGCGCAGAATCTCTCTTGCCAACAAGTGCTACTTCGGACTGAGTAGGCAATTGCACAGTAAAGTCCTCTCTCGGCGGACAAAAACCATACTCTATAAGTCTCTCATCATGCCCGTCCTCTTGTATGGCGCAGAAGCATGGACGATGACAACATCAGATGAGAGAGCTCTTGGAGTGTTCGAGAGAAAGATTCTTCGAAAGATTTATGGACCTTTGCGTCTTTGCGACGGCGAATACCGTATACGATGGAACGATGAGCTGTACGAGCTGTACAATGACGTAGATATAGTGCAGCGGATTAAGAACCAGCGCCTCCGCTGGCTAGGCCACGTCGTACGAATGGATGAAATAGCTCCAGCCCTGAAGGTTTTTGACGCGGTACCCGCTGGTGGTAGCAGAGGAAAAGGAAGACCTCCTCTGCGTTGGAAAGACCAAGTGGAAAAAGACTTGGCTATACTTGGGATTTCCAATTGGCGCCAGTTAGCAAAAGATAGGAACAGCTGGCGTGCTTTGTTGACCTCGGCCAAAATCGCTTAGGCGGTTGTTGCGCCAATTAAGTAAGTAAGTATGTTCTACCACTGGTAGATTCAATTTTTCGAAGCTCGATTTTTACATCACTTCTTCCCAAAAAGTGTTAAAATAACACTGTCCAACAAATGAAGACTTTTTGAATGGAACAGAATAGCGACTCCATAATTCTGAAAGGGTATGTTGAGTAGATCATTTTTGTAGAAGAAACTTATGGTCCAGCACGTCTGAGTTTTTTTACAGTGGGTCAAAGTTTTCATTTTTTGGTCGAAGGAAGCATTGTACTATATGAAAAAAATGTTGTAAGTTAATGTCTGAGAGAATTCTTATGGTCAGAGTTGTGGAAGATCTTAACCCTGTAACTGGTCTCTTTATGGGTCAATTTGACCCTTTTTTCGAGAAAATTTAAAAATATCCTTTAAAAAAGAACCAAGACACTCCTTGACACATCGGAACATTGTAGCTTTAACTACTTTTATGTTTTTATTTTATTTTTTTTTTTTTTTTGTCAAGGATACTTAACAAGCTAGCTTTCCTGGTTGCGGAAAGTCTTGTCAGTTTACAACTTTTATGATTTTATATATATACATATATATACTTTTCTGTAAACTGCTTCCGATGTATACAATTTTGGCGGCTCCAGCGGTGTTGTCGTGCTACTCTGTGTTGTTGATGGTGATGGATTATCATAGAATTGATACTGTTGCTTTGATTGTGTTTGGAATTGTTATCATTTGTTGGCATACATTCGCAATTATTTGAGTCCGATTTTTCAAAGATGCGTTTGGAAAATGTCGACAAAAAAGATCGATGATATCAATGGTAGCGCTGATAAATGGAGGCTGCCTGTTTTAGCATTGCATCCGTCTGCTGATTGCTCGTTTAATAACTTGTTGGAAATGTTGCTATCTTATTGTTGACAGCGGCAGCACTTTAAATTGCTGCACTTCTCTGCAGGATGTGGGTTGTTGCCTTTGCCTTCGACCACTCACAAAAAAACTGTTTGAACATTTTTTTTTTATTTTTTTTTTTTATTATTTTTTTTGTTTTATTATTAGTTCACTCCGCGACTGCGCCAATTACGTGCAGAGTCTTTTGTCTACACGTAATAACATGGGCAGGAAACGTTCGATAAACTTCTGTATGTCTATTAACTCCGTAATAAATGACAACAGCTCTAAGGATTATTCCATAGCCAATATTTATTAATTAGCGATACCTATAATGAAGTCTGGTCCGCAAAGTGGTCAGGCAACAACTGCCTTTTCAAATCTAATTCTTAAAAAGCCTTACTCTAAATTCTAATACTCCCATGCCACTGCATTGGAGTTGTTTTGTTAGCCACGGCGGCTTTGGTTTCCTTATTAATCTAACACACACACATATCTGCATATATGCAGATATGTATGTTTGCCTTTATAAGTTTACTTGTTGTGGTTGCAGCAATGTATGTATGTATATTTATGCAATCAGATTTATGTTTCTTTGGAATGCCAAGTATACATATTTATGCTTACTAAGCAAGCATACTTTTTGATTACATATAGTTGACTGTGTAGGTGAAGTATTCTCTACCGTAACTCGCATACGGGCTCAAAATGACTGATAACGTCTTCAGGAGGATTTCTGCCTTCGGCCACAGAACCTTCAGTTTCAATTTCAGCCACCATATCCGCAGTATCAAAATTAACAATATGTTCAGGATGTGCTTCTTGAAGGGCATACCTACCATCAATAAAAAACAATATCTCGACAAACGATGACGGTTCGGGATGCAGGGTTATATAGCCGATAAGCTTTTGAAATACTTGAGTAGCCTACCAAAAGCATCTTTCTACCCTTTGGCTGCAATTTAATTTTTGCTGTTTTGTCAATCGCGACCGCTAGTGAACCAAATACCTTGCAATGTGAGACGCTCGTTTTTTACATGTCCATGCTCCATATGAAGTACAGTTCGTTAGTGATTTTGTCGCAGCTCTGTATCGCAAATAAGCTGCAGTTGCTACTGCCTCTGCCCAAAAACACTCAGCTAACCCACATGCACAATCATGGTTCTTGCCATTTCAACAAGTGTTCTAATGGCACGTTCGGCAACACCGGTTTGTTGCGGAGTGTGAGGCACGGTTAATTGACGAACAATTCCATTTTCCTTTTAAACATTTTCAAAATTTTTGCTTAAATATTCGCGACCATTATAGCTACGTAATATTTTTATATTGCAATTAGTTTGCTTTACTGCCAATGTCGTTACTAATTGTGAACTTACTGTTACAGATAGTCTTTTGAGTTTAGGTTTATTCCAAATTAATGGCTTTCTCAATAAACTAAATCGTATTTTAGATCTAATATTTATAAGTGATAATGTAAATCATTTTATTTCGGAATGTCATACACCTATCTCGCCGCCGACGAGCCATCATATTCCTTTCGTAGTGCGTTTCGAATTTTATGAATTCTTTGATGCTCCTATTGTAAGTAATCGGTCTATTCTTAATTATAATTGTTGTGATTTTGTGCACTTAAATTCACTTCTGCTAAGTTATGACTTGGACTTTTTACTCTCTAGTTTAGACACTGTAAATGCCTTCAAAATATTTAAATCTGCCGTATTTGAACTTTGTGTCGGCGTTGTTCCTCCCGTTCATGGCCATAAATATAAGTTACCTTGGTACACTCGGGAACTAAAACATCTCAAAAATCTAAGAAATAAATTCCATAAAAAATTTAAGGCAACTGGGCTCCAAATGTACTTGGATCGCTACCATTGCCATCAAAAGAGTTTTAGGACTCTCGATAAGTCTCTTTTTAAACAGTATATCAATAACTACGAATCTTGTATTAAAGGCAATCCCAAATCATTCTGGAGATATATCAGATCACTTAATACTAATTCAACAGTACCTTCCTCTGTATTCTTTAACAATAAGGTTGCAACTACTCCTGTTGAGGCAGCCAATATTTTTGCCGATTTTTTCTCTGCCAATTTTGTCTCCGAAAATGATGCTAAACATGAGTGCGATACTCTTTCTGTGTCCTCACTTAACTTCGGTTCCCTAAGGTTACTGGATGAGGATGTTGCTAAAGGCATTTCATCGCTGAAATCATCATCTCAGATGGATTCAGATGGATTATCTGCTATCCTTCTTAAAAAGTGTTCATCTCTGGTTAAACCTTTAACCATGATCTTCAACTTGTCCCTCTCATCTGGAATTTTTATTGATGACTGGAAAAAGTCTATTATTACCCCAATTTTTAAAAGTGGCAATAAGAACGATGCTTCTAACTACAAACCAATTTCGATGTCATCGTCCGACTCTAAGCTATTTGAGTGTGTAGTTAAATAAAAGCTTGTCTATTCTGTTAAGAACCTCATCTGTCCCAACCAACATGTTGGTTAGTGGCCGCTCGACAGTATCCAATCTTGCGGTTTTCACCGAAGATTGCCTTGCTGCCTTCCGTGAGGGCCATCAAGTTGATACTGTTTACACTAACTTTTCGAAAGCATTCGACAGAGTTTCGCATAAGGTTTTAGTTTCTAAATTGGAAGTCCTGGGATTCCACTCTACATTCCTTAGGTGGCTCAGGTCATACTTAAGCGACCGTTTTTGTGTGGTTGCATTTGACAATGTTTCTTCTCGACCATTTATGGCAACTTCTGGTGTTCCCCAGGGTAGCATTTTAGGTCCTTTGTTGTTTGTCCTATTCATTAATGATATAAGTTCCTGTTTCGTTACTTCCAAGTTTCTTTTGTATGCTGATGATTTAAAGGTTTATTCGGTGATTAAAAGCCCTGATGACTCAGCTGCTCTTCAGGCTGATCTTGACAAGGTTCATTTGTGGTGTAAACTTAATCATCTTGCACTAAATGTCAATAAATGTTCTTACTCTACATTTACCAGGAAGCTTAACCCTTTCATTACAAGTTATAAAATTTCTGACACACGCCTGAAATTCTTGAGCGAAGTCAAAGACTTGGGGGTTTTCTTCGATGCTAAACTAAGTTTTTCCACCCACATTAGTTATGCTATTTCCAAATGTTATGCTATGCTCGCTTTTGTTCGACGCAATAGTCAACACTTCTCTGACCCTTACACACTCAAATTGCTTTATATCTCTTTAGTTAGGTCAAGGCTTGAATATGCTTCCTTTATTTGGAGGCCTTATCATTCCTGTTATATTAACCGGTTAGAGCGAGTACAAAAAAGTTTCTTAAAATTTGCACTACGTTCGTTGAATTTTTCCAACCCTATCCCTTCTTACGAAGCTCGTTGTCTTCTCCTGTATTTACAACCCCTGCACAGCAGAAGTATGTACCTCTCAGGTGCCTTTGTTGTCAACATTGTGAAAAGTATAGTTGACTGCCCTTCTCTCCTTGAAAGATTATCTTTTAATGTTCCTTGTCGTAACTTGCGAAGTGTCAATTTATTTTATATATAATTTGCTAAATCTAAGTATGCTGAAAATGCTCCGTTATATAGAACTCAATCAGAATTAAACAGAGTTCCCGGGCTGGATCTGTCCGTTGCAATAGGTATAATCCGTACGTTACTTTATAATCACTCAGTTCAGTAGATTTAGGTCATTTTTTCTTTATAGTCAGTAAGTATTGTATTCATTTGACTGAAATAAATAAATAAAATGCACAAAAAAAAATTCGCGTATTTTGGTGGTCACTTTGTCTGGTTTGACGACTGCGTGATGCGGTAAATAGAAATAGAAGTACTTACCATCGGATACTCTTTCACAGGACTTGGTGTACTCCATGTGACCAAGGTCGAGATATTCCTGCAACACATCATTAGATATTGTGCTTAAGTCTCCCTTCCTCTGGAGCGATCGCTACGTACTAAATAATTTCTGGAGGGCAGCAGACCGGGAATGGCCAAGAGACTGTTTATTTGGGAATTCTTCCTTGCATCACAAGTTGTCGTGGTGCATTCGAACACTCTTCTACTTGTGTCGAGAAGGAGAACACCTTTTCCTTCAGTGGACCACTAAGAATGCAACCAAATACTGTTTTTTGTATACCTTCCAGCAGGATGAGTGGAAGTATATCACTGCCAATGACCATATCAGTTTGTGCTGGTATATGGCAATTGGGGTCAGCCAGCGAGCTCAAGGACTTTGAACTGTTGCCAGTGTTCACGGCTAATGAGGAAGGTTGGCATATATCTCGTCAATTGAGGTAGTACAATAGCCTAAGCCTTTATCCTTTGTCTAGTTTTGGGTGCAACTAGTGTGAGAGAACAAAGTTTGGATGAGTTTTGGACGACGTTTGCACCCATGCCTTATATTTTAAAGCTGGAATGTTTGAATAGAAGCTTCAACCTTTTTGTACTGTCGAGGAAATGAAAGTTCTTTGTGAGCCTTGATCAATTAAGGCTCTAATTTGAAATAATTCCCCTTTGTGTTACACTGCGACCATGGCAGTTGGATGGAGAATTTTACTGTCATTGTCTGCATGCAATGATTGTACATTTGCCTGTTTGGAAAAGCACAGTTGCTCGCTGGAGTTGGATCTTGACTACATTTTTCTAGCGGGAGATGTCGAGGTGGCAGTACTGTGCTGCACAGAGGCTTCAAAGGTTCTCGGACCAGAACGGACCAGACGTGCAATAGTAAGTGATTCCGTTGTTGGCAATGGGTATACGACCACTTACTTGGGCATTCATTAGTGCTGTGAGGATCAGCAAGACAGTATTTGCACAGCTTGCTTTGGTTTACGAATTGTACACGGTTTGGCACCGAAATTCGTTTGAATTGTTGGCAGACTCTAATGGCATAAGGAGAGTTGCAGTAGGCACAGGCTACTTCTCTCGTTGATTCTGTCAGGAAAGCATTGGTCCTGTTAAAGGGCCTGATCTGCGAAGCATTTTGATGAGTGACAGGTTTTGGTTTACTTTGGCTTGGATGAAGCATATTCAATCTTTCGACTACTTCGTACCTTGAAGTAAAGAAGTAATCCATTTGAGACCATGTATGTATGTTAATGTGGCCGCTGTGGTCGAGTGGTTAGCGGTGCATGCTATTACTCAGTATGCCACTGGGTTCGAGGTTCGAATTCCAGCCAGGGCAAGGAAAATCGAAATCATAGAAAAGTTTTTTTCTAACAGCGGTCACCCCTCGGAAGGCAATGGCAAACCTCCGAGGGTATTTCTGCCATGAAAAAGTTTCTCATAAAATACATCTGCCGTTTGGAGTCATAATATAAAGTCGCACACCACAAATGGTAGGAGAAGCTCGGCCTAACACTGAGCTATATAGTGTATGCGCCAAATTATTATTATTATTATTATGTACATCTCTTCGGGAAGAGAGAGATTGTTCCCAAAGTGACAATGTGTTTTCCGGCAGGTTTGATGAGTATTAATATACCAATATGGCATCCCAGCTGTCTTTCTTAACCTCTTGAGAATGAAGAATCAACAGATAGTTGTTTATCGAGGTTTGCAGCTTTTGCAGTTGATCACTATTTTTGGTTTGGATTGTGGGCAGAGTCATAAGAATTTTGATCTGTCACATGGTGGGACTTCAAGGCAGACGTTTGCTTCCGCCGAGTGGTGTTCCAAGCAGGATGGTGGTCTTGGCTCAGCAATTGCTCTCATCAGCGTGAGTTGATCAGCAATTCTTGCTTTGGTCACTTCATATTGTTTAGCGCAAGCATAGTATTTGCCTTCAACAGAATTCTTAAAATTATGTGGGAGGATATCATCTGGTTTTGAAAAAACAAGATCATAAACCGATTGAAGCCGTGCCCAGCAATCATCTATTGACTTGTCTTTAATCATGAGATACGATTCTGTGTTGTCTTGAATGGGCGCATCACTGAATCGTACACAGTATCTTATGAGAGTGTCACTTTCCGCTATGAACTTTTGCGCGGAAGGGTCAAAAGTTTTGGTTTTGGTTTTTACGTTGGCTTCTAGCCACAGATTTTTGACCGTGTCTCAATGTCTGACATTTTTGGTGGACTGTGTCCAAGTGACATTTGAAAAGGGCCGAAAAATAAATTATTTGTAAGAAAATATGGAAACGATAATTTCGTTGGAGTTTATGTAACGAAATAGTCAGCAAAAAGGGCTGATAAGTTAAATTAAGTTTAACCGTGCGCGAACGACCGTTTAAACTTTGTTTAAACTCCGTTTAAAGTTGACTGAAAACTTAGTTTAAACTGCAAACAGAGTTCAACTTGCACCGGAAAACTGGCCCTTAGTGCCACAGAGAACCTAGAAAATGAATAAGGTTTTGTGGCGGTGTTTGCGTTGTTTTTTATTGTTTTTTTTTTTGGTTTTGTAAGCTTAGAAACCGGACAGACAAACCTAAAATTCGCGAGTTAGAATTTTATTTAATGTAAGCAACACAAAAAAAAGAACGCAAACACTTTTATGTATGTTTAAATAAATATAAAAATATTACGAGTATATACGTAGTGGAAATATACATACGTATGTAAATTAACGACTTGTTTGGTTTCTGTTCTGTCGACGTCTGGAATATTTCCTATTGTGAAATAGTTGACATCGGCTGTTATTGGTTTATTGGCAATATTTCTGGTGTTAACTGGAAATAGTTGACGTCGGCTTTTATTGGTTTATTGGCAACATTTCTGGTGTTAACTCCTCCACCTCCAAAAACAAACGTCCCCGTTTGTTCTACTGGGTTACTGTATTTGACTTACTAGGGTTATTGGCTCTTTTAACTGTGGTATTTCGGATGTTGTGAGCTCCTTAGGGTCACTCACGTTTACGTTTACGTTATAGCTTGACCGCTCTACCAGCTTCCTTTTGAAAAGTTTCCTTAGAATTGATGCGATGACTATTGCTGCTACGAAAATCAGACTAATGATTGAAAGAGATAGATTCGTGATTAAAGCTGCTCTGTGGGTTATATGTAGTGCTTTTAGGTGTTTGGTGTTGTTCATGTGTAGTTCTTTCAACATTTCCAAACACAGGATTTCTTCTTCCCTATTTGAAGGGAGATTTGGTTGCAGAATTGCGGGTAGTGGTTTGGTGCTTAACGTTTCTCTAAAGGTATATTTTTGTTCATCAATACTAACTGTAGAATTGTGGTATTGTACTGCGTATGATCCAGTAAGATTTATCTTTTGGTTGTCGATCTCTATTGTGTCATTATACTGATTTAGTAGTATGATGCCAGGTGAGATATTTTCTACTGGTGGAATGTGCTGATTCTTTATTTTAGTGCATTCTGCTGGTTTGCTTCGAAGTAGTCGAGGGACGCAAGTAGTATTACTAATATCTATTAATTTCTTACGGCTACAAATTCTTATATTATTATATATATATAATTTTGGCGCGTACACTATATAGATCAGTGTTTGGCCGAGCTTCTCCTACCATTTGTGGTGATGTGGTGTGCGTCTTTATATTATATCACAAATGGAGGGACCTACAGTTTTGTGCCGACTCCGAACGGCAGATGTATTTAATGAGAAGCCTTTTCATGGCAGAAATACCCTCGGGGGTTTGCCATTGCCTGCCGAGGGGTGACCGCTATTAGAAAAAACTTTTTCTATTATTAAAATTTTGTTTGCCCTGACTGAGATTCGAACCTCGAACTCACCGGCATATCGAGTTATAGCACGCACCGCTACCAACTCGACCACAGCGGCTCCTTACATTTATTCTTAACGCCAAAAACTTTGTTATTATTACAAGTCACTATATCCTCATAGGGGATTTTATTAATATTTTTTCTCATTTTTATTGGTTTAATCAAAATTGAGTCGCAAGTATCCTTAATTGTTAAGGGTATTCCGACTATATAAAGTAACATTGTATTGTTTGAGGCAATTTCTATATTTGCTAGTTCTACTGAGTCTTCCATATTATTTAATGTAAAATTATTATTTTCAAATACGGATTTTATTAATCTAAGTTCATCATTTGACAAAATATATGAATTTACGATGCCGGCCTTTGCCCAAAGCATTGCGTAATCTATATTAATTATTTCCTTTTTAATAATTATTAATTTATATTTTATCTCAACAGCCAAATTCGTTTGCAAAGTTTTTATTATTTTATTTTATATCGTGGTGTTTTTGTTAATTCTATCAAAAATTACTTTGTTAATTATTATTTGTTTATTGTTCTTTCCTATTATATTGTTAAGTTGATTTTCTAGAATTACTAAGTCGTCATGGTCGGGATTTCCAGCGATCCATTACCAGACTGTTCCTAGTGCATCTATTGATTTTTTTAATCTTCTTGGTTTAAGTCTGTTTAATAAAGTCTGTGTCAAGTTTAGTTCTTTAATGAGAATAGGGAGGAGGTGATTTTCTTCAGTGATCTTTATCTTAACGATGCTGCTTAGTTCGTTCAATGTTTGCTGGCATGCATCTATGTATGTAGGTCTATTTTATGTATTATTCTGTAAGTTCCTGTTTAGATTTTGGTTAGTCCTGTATTGAACATCGCTAACTAGGAGTTGGTGTAGTCTATTATTTGGAAGTCTGCGTACACCAGATGTACGAAAAATCTGTAAGAGGAAGAAAAAGCGAAAAAAAAAGAAGAGGTAATATAACTAGGTTTTAATGTTGCTTTTGTGTACTGTTCGTCCTTTCTCCGTGATAACAACACTGGATTTATCTTCTTTCACAACCTCTCTTTTATATCTAGCTGTGAGCTTAGATCCTAATCGTTTGTTTATTTTAACATATATTATTTCTCCAGGATAGTAGGTTTTCGTTGGTTTTCGTGTTTTATTGTGAAATTCTAAGACTTTTGCTTGTTTTTTCTGAAGAGTCTCGCTTTCTCATATTGCTATGGGTCTATTGAAACGCGTCAACCAAAAAATGTTTCTATTGGTCGTTTCCCTGTAGCAGAGTGTATGGAGTAGTTGTATTCGTATGTGCAGCGGTCTAGGAGTTCCTGAAAGGAGCGATGGGTATGTTCGGTTTTAAGACAACGCATAACTTCAGATAGGGTAGAATGAAATATTTCTACCTGTCCGTTAACCTTGCTCGCGTAGGGGGGTGTTTTAAAAATTCTAATACCAAGTTCGACCATAAATTGTACTGAAGCTGAATTTAGGGATTTCTTGTTATCAATGACTATTGTTTTGGGTACACCGAAAGCGAAAAGTATTTGTCGCAATGGTTCTCTGATATCCTCTATTTCTTTTGATTCTATTGTCCTAACTTGAGCATATTTCGAGAATTTGTCTACTGCAGTTAGTACCAGTTTTTTTCTGTATTGTATATATCTATATAGACTATTTCACCACGATATTCGGGAATTGGGGTTTCGTGTAGTTGTGGTTTATTAAGATGTCGGTCGTATTTGTTACAAATTTTGCATTGCTTGTTTATATTTTCTATTTTTGGGTTTTGTGATTATATGTATGTGGTACGTTTGGAACGGTATTTTGAACTGATAACTGTCTTCGTGTCCTACTGAGATCCAAAGTTGGGTTTTAAAAGCATTTATGGCTGTCTCTACAGCTGGGATTAGATTGTGCGATGAGCTTTCGTCTGAACGTGTGGCAACTGATAAGGAATTTATTTCATAAGGTCTGGATAGTGTATCTGCTGCCACATTAGATTTGCCGGGTTTATATTTAATATCATAATTATATTCCTCGAGTATTACTTTCCAGCGTTTTAACTTTGAATTGTTATTTTTGTTGCTCAGAGCGTACGTGAGAGGTTGATGATCCGTATGGATTACTACTTTTGCCGTGCCATACAGATAAATTCAAAAGGAATTTAGTGCCCAAATTATGGCAAGCATTTCCTTCTCGTTTACTGCATAGTTCTCCTCAGTTTTGCTCAATGTCCGTGATATAAATGTTATGGGTTTTTAATTTTGTTCCAGAACAGCGCCTATTGTGTATTTGGAGGCATCTGTAGTTAGGTCGAATTCTTTCTTGTAGTCGGGGTATTGTTAAATTACGTCCTTTGAAGTCAAAGCAGCCTTGATTTTATTAAATGCTGCCCTAGATTCCTCATTTAGATGTATTTGAGTTTTCTTTGAGACGTTTTTTGATATCCTGCCTTCTTCGCCTCGAAGTAAGGATGTGAGTGGCTTTGCGAACTTGGCATAATCCTTGATTAATCTTCTATAATACCCGGACAAGCGTAAGAAAGATCGCAAGTCTTTGAGAGTAAGAGGATAAGGTTTGCAGAAATTCCATCGGAGGAAACTACAAAGCCTAGGAACTCAACCTGTTTTTTGAAAAATTCGCATTAATCGATTTGTACCCTCATGTTTGCTTTCTTTAAAGTATTGAAAATTGCGTCTATGTGTTCGGAATGTGTTTATTCGTCCTTGCTAAATATTATTATCTCATCTATATATACATAACATATTTTGCCTATGTGTTGTTGTAGAATATCGTCTAGCATCCGTTGAAAATCTCTGGTATTGGGTACCTGTCTGCAATTGTAACCGTATTCAGTTTCCTGTAATCGATTACCAGTCTGAACTTTTTTTCACCTGAAGCGTCGTCTTTCTTCGGGACGACCCATACTGGGGAATTGTACAGTGCTCGTGATTGTCTGATGATGCCGTCTTCTAATAGTTTACTTATTTGTTTCTCTACTTCCTGCTTATGGCTAATAGGATATGGATATGATTTGGAATAAATGGGTGTATCTGAATTTGTACGTATATCGGCTACTACTTTGGTTGTGTAAGTCAACTTTTCATTCGGGTCTGAAAATAAATTTCGGTGTTCCTTGCTCGCGTAGGGGGGTGTTTTAAAAATTCTAATACCAAGTTCGACCATAAATTGTACTGAAGCTGAATTTAGGGATTTCTTGTTATCAATGACTATTGTTTTGGGTACACCGAAAGCGAAAAGTATTTGTCGCAATGGTTCTCTGATATCCTCTATTTCTTTTGATTCTATTGTCCTAACTTGAGCATATTTCGAGAATTTGTCTACTGCAGGTAGTACCAGTTTTTTTCTGTATTGTATATATCTATATGGACTATTTCACCACGATATTCGGGAATTGTGGTTTCGTGTAGTTGTGGTTTATTAAGATGTCGGTCGTATTTGTTACAAATTTTGCATTGCTTGTTTATATTTTCTATTTTTGGGTTTTGTGATTATATGTATGTGGTACGTTTGGAACGGTATTTTGAACTGATAACTGTCTTCGTGTCCTACTGAGATCCAAAGTTGGTTTTTAAAAGCATTTATGGCTGTCTCTACAGCTGGGATTAGATTGTGCGATGAGCTTTCGTCTGAACGTGTGGCAACTGATAAGGAATTTATTTCATAAGGTCTGGATAGTGTATCTGCTGCCACATTAGATTTGCCGGGTTTATATTTAATATCATAATTATATTCCTCGAGTATTACTTTCCAGCGTTTTAACTTTGAATTGTTATTTTTGTTGCTCAGAGCGTACGTGAGAGGTTGATGATCCGTATGGATTACTACTTTTGCCGTGCCATACAGATAAATTCAAAAGGAATTTAGTGCCCAAATTATGGCAAGCATTTCCTTCTCGTTTACTGCATAGTTCTCCTCAGTTTTGCTAAATGTCCGTGATATAAATGTTATGGGTTTTTAATTTTGTTCCAGAACAGCGCCTATTGTGTATTTGGAGGCATCTGTAGTTAGGTCGAATTCTTTCTTGTAGTCGGGGTATTGTTAAATTACGTCCTTTGAAGTCAAAGCAGCCTTGATTTTATTAAATGCTGCCCTAGATTCCTCATTTAGATGTATTTGAGTTTTCTTTGAGACGTTTTTTGATATCCTGCATTCTTCGCCTCGAAGTAAGGATGTGAGTGGCTTTGCGAACTTGGCATAATCCTTGATTAATCTTCTATAATACCCGGACAAGCGTAAGAAAGATCGCAAGTCTTTGAGAGTAAGAGGATAAGGTTTGCAGAAATTCCATCGGAGGAAACTACAAAGCCTAGGAACTCAACCTGTTTTTTGAAAAATTCGCATTGATCGATTTGTACCCTCATGTTTGCTTTCTTTAAAGTATTGAAAATTGCGTCTATGTGTTCGGAATGTGTTTATTCGTCCTTGCTAAATATTATTATCTCATCTATATATACATAACATATTTTGCCTATGTGTTGTTGTAGAATATCGTCTAGCATCCGTTGAAAATCTCTGGTATTGGGTACCTGTCTGCAATTGTAACCGTATTCAGTTTCCTGTAATCGATTACCAGTCTGAACTTTTTTTCACCTGAAGCGTCGTCTTTCTTCGGGACGACCCATACTGGGGAATTGTACAATGCTCGTGATTGTCTGATGATGCCGTCTTCTAATAGTTTACTTATTTGTTTCTCTACTTCCTGTTTATGGCTAATAGGATATGGATATGATTTGGAATAAATGGGTGTATCTGAATTTGTACGTATATCGGCTACTACTTTGGTTGTGTAAGTCAACTTTTCATTCGGGTCTGAAAATAAATTTCGGTGTTTCTGTACGAGTTGTATAATTTCGGTTTTTTCTAATTCGTTCATATGGTCGTCACGTATTGTATTCAGTTAACATCCTGTACTCTGTATTGTCGGAGATCTATTTTATGTTTGTTTGCTACGACCATAAAATTATCTTTAGTGTGGATTATTGCTGAAAGTTTTTTTAGACTATCGTTTCCTAGTATGGCATGAAAAATGGTGAGAGTTGGTAATAGAAAAAATTTGAACTTGCATTCTTCGATATTGAAAAGATTGAGAAGTGTGTGGTGAATAAATTTTAATTTAACAAGTACGGAATTTGCGTGAAAAGGGTTATCATTTTCTTTGGGATTTTTGACCAAACTTGATTGAATATAGTTCTTGTTTGAACCAGTATCAACCAATATTTGTAAAATTTCGCCGCACTTCGTTTTGCATCTGAAATATGGCAACGAAGAGCTGTTTAATCTAAAAAATGTACGTCTGTCAGGTCTAACGATTGTTCGTTTTCATCGCCCTGTGTTGAGTTATAGTCGTGGTTATATTCATTGTCCTGATAGTCGTAGTTGTACTGATTATCTTAGTAATTCTGTTCATTATATGGATCTGGGGTTGCATTTACGTGAAAGTTTCTTTGCAATTTTGGTTGACTTTCGTTTTTAATGGATGCACTTACAGGTCGCTTACCAATAATTTTAGGGTTTGGCCTGTTTGCATAATTAATCGCGTTTGTCCGCAGGCTCATGTCTACGTCCATGGGTTGAGGTGGTTTGGGAGGTCTTGGTGGGGTATGGGTTGTTGGTTATATTGCTGGTTAAATCGATTTGTGTTCTGATTTATAATTGGTGGGTATTAATTTTGTTGTGTGCGTTGATAGTTGTATGGGTTAGGATTTGTCAAAGGTTGCGGTAGATAGGCTAGTTCAGGATGGAATTTCGTCTGTAAAATTTGTTGGTCTTATGGTTGGAAGTATCTTGGTTGGGCAAACTGTTGTCGAGGCGCGTTAAAAGATTGATTATTTGCGTGGTAGGCTCTAACATTCTTTTACTAATTTCGAGAGAGGAAGAGAAAGGGTATCTTTCCTTTTTGTATAACAATTCACTTGATTCTTTTAAAAAATTTCACAATCTTAAAATAAATGTTTTTTCTTTGAAGGATATTAAATTCAAATACATATATATTAACTCTTTTAAATTTTTGAATTATTTTAATATATTGTGGTTTCTACAATTTCCACAATCTTAACCTTTTTCTTACATTAACATCAGCTTCATGGCGGATGGCAATGATGATTTGGTCCTTATTTCCCTTCTGGATACTACTGGATCACCGTCTTGCTCCTTAGATGTCGCCTTCCTTCCTCAAGGAGGGTAAGAAATTTAAATGCAGCTGCTTTCTCTTTAGCACTACTTATGGTGCCTTTTTGAGGTTTTAATTATTCGCTGGGGTTGTTCCTTATTTAGCACTACTTATGGTGCCTTTTTACCGAAACTTCCCGTACCGGATTACTATTTCGAGTTGCTTCCCGTTTAGCACTGCATATGGTGCTTTTGTACCGAAACTTCTCGTGCCGTATATTTTAGGTTCGGGCGCCAATTAACGACTTATTAATTACAAAGTCGAAAACAAATAAATTTTTATGGTCAAGAAGACCTTTAGGTATAACTCCGTGAAGGGGGAGCGGCATATTGCCTTTCTATGAATTGCTCCGCTTGACGCAGTTTAATTAGGATTTTGCTCCCCATATTGCAAACAACGGACAGACCAAAAAACAGTGTTCGGCGTCTTCAACCACTTGGTTTGCACAGAAGGTGCAGTAAGGGTCATCGTCGTGTTTGAACCTGTGCAAATAAGACTTAAAACTTAGGTGGAAATCAACCTTGCCATGTCGCCTATCTAGCCATTTCTCCAAACTGGGAATCAACCTAAATGTCCAGCGTCCCTTTCCCGCTGCACTCTACCGATTATGCTAACTCCGCAAGCAAACTCTGCCTCGCCGCTTCACGTCTTATTTTATTTGTCGGGGGTGCCACAACCTCTTTCGCCAACATCTCTATTGGACAGAGCCCTGCCACTACCAGTGCTGTTTCTTCCGACGTTTTTCTGAACGCCCTGAAAACCCTGAATGCGCAAAGGTGATATAATGATCTTATCTCTCGTGCGTACGAAGTATTTACGAGCGCAGCCGACCAAATTGGTGCACCGTACAGAAGTACAGACCGTATCACGCTTGCACATAGCTGTCTGCTTTGCTGCCGAGGGGCCTTCTTTATTCACCATAAGCCGTAATAGGGCCCCTGCAACTTTTTCTTATTTCTCAACTGCATATTCCAGACAATTTCATGTCCCCCAACTTTGATTTTGATGACTTCGCGAGCTTTTCTGCTACTAATTAATACTGCCACTGTTTTTTGTTGGGCTAACAGGCGGCCGTCATCTTCGAGCCATGTCTGAATTCGCTTAATTGTTAGGTTTGCTCTTTGCTCCAGATCTTTTAAGTGATTGGCCACGATAATTAGAGCTATATCATCCGCAAAACTGATAACTTTTGCACCCTCTGGTATTTGCAGACCAGAATGCCATCATACATTATATTCCAGAGTAATGGACCCAGAACAGATCCTTGTGGTACTCCTCCGGAAGTGTTGCATTGCTTGGTGCCTTCTTCTGTTTCATAAGTAAGTACCCTATCTTCTAAATAGTTGATAAATATTTTTCGCAGGTAATATTCTTTTGATTCACCTTTCCACCTTGTTCTACTGATAGCTTCTTCTGCTATTTTCTTCACCAGCTTAGCCGGATCTACAGTTGATCGCCCTCTTATAAAACCGAACTGCGCTTCTGAGAGGTTTCCACCTTTTTCGATTTCATTTATCAGCTTGTTGCTTATAATTCGTTCAAGCAGTTTTCCGGCTGTGTCTAGCATGCAAATTGGACGATACGATGTAGGGCCCCCTGGGGGTTTCCCCGCCTTAGGTAAGAGTACCAGTCGGTGGCGCTTCCATATTGGTGGAAATATACCGTATTTTAGACATTCGATAATGTACGAACAAGGGCTTCAATGTTGGTATTAGCAACTAGCTATAAAATGCGATTTGGAACGAGATCTGGACCTGGTACCTTTTTGTCTTTAAAACTTTTAACGGCCAATTGAACCTCTTCTGCTGTAATGGCAGGTATGTCATTAACTTTTCCTGCTCAAATGGCGGTTGGGCTGGGAATAGAACACACACTATTGTTTTAAGCTTTTTAGGGCATGTTATCTGCGGTTTAATATATTTCTGTAGCTTTTTTGTCACGATTTTGTATGCTAAGCCCCACGGGTCTTTATTTGCGTTGTCACATAAACTTCGAAAGCAATTAATCTTGCTATCTTTTGCTGCCTTTTTTTACATTACGATTCTGGATCTCTGATTGATTCGCCTTGCTCTATTGCATTGCCGGCGAAGATCCACAATGTCCTCGCTCCACCAGTACACTGGCGCTCTTCTGTACAATACATACTTTTTTATCATAGAGGCGTCGCAAGCTCCTTTAATTAAATAATTTGCCGTGTTAATCACTCCTTCCGGTAGCATTATGTCTGTTATCTTTACTTTGAATGCTTCTTCAACGAGCGTATGCATCTTCCAGCCAACTGATTTCGCCCTTTAGTTGTTTTGTACCCCTACTTAATCTTTTATCGAGAATATTATTGGCTGGTTTTTGCTGTGTGTATAATCTTCGCACACTTGCCATGGCGCTCTTCGAAAGAGTGTTTTACTTACGAAAGTAAGGTCAATTAATTAAGGTTCGCTCAAGAGGCCTGATGGCTCTTTCACAGAGACCAGGGCTGAGACTTACTCATCAGGTGATGGTCACGTCTTCTTCTCCCTCGACAGGGGAGGGAGGGAATTCGAGAACCACTGACTGGTTTGTTGCCAGAACTGTGGCGAGGGAGGATGCCATGAGATATGCTATTGAATCGTTTGACAGTTTCAAATCGCCCGGTCCTGATGGCATCTCACCTATTGTACTTAAAGAAGGTGTCGAGTTCGTGTTGGCGACCTTGAAAAATATTTTCATAGCGTCGCTCGCACTTGCTTATATACCACAATCTTGGAGGCTGGTAAATGTCGCCTTTATACCAAAAGTTGCCAAGGACGACTACGCTAGCCCCAGAAGCTACAGACCTATTAGCATGACATCATTCATGCTTAAATGTCTGGAAAGATTAGTAGAGCTACGCATTCGTAGGGAGGCGCTGTCATCACATCCTCT
The DNA here is from genome assembly GCA_963971545.1 of Philophylla caesio. NCBI lineage: Eukaryota > Metazoa > Arthropoda > Insecta > Diptera > Tephritidae > Philophylla > Philophylla caesio. Next base: position 92,310,561 of record OZ020607.1, read on the forward strand.
GTCTTTGCATCAACATGCCTATCAGGCGGGAAAATCCTGTGAGACGGCTTTGCAAAATCTGGTTGCCAGAATTGGCGAGGTCGTCGATAGGAAACAGTTCGCCCTAGGCATCTTTGTAGACTTTGAGGGTGCTTTTGACAATGCCACCTTCGATGGCATGTGCACTGCTGCTTTACGGCATGGGGTAGATCCTTCGCTAGTAAATTGGATTCGTTCAATGCTGGCGCAGCGGATTATAAAGATTCAGGCAGAAGGGGATCAATACCTAAAGTGCCGACTAAATAAGGGTTGTCCTCAGGGCGGTGTGCTTTCCCCTTTACTCTGGTGCTTGGTAATTGACTCTCTTCTTGTCACTCTTGATGACTTGAATATCTACGCTCAGGCCTATGCGGACGATGTGGCCTGTCTAGTCACGGGCCCATCTCTGTCGGCTGTTTGCAGGAAAGCGCAGACAATACTGAAAAAGATTGACACCTGGTGTGACGACAATGGACTATCAGCAAACCCAACCAAAACTAGTGTTTTTCTCTTCACTAGGCGGAGAAGGTTGGATGGCCTCATTCCTCTCACACTTAAAGGAGTCACAATTCCGACTTCTTCCGAATTGAAGTATCTAGGAGTAATTCTGGATGCAAAACTCTCGTGGAAATCTCGCGTTGAGCACAAGACCTCTAAAGCATTGGCAGCCTTCTGGCAGTGTAAACGGGTCTTCGGCAAAACGTGGGGTCTATCACCAAAGGGTACCCTCTGGATATATACCTCTATGATCAGACTCATAATCAGCTATGCTTCAGTGGTATGGTGGAGCAGACTCTCAATTAATAGCGTGGAGGACCTGCTTGCTAAACTTCAGAGAACAATCGCCGTGTGGTGTACAGGGGCATTCTCTACAACACCTGGTGCTGCTCTTGACGCATTGCTGCACTAACCGTCACTTTGTTTATTCATACGTGGGGAGGCATTAAAGGCCACCTGCAGACTTTAAATACACGGATATTGGCATAAAACGGAGTGGGGCGAGGCGGAAATTGCTGGCGGCAGAGATATGGACACTTGCGACTTTTCAATGCCACCGTTTCCTTTGCTGATGAGACTCTATAACGTCGATTTCCCTGAGGCTGAATGCTAGTTTAATGCCAACACTGAGTCCGGTCTTACACGTTGTCGAATATTTACTGATGGCTCCAAAACTGACTCTGGAACAGGATCTGGAGTGTTTATAGAAGATAATGAGCATAAGCTTCACTTTTCTCTTGGGGAACATGCCTCGGTCTTCCAGACCGAAGTATTTGCAATTCTCAAGGCCATGGACTACGTGGTGGAAAATATGTGGAGGGGGAGGAGTATACGTGTCTGCAGTGACAGCCAAGCTGCACTCACGGCATTGGTCAGCCCTCTAACTACTTCCAAACTAGTTCGGCAATGCAAGTCTCGACTAAACTATGTTGGTAAACAGCTTTACTCTGGGTGCTTGGTCACTCCGGAGTACCTGGTAATGAGACATCTGACCATTTGGCCAGAATTGGCTCGGATCAGGTGTTCCTTGGCCCGCAGCCTCCCACCGTCGGCCATCGATGCCACCATCAGAAACTGGGTGAATACTTCCCTCAGCAATGACTGGGAGGCGTCGAGAGGTTGCAGATGGGCAAAACTCATGATACCTTCAATCTCAGAAGGACTATCAAAACACTTGCTCTCGCTTAACAGGCGGGACTGCAGGCAACTTGTTGGACTGCTGACCGGTCACTTCACGTGGCATAGACACCTGACAATGATAGGCGTACATGACAACCCCATATGCCCATCCTGCTCTGAAGAGGAAAAGACGGAGGAACACTTTCTGTGCTTCTGCCCCGCCTTTGCAAGAACTAGGTATGAGGCATTTGGTCGCGATGTGTTGAGAGACGAACACCTGAGCTCTTTGATACCCCAAAATCGACTAAGATTTATTCGTAAATCCTGCGGATTTAAAACATATTAAAAGAAACATGAAAACAGTACAATGGACGGCATGTAGTCTGAGTGCTGTTTTCTGCACGCGGTGTTTCGTGCCTGATTCCAACAAAAAAAAAAGGTCAATTAGGGACCCCCTTGAACTAATTCTAGCGATGATAGGGCCGTGAGCAGTGCCCTTCCTTTAGCATTTGTCCCACGGCTGCCCCATTCTCGGCCCCATGCATTAAAGTCGCCGACAATTGTAACTGATGATCTGGCGCTCGCATCGTCAAGCAGATTGTCTAGGACGTTTTCGAATTCAGCAATACTAAAACTAGGATGTATACAGCATGTATAAAACAATATCCGACACTCGCACGCAGGAAAAAGTGTATGTATGCGGGAGAGCGTAAATGTAAACACCTTAAAGCCGTTGAGGAGAGTTGTGGATACAGCACTTGGTAAGTCGTGAGCGCGCTTTGTCTGAACTCTCTTAGCTTGGTGAGTTCGGCCGAATAAGGCGAAGTGGATAAAAAAGAGAAGCCAAGATCGAAGAAAGAGCATTGACTTAGTGGTGGCTGAAGTTAAAAAATTATACCCTCTTCGTTACTGAGTGTTTGGTGCTAAGCGAATATACGAAGGCTCTTTTCACAACGTTAGGGAGGCCAATACTGGAATATGGATGTATTGTTTGGAACTCATTAATTTTCCTACGATTGCTAGTCGCAGAGAAATGCTAGGCGTAGTATTTTTGGTCAAGTTACTGACCGGCTTGATCTATAGCCCATCTCTTCTTGGCGAAATAAAACTGAACGTTCCCTCCCGAATTTCAAGACATTTCCGGCCTCTTTTGCTGAAGCCATATTAAAAGTAATTTTGAGTTAAATGAGCCTCTCCGTAGTTTGTATCAGGATTTTAACACACTCCGGTTCTTTTGATATTTCCGACTCACTTTTTTACGTAAAGAAACCTATACTCAATGCTCTCAATAATATATATACATGCATACGGACCTCGACATTTAACAAACTTCTGCCTTTCATGACTCGGCGCAGCATATATGAAAAAAATAATTGAAAATACAAATTTTTTTATATATCCGTGCGTCATACGGATGCGCCCTTCGCGATGGTCGGGCGGGTATGAAGGGATAAAACCGTTGGGATTATTATTATTAGGAGGTAATGCAATTAGCAAGAGTAAATATATATGCGTATATGTAATTGACATATGCAAATATGCCCTTATGTTTTTTGGCACTTTGGCTAAGTTCAACGACCTTTGCGAACAACGACAGAAATTGGTAAGTGGGGAAAGTAATCTGCTGATATTTTATTATATATGTACAGTGGGACAGTAGGCATTCAAAACTGCAACGGAATATTTTTTAATTATGTACCACGCATATACGCGCAGATATGTACTACTGCATACCAATAGGAGTAAGACTTTATCTATAACTTTTGAAATCTTTATTTATTCTTATACATCTAATTCATCCCCCTCAAACCCCCCTCAAAAACCTAGAGTTGTCTTTCTTCAAATTCGGCGTCTTAAGGCGAATAGCTTCACGCAAACGATGCATAACACTTAAATAATATTCTTTGTTAACAGATTGGCCGGTTGGAAGGAATTCGTATTGCATAACACCACGATAATCGAAGAAAACTGTCAACATGACCTTGATTTTTGAGCGACCTTGTCGTGATTTTTTCGGTTTTGGCTCTCCTTTGCCACGATATTCGCTTGGTTGATCGGTTTTTTCTGGATCGTAAGCGTAAACCCAGTCTCATCTCCAGTTATTATGCATTACATCTTATCCTGATAGTCAGAAAGCACCGTTTCGCAGACTTCTGTGCGACGCTGCTTTTCGAACAAAGTTAGTGTTTCTGGCATCAATTGCGATTTGACTCTTTAGAAGTCAATCGGCGATTTTACAGTACCAATTCTTTGATTTTGTTGGCATGTACATAGCTCATCAGTATATGTTTTTGGTCGTATTTGATGTGGTTCGTCTTCAACGCGTTCTCGACCTTCTTTGAACAATTTGTGCCAATCAAAAACACTCGCTCTTGACATTGACTTCTCACCAAAGTCCTTCAGCAGCATACTGAACGTTTCGGCGGCCAATATTTAATTTCGCGTAAGAAATTTAATGCTACTTCTTTGTTGAATTATTTCAGACATTATAAAAATCGAAAAAACAATTTTTCTTTGTTCGCAACGGAAGCGAAGGAAAATATCCGCAATTTTATAAACCGTTTTGGCGTGACAAATTATGCCTTTCATTAAATTTTATATACATACATATATGCATTTGCGTACGTTTGTTCACATTTTTTTTTTGTACAAGGAGGAAGCATCGAAAGCCTGTACCCCGTCAGTGTGGGACTTGATTTGTGGGAGGTGATTTGAGCACTAAGCTCGATCGTACGTTTTAAGTCTATTGTAATCTGTCTTGGGCCGCAGCCTCGTCCCTTTTAAGCTATTTAATATAAATAAGGCATCGATGTATTTACATATGCATGCGACGAGTGATTCCATGTAGGTAAACGTATTAGTTGAAAGTTACCACTTTTATATTATTAAATTATTTATTTTTATTATTATTATTTTTATTTTTTCTCGTTGCGTAGTTTGACGGTTGGAACGCCATAGGTTCCAATCCGCATCCACGCCCGAGCTTGTATTTATACAGAAGGCCTTAAGCAGTCGGAAAGTCCGAGATTCCAATCTGCTCGTCCATTGGGCCGAACGGACGATTTGGATACACCACTTGGCGGTTGCAACGGCCTTGGTTCCAATCTGCTGTGATCGATTAGCGAACACAAAGCCTCTTACCACGTCTAATATGGTAGTGGAACTTCTGCGTCTTCTTCTTTCCTCACTTCTTAAAATCTGAATCAAATTCCATTCGTCTTTGCCCATCGGCATGTAATATACGATCGCTTGTGGTGAAAGGTTTTCTCGAACTGCTGATTGCAGTATGCTCCTTTCGGGGATAAAGCGCGGGCACATTAGGAAAACATGTTCCGCGTTGTCTACTACTCCGACACCACAGAAATCACAGTAAGGGTCTACCTCGTGTTTGAATCTGTGTAGATACGACTTAAAGCATCCATGACCGCTTAGAAATTGGGTCGTGTAAAAATCTACTTCGCCGTGGCTTCTTTGCATCCAGCGCTCTATATTCGGTATACATCGGTGTGTCCATGGCCCGTTTGGTGCGGCTTCATTTGAATGCACTGCATACCCTGAGTGCACACAGGCGATAAGTTGACTTCATGCACCGGAAGTAAGATGAGTGGCATACCGCCTCGAACCACAACGGAGCTCCGTACATTATTTGACTTCTAACTACTCCTGCCAGCAGCTTTTTGCTTCGAGTATCCTTCCTTTTCATATTGTTAAAAAAAAATTTTTTAAGGGAATTAATTCCTTTTTATACCCGGGCGTACTTGCACAAGGGTATTATAACTTTGTTCGCGTAACGGTTGTTTGTAACGGTAAAAAATAATCGAGATAGATATAGACATATACAAACTAAAACGATCAGAATGAAAAGAGAAATCGATTTAGCCCTGACTGTCTGTCCGTCCGTCCGCCCGTCTGTCCGTGGTTACAATAACTTCAGTAAAAATTGAGATATCTCAATTTAATTTGGTACATAGATTGCTCTTTGGACAGGGTAGGTTGGTATTCAAAATGGTCAAGATCGGTCAATAACCACGCCCACCTCTCATATAACGGAAGTTTTTGAGAAATGTAAAAACTCTGTGTTTTCGGTATCCATAAAAGCAAATTGAGTGAAATTTGGTATTTGGAGCGATTTCGAACTAAGAAATTAGGTATTTGTGTAATTTTAAAAAATGGGCGTTGCCACGCCCACTTAAGAAAAAATTCCTATATCTGAATAACGGTGTAAGGCATCGTCACAAAATTTGGTGAACAAAATTAGCTCAATATCGCAGTTATCATCGTTAAAATTTTTTTAAATCGGACCATAACCACGCCCAACTTCCATATAACGAAAATTTTAGAAAATGTAAAAAACTTCGTTTTTTTAGTATTTATTGGAAGAAATTGAGTAAAGTTTAATACTATACGTAGCTGCGACTTGAAACAAAGAAACGGGGTTTTTATGAAATTATGGGCACCGGCCATACAAAAATATATCGCGAGGGTATATAAAAATCGGTTTCGTCCATATTTAGCACAAATTCTGTGGATCCTGTCCACGCTGCCACTAAAGTTCTCGCTAGAGTTGAGGTTGAAGCTGTTGCTGCTGCAGATTTTTCACCGTACATATAGGAGTGGAGCTGGAAATGTTGCACCGTGTTGGTGCTTATGATTTTTTTTTTTTTGGAAAAGCACTCTTGCTCACTCTGTTCAAAAAAATTTTTTTTTTAAATATGTTTTGTCAAATTTTTTTGTTTTTGTAGTTTTCGTACAATTTATGTTTTGGCCAAAAACACCTTTTTTTTGTTCAGCAACCTATTGTAAAATATACGTTTTGGCAAAAACCAATTTTTCCCTATTTTTGTGTAGCACTCTTGCACACTTTTTTGTTTTTTGGACCACTGGAACACTTTGGTTTTAGCGGTTGTTCAGTTTTTGTTCACAGAATATTGTTTTTTTTTTTAAGTGAATTACATTTTTGCACAAAACCTAGTGCCAAGGCGGTGGTGGACGGCCGGTCGCTCGCCCAGCTCGGACAACTCCGAAAAGCCGAGCGGATGTTCCAAAAGGGCGCACGGCCGGTTGGTTTAATTGGCGGCGGCGGCTTAAACACGTAGAATTGATAAATGTATAATAGTAATTATTAGGAATAGTAAAATCCGTACATATTTTTTGATTTCATAGATGAGTCTATTACGTTTAATATGCTACGGTATTTACACGATAAGGACCTGACGTACTTGTTTAAAAACGTAAATTTGGTGAAAAAGCAGAGTTCCGTTACAAGCTTTAACATTGGAAAATGTAAAAGGTGAGTAGAAATGTTAATTTCCAATTTCTTTGATAAAAAAAAAACTTATAAATTTTCATTTAAGGGATATTCTGATATTAAAACCCGCAGTACAGTTTCTGTTGATAAAAATTTCTTGGAAGATATCGAAAACTCACCAATTTTAAACAGTAGTCAATCATGCAGTACGTAAAGTTCTAACATATTCTATAGTGACTTCGTACATTAAAAATAAAACAAAAATTGGTAGCAAACAATTTGAGCAAATTTCTCTTGAAATTGAAGGAAAATTCGATGATTTATTACAACCCAATTGGATCACTATATGCTAATTGGAAGACTATATGACAAATATTATAACAGTTTAAAACGCTTAAAGAATATATAACTAATATTTTTAACAATGTATTTATTTTTCAGAATAGCAATATTTTGGATATTTACACAAGGCAACACTCAAAATTAGCCACCGATGCAGTGAAAAAATTGTAACGCTTCCCTAAGATTTGTTATTGTATTGTAACAATATTAACCGTTACGGGTTGGAACCATAATTTTTGTAGTAGCGTTACTGCAAAATAGCAAATGTTACAAATTTTACGGTAAAACTACTAGTTTTACAGCATTTTTTTTACTGATTTTATGATTGGTTGGAATAACTATTAATATTGCTTAATATTACAAATTTTGTGGGTTGGAGCCAATCGAACCTACTTTCGCGGTTAGATTAACCGACCCGTAGCGGTTAAAAGTTAACAATTTTTTTGGTAAAATATACTATTTTTAACAGTATCTTCGGTAAATTCTTTGTAATTATTTTGTATTGGTTACTTTCACCATATTTATCGTTTGGAGCCATACAAACCGACTTTTTCGGTTAGTTTAACCCATTAATTTTTTTGAGTGTGGTTGAATCGCAAAGTGCCCATATTTTGGATATACTGTCGAAAACCGCAACAATCACGAAATAATACGAACTCTTTATCAACTGTGGCATTCTCATATGAAAGATACAAAAGTGTAAACTGGTTGTTCAATTTAAGCTTAACATTTTGTTCATTTTCTTAAAATTTTCAAAGTAGTTTCGATAAGAGATGATGTTATTAGTTGATAAAAATGCAGATTCAAATTAAAAATAATTTTTAGGTTATTCTTGTGCGAATATTCGAGCGTTTGTATGCGAAATTTTGGTGTTTTGGTTTGCTCGCCAGTTTTGGACGATATGGCCGATTTTGCCGGGTTGTAGCATGTTCTTTGTTCGCCTTTCATCCTACGTTCAAAATTGTTTTTAGTCTTTCTAGACCGATCATTTTCAAAATTTTTACTCCCAGGACATCAGGAGAATGATTTTAATAAAGCGAAGAAAATAAGTTAATTGCAACAAAAGTGTATAAGTTACAATAGACAACTAAGTTATAGTTTTGAATGAAATACAGCAGAGGGCGTTTACTGCAGAGTTGTATTGGCGTTGGTGACACCAATTGTAACCACGCAGAATTACTACGAGAATAATACCTGGAGACCCAGGGCACTCAACGCATAAACTCTTTCCTATAGGTACCCGTTGGCTCATATCCAGGATCTTTAATGTTACTTATACTTTTACTTCTTTTATGGCGCTGCAACCGTTTGTCGGTTTGGGCCGAGACTAAAAAGCTTCGCCAGTTCCTTCACTCCTTTGCTATGTTACGCCAATTATGCACATCTACTGCACTTGGTCCTTCCAGAAGAATTTTTCACCGGATCATCATCATTGTACAGCTCGTACAGTTCATCATTCCATCTTCATCGGTAACCGTCGCACGAGCGAACACGACCATAAATCTAAGCAATTTATTATTAGCTTGATTTTTAGGCTGATATCTTTGGTGAAGTTTATGCTGGATCCAAGGTATACAAAATTCTTGACTTCTTCAAAGTTGTAACAGCCAAACGCGACGTGGGTCTCAATATGCGAGGATTTGCGATTCAGATTGGCAGCTTTTATTACAGTTACCAGCATCAGATTGAAGAAGTTGCACGAAAGTGAGTTGCCTTGTCTAAAACCTCGTTTGGTCTCGAACGGCTCGGAGAGGCCCTCCCACCTTGAACGGAGCTAAAAGTTGTGCTCAACGTCAGCCAGTTTGAAGTGCTAAAGATTTATTTTTAATTTTAATTTATTGGATAAAGAGTTTCAGAGATGCACAGCTCTAACGAAGAACAATATATATGTGTGCGAATACCTAAAGTGTGGTACTATGGGAATACCTAAAGTGTCCGTGTAGGTATTGCAGGTTTGTTTTGTATGTTGTTTGTCTCAAAACAAAATTCAGGATTTAACTTTCTCTGGAAATAGTATCTCTTAGCTTTGCGCGTGGCTGACGTACATAGCTCTGTTTCACATAAATATAAACACAATCCAATTTTCTTCGATACTGTTTTGTTTCCAGAAGGAATAATTTTTATTTCGAGCATTTATTGCCTTGCGGATGTCCTTGGTAAACCATGGGTGCCTAGTTCTATTTATTTAACTTTCTTTAGAGAAATATATTTGTTTTAGAGGTAGTTAACTAACGTGGAGGAATGATCAACATTTTCATTAATGTCAGCCAAGAACCAGCAGTCGTTCCAAGGTAAGATGGAATTTTCAGCAGCTTAATATTCTATTTCAACCGCGTTGAAATCTCGAAAATACAATAAATCTGGTTGCATATTTTTAGGAAAATTAAATCATGGTCACTGACACTACTTAGAGAAATTTGGTCAAAATGTGAAACACAGGACATATCTGAAACACAAAATATATCTTTTAAACTAGGCTTACATTTGGGACCAAAACGAGTAGGCAAAATGTTTATAATATTTAAACTAACACTTGACATATCATCAAACAAATTCTTCGCACGTTCGTTTTTTAATAGCAAATCAATGTTTAAGTCGCCACATAATATAATACGATATGTTCATAATTTACACTAATTTTTTTAATTTGTTGAAATAAGTTGCTTAAATCAAATGACCTACACGGACTGTACACACATAACACAAGACAACATTGGGAGTTACCGAAAAACTCAATAATCAACCACTCTACTTGATCAATATGGTTCTATGAATCGAGCCTATTTTGTGCTGTAGCTCATTCTTGTGATATATCGCTATACCACCATCCCGTTTGTCAATATGTCTTTCATTTCTCACGACAGAAAAATTGCATAGATTATAAACATTATCACTATTGTCACCTCTAAACCAAGTCTCGGTCACACATACGGGTCCACAGACACACTCTCAAAAATGTAGCTCAGATAGTCAAATTTTGATTTAAGCTTCTCGCATTTAGATGGCAAATTTGAAATCCAGGATGGAAATCACTTACCAATTTCAGCGACGTTTTCAAATTTAAATTGTTAGAGCCTTCAGCGGAATCATACATAGTCAGGGCCGCCAAGAGAAAATCCGTACCCGGACAAATGGAGAACCATTTTGATACCAATTTCGTACTTCTCTTAAGCTCAGAAGCATATGACATGACTTCTCGCAGCATCTTTGGCAGGCTCTCTGCAGATAAATTTTTCCATTACCTGGCTGGTCAATGTCTTAGAGTGAAAGTGATCTCTTATTTGTCTTGCAAAAAGTAGCAATTGATTTAAAAAAATGAGAACGGTCATGCGCAGAGAGCCACTTCATTACAATGGGCCCATTGTTGTTATTGCCTTTTTATCTTTTGTTTTTCGCACTTTGCAAACGCAACATATCACGCAGTGGCGGAATTATGTATTGTGCGCGACTGCAAATTCTCCCAAACACAGAAAGAGCAAAGGTCGACTATTACGAGGACGATATTTGAACATTACAAGACAACATACAGAAGAAGCAAACCGCAAAAGGTTATAAATTATCGAATGGTATTAGGATGGTAGCTCCGTTTATTCCAGACGGTATACTGCATATGAGTGGGCGGCTCCAAGAAGCAGATATACATGACACCAAACGCAATCCAGCGATTTTACCAGGAAAGAGAAAATTGGCCTGGTTGATTGCGCGAGCAGAGCATTTAAAAATATTGCATTGCGTGGCACAACGTGACGTTAAGGCAAAAATATTGGATCGTCGACGTACGGTCTTTAGCAAGATCCCTGATCAAAGGGTGCATAATGTGCAAAAGGTTGAGGGCCAAAATGTGTAAAAAAAATGTATGGGAAATCTTCCAGCTTGTCGAGTACGTCCAGCGTGTCCATTTTTGCATGCAGGAGTCGGAAAATTCTCCTGTAGATGATGCGTGATGCCGTTTATTATAACATCAGTGGCTATCGCACTGCTTTCGATTTCGCTAAGTTGAGCGCTAGCAGTAGCAATATCACCTCTTAAGGTCTGAACCTTAGTCCAGGAGTTCTCAACAGCAGTTCTCTCTTTTGAATCGCCGCTATGGTTAGCTTTAAATTTGCTGTATCGGCAGCCAACTCACCAATTTTCTGCATAACTCTTTCCTCCGAAATCTTCATAGCTGCCGTCAGCTCTTCAAATATACTGACTCTGTGCTCTTCTATCTTTTTTTCGAATATGTCAACCATAAGTGATGATGGAGCCAATGTGTTTTCGGGGGCGATGCAGCTTTGCGTGATGGGTTATTGCGTTATGTTGACGAAATATCGATGTTAAAATTTAAACTCTGTATTTGGAATAGTTCGTTGCAAACACGTTCATAAATTTAGCACAAGTTAAGTGGAAATTTCAACCTTTTGGTTAGTAAAAAAACTTCAAAACTCCAAAGCAACACACAAACACGTCCTACTCGAATGATAGCTCTCTTATTGTAAAGCCGTATTAATTTAGCAGGGATTCCAGACATGGCGTAGTACAGACAGCGCTGAGGAGAGTTTGCTAATGCGATTAGCCGAGCAGCACGCCAGCACGCTGAAAAAAAAGAGGACGGATGCGGTTTCCTGGGAGGAAAAGAGAAAAACCTGGACTTAATTGTTGAGGAGTTAGAGGCGCAGATGGACATAAAGAGGGCTCCGAAGAATCTTCGGAAAAAATATGAGAATATGAAGCGTAAAGCAAAGCGAAATTTGACCGAAGAGCGGAAGGAGTTGTACAGGATGGATGGTGGTATGTTCATGAGGTGCTCGGACTCGAACACGGACAGACTAGCTGCCCTGATGGGTGACTCTGGAACGGGGCTATCCAATGAATTTGATAGCGATGGTAAGAGTGTTTATTATTATTATTATTGGTATTGGTTTTTAAGTAAGGTTTCTCAGTCATTACATTTGAGGTAAATCCTGTTGTGGGGCAGAAGAATCCATGCTGTTGCTCCGTGGACCGGTAGCAGAAGCGGCTGAGGCAGTCGAAATCGTATATATTATATGTATTATATCTCATATATTTTTCTTAATAAAAAAGAATTTTTTTAAGAGTACCGCAAATAATTGGAGCAAATGAACTCCAACCCTTCTTAAGCAGAAAAAATCGGAGCGATTGGCAGCGAAAGGAGAGAAGAAAGGAAGAGAAAAAGTAGATAGCAAACAATTTTTTTGGGAAGAAGAAAACAGGAGAGCAGCTGAGAGGCATGAGTGGGCTAGAGAAAAATACTTCTTGGAAATAAAGTGTGCTAAGGAAAAACACGATTTGGAAATGAAAGAAGCGGAAATGAAACTAAAGTTTTCGCAACTGCAAATTTAATCAACCAAGACCGCTTTATATATTTTTAAAATAATATATGTATATGCAAACTAACCGTTTATAAATAAGCATATTTGTAAAATAATCCGTTATTAGATATAAAATCAACTCCCTGCGTATCGGATGTGTACTCAACCTCCTACAATTCATTTTCTCTGGGTTCGCACAAATTATCGATTTCTTCCGCAGGTTCTGCATCTTTGTTCAGTCGAGTGATATTATGTAAAACTCAAGCGACAACAATTATCATAGTCGTGACTAGCGAAACTCTTATTCCAATGGAAAGAACTGAAAACCGGCGCTTCCACACACCGAAACACATTTCTACGCAGTTCTTAGTACGTGTTTGCAATTCATTATATAGCCGTTCAGCAGCAGTGTTAGGCCTCGGCCACGCAGTAAGCGGCTGAGCGTCTGAGCGGCAAAAAATAAATAAAACATATGAAATTACATGGAAGTGGCCACGCAATGAGCGAGCGGCGCAATCAATTTCTGAGCGTCTGAGCGACGCCGCTCAGCAACCAAACTTGTTTTAATTTTTATTTGATTTCTGAGCGGCAAACAGATAACATGTCAAAAATAAATGTAGAAATGTTAATTTCGGCTGTGCAATCGCGACCAGATTTGTGGCAAGACAGACTGCCTAATTTAAATAAAAATATAACTGATAAGTTATGGAACGAAGTTGGTGAAATTTGTTGTATTACAGGTAAGTTTTATTTAATTTCATGCAATACATATTTTAGTGTAAAACATCAAAAAAATACTCCGTTATTTTGTTTCTAACATCCAACGCTGTATGGCTGCTTCTATTATAACGGTAGCTGGGTTCTGCTGCGCTGACAGTTCGTATTGCGTCATTTTGCATTGTTGATGTTACTTGTATATAGTCCAAATCACTATCTCCATCGCACTCTCTAACATAATTGTGCAATATACAAGCACATTTTATTAAATCTATCGCCGTTCTCGGTTTCGTTTCTATATTTTTTTGTAAAAATCGCCATTTCGATCCCATGATTCCAAACGCACATTCTATACATTTTCTTGCCGTTGAAAGCCGGTCGTTAAAAAGTTCACTTCGTGCATTTAAATCCCTCCGTGGGTACGGTCTTAACAAATAGGGTTTTAAAGGATAAGCTTCATCACCTATCAAAAAATTTGGTAGCACAATATTTGATTCTGGCAGTGCTTGTGGAGAAGGTACATTAAATTTTTCAGTTTCAAGTAATGTAAATAATTTAGATCCCGCAAAAGTTCCGCCATCGCTTTGTTTTCCTCTCCCTCCAACCTCTATTGTAATAAATTTTTTGTCAGCATCAGCTACAGCTTGCAGTACAATTGAGAAATAATGCAAATAATTGAAATAATGTGATCCAGAGCTTGCTGGACATTTAATTTGGCAATGTTTGCCATCAATACTGCCAAAACAGTTAGGAAACTTCCAACGCCTATAGTATTCGCTGATTACTTTTTTAAGATGATCTGTTGTTGGAACAGGCATATATTCATCCACAAGTTCTTTCCATATAATGACACAAGTCTCCGAAACTATTGCACTGACTGTGCTTCTGCCCATACGAAAAGCAAATGCCACATCCCGGAAAGAATGGCCAGTAGCAAGATACCTAAAAATATATACACTTTTGAATATCGTTTAATAGCAATTTTTTTTAGGCTTGGAAGCAAAAAACAAGTGGAAGAACACAAAGGACACATATCGCAAAAACCTCCAAAAAATACCACGACCATTGTCTGGATCTGAAGCCACCTCCACTAAAATAAAATGGCCACACTTTGAGTCTATGGCATTTACTAAAGACACTATTGTGCCGGATCCAACTGAGGGAAATTTGTCGGATCATGTGGATACTTGTGCTGGGTTAAACTTAACAAATTTGATTGAGGATTTACTAGGTAACGAAGAGGAGATATTAAAAGACTTAAATGACACCCCTTGCACATCTGCCACATTAAAAAAACAAAAGAGGAAGAGCTCAGCCATGGATGTGGATGCAGAATTTATAAAATTGGAAAAGGAACGGTAAAAAATTTTAAAAGTGGATATGGAGAAGGAAGAAGACTGCGACGATATTCATTTCTTCAAAAGCTTATTGCCGTTCATGAAAAAAATGACACTATTGGACAAACTGGAAGTAAGAGGAGACATCCAAAAGGTTATTTTTGAGAAGCTTAAAGCCAATGAACAAATTTAAAAAACAGAAAGATAATAATAAAAATACATATGTACCTTAAAGTTAAAACCAATCTCTGCTCTGGAGAAATAGCACTTCTTTGTTTTATTAATCTAGGTTGCACTTTTTCAAGCAACATGTCAAAAGTTTTTACAGACATACGTAGGTATTGCCAGAATCTATCTGGAAATTTTCGAAGATTCTTAAATAAGTGATAGAATTCACCGAATTTTAATCTTAATTGGTTAATAGGATGAACACCAAATCTTCTTTTTTTTCCCGTTTAAGTAATCTATATACATAAAAACGATTTTCCGACAATAACATACGGCGAACTGCTTTTGACAACGTCATTTTAACAACTAATCGCTCAAGAGCAGCCGCTCAGTGCTTGGCCACACGTCGCTTAGAATTGCCGCTCAGCCGCTCATCGCTTAGCCGCTCAGACGCTCAGCCGCTTACTGCGTGGCCGAGGCCTTAGGATGTAATAGTGGTGTCATCATATATTGACTAACACCGTATCCACTGTCGCCCAATATAAAACAATCTTTGAGCTCATTCTGCTCTAAACTGTGATTTATGCGACTGTTGTTGAAAATGTTGCTGTCATATGCAGAACCTGCCATCTGCACACAAGGTCTGTAATTTCTAAATTCGCGTTGCAGACTGCTTGTACATTGAACGAAAATAACCCTTTGCCATTTTTACACCTCACCATTTCCCCACCAGGCGATTGTATAGTGAGTGAAGTCGATACATCCCACAACTTTTGGAATTTTGCTATTCCATAAAATGCACGATTTATGTTTTCAATTTCATTTCGGGTTTTAGGCATTTTTATGAAATTCGTGGAAAGTCGTGCTATAGTATTTCATTTCATTTATTATTGCAAAACATTAGTACACTAAGATAATAAGATATTTTCTAGTACAACAAGATAAAATAACCTGTACATTTTTAGAACTTAGTATTATAGAATTTTCACCTTAAGATTAACATTAAGTAAACTTAACGAATTAAACTAGTAGCTACAGAAATAATCAAAAAAATAATTACATAGGGATTTGAAACAAATAATAGTAAAGGTAGATAGATGGTCAGTCTGTCCTATTGTAGGTCACTAAAATAATTAAAGATGGATTTCTTAAAGTTGCTCTTGCTTAGTTTGTTTCTTACATTAGCAGGAGTAGAATTCCAAAAACGGATAGCGCTGACAAAAAACAGTCTCGCCGATGCTAAAGTGCTAAAGTAAGGGACTATGATCCGTTATTCGAACTGACTTAGTAAATAATAGCTTTTCGTACAGGTAGTTAGGAGTTTTTTGGGAGATAATCCTATATAAAAATATGCAGTTACGGGCTTTTAGATATGCCGATATTTCGCATCCCAGGAGACTTCTTTTCCACGGCGAGATGTGCTCAAATCTTGATAGCCCGTAGACGTAGCGAGTTACATTATTAAATAATACCTCAACTTTACGCATCGAGTCACTATCAAGCCTACTATAGACTTCCTCAGCGTATGTAATTTGAGGCATAATGACTTGTTAAGCAAGCCGACGTCTAGTTCTTAATGGAGTATAATACCCAGACAACCTCGAATTTCGCTTTTCCAACCAATGCATTGACATGATCTTTGCCTGTTAAGTTAGAGTTTATAACAAATCCAAGAATGTGAATCGGAGGTACGAAATTTGTATTTTTGATTTTTTTGTTTATAATAGGCAAGATCAATGACTTGCTACAGTTTAGATCTAAACCATTAGCTCTGTGTTAACATCAGAACACAAACGATCCACCTGCGATAGAGGTGCGGACAAGTAAAGCTGAATGTCATCAGCATATGCATGAAGATTTGCAGACTGGCAAACAAGAAACACGTCATTAACAAATAAGCTGAATAAAAGTGGACCAAGTATAAACCCCTGCGGAACCCCAGCGGGTACTAACTTCAATTGCGAAACCTCAGACCCAATTTGTACCCGTTGAAGTCGACCTGATAGGTAACTAGTCATTAGTTGCAGAGCACTTTTGCTGAAACCGAAGTAATGTTTTAGTTTTTTGCATAATAGTACATGATTAACAGGATAAAAAGCTTTTGAGAAGTCTAGTAGACAGAGCAAAGTCAAATGGTTCCTATCAAAGGGTTGTCGAATATCGTCCAGTATTTTTAACCCAGCAGTATTACAACTATGGTGTTTTCGAAAACCGGATTGGAAAACTGAGAGAAGATTATAAGTCTGTATATGTATTGTAATCTGTTCAGCCATAATTTTCTCAAAGACTTTGGAAAGGGCAGACAAGATACTAATTGGACGGAAATCATTCAGACAACGCGCATAAGGCACTTTTTTCACTACCCGGCTTGCAGTGGCCACAGTAACTCCACAGAAGTCAGCAACAGTCACCAAAAAACTCCCTGATGCGTCGAAGCGTAATGCCAACCATCACATTTCCGCATGACTTGAGGCATGATTTCTTAAAATGAAATCAATTAGTAAGGGTGTGAATTTGTACGTTTTTAACAAAACCTTTTAATACGATTCTACATTTTTTTTTTGGATTTTAATCAGAATGTAATGCACTGTTTTTGGACAACCGAAATCTATAAATGAAGGTATCATCATCTTATATTTCAAAAAAATTATGTATTATGCCAAAAATAAGGGGTTTTAGAAAACGTCGCCTACATAGCTCTGAAACATTAGAATGATTATTGATTCCATCATTTCAAACCACTTTCACTAATGTATAAAATTATACAAAAAATATTAACTGGATATTTAACTGATGTCAGCTGTCATTTTTTATTATGTTTAGCAGTAAATCAGCGGTCCATCCTTTGGTAACTTTTACCGGATGTTATCAGACGGATTGGCGCTAACCGGACATTGAGTAAACGGACCTAAAAACACTGAATACACAAAAGAGCGAATACCCCTTAAGTGTTTTAAACATGATCCAACGACCTAGAGATGACGCATTCGGAGGTACCACGACTTTGGTTTAGCCATTTTTGACATTTCTGGCAGTTTGTAAATAAATAAAAATCGATATTACTGCGATGTCACAGGTAAGTGCGATTATTGATCGTTTCTGCCTTGGCAGCATGCGCCTTGAGCATACAGTTCACGGCTCGTTTCACCGACTGAACTAGTCTCTACCATTATCCTCCCGCGCCAAGATCAGCTGGCGTATTGCATTCCCATTTAATATCCGCCTAAACGATTTTGGCCGAGGTCAACATAGCTTGCTGGCTTTTCCTATTTCTAGCTAACTGCCGCCAATAAGAAATCTCAAGTATAACAAAGTCCTTTTCCAGTTGGTCTTTCCAACGCAGAGGAGGTCTTCTTTGTCCTCTGCCACCACCAGCGGGTAGAGCGTCAAAAACCTTCAGGGCTGGAACTATTTAATTCATTTGAACGACGTGGCCTAGCCAGTGGAGGCGCTGGCTCTTAAAACGCTGCACTATGTCCATGTCGTTATAAAGCTCGTACAGTTCATCGGTGCATCGTATACGGTAATCGCCATTGCAAAGTCGTAAATCTTTCCGAGAATCATTCTCTCGAACACCCCAAGACATTGACATCGCCCATGCTTCTGCACCATACAATAGGACGGGCATAATGAGAGACTTAAAGAGTATGGTTTTGGTTCAGTCTGAAGCAGCACTTGTTGGAAAGATAGATTCTCCATTGGATTTCATTCGTGTTAATACTGGTTTCGAGGTACACAAAGTTCTCATTCAAATTTGTTACTCTCAACAGTGATGTGAACGGCCAGCCGTGAATTTGCTGACTGTCTACTTGATGACAGGAAATACTTTATTTTCCCCTCGTTCAAGTCCAGACCCATTCGCTTTGCCTTTCTATCCAGTTTGGAGAAGGCAGATCTAACTGCGCGGTTGTTCAGTTCTGCGGCTCGAATTATCTTCTCCAGCATAAGGTTAAAGAAATCACATGACAAAGAGTCACCCTGTCTGAAACTTTGATACCAATCAAACCATATCAGAGATGTCCTTCCCAATTCTGACGGAGCTGGTTGTGTTTTGCCGGGATACCAAATTCAGACATTGAGGCACATAGAAAACTTCTTGTCGTGCTGTCGAAGGCGGGTTTGAAGTCGACAAAAAGATGGTGTGTGTCGATTCTTCTTTCTCGGGTCTTTTCCAAGATCTGGCGTTTTGTGAATATCTGGTCGGTGGTAGATTTACCAGGTCTAAAGCCACACTGATAAGGTCCAATCAGTTCATTGACGGTGGGCTTAAGTCTTCAACACAATACACTCGACAGAACCTTATACGCGATAATTGGCGCAAACTGCAGGATCACCCTTTTTGTGGATTGGGCGGAGCACACTTAAGTTCCAATCGTAGGCAAGCGTTCTTCCGACCATATTCTAGAAATGAGCTCGTGTATGCACTTATTCAGCTCCTCTCCGCCGTACTTAAATAACTCAGCTGGTAACCCGTCGGGCAATGGTACATCGCATCTATCATCATTCATTGGGGATTCGGTTGTTGCAGTTGCTTCCATTAAGCAGTGTGGAGAAGTTCTCCCACCATAGTTTAAGTATGCTGTGGATACCAGGTCGCCATTTTCATTATTTTCGGCATTTCGACCTCCCTCTTTTTCTCACCAAAAATGCGTCTTGCTTCCTTCTTCAACTCACGATAACGCTCTCGCACAGCTCGCGTTATGCCCGATCGCAGTGTGGCCCTGTAGGCAGCGTCTTTACGTTTCGTAGCGACGCGACATTCCACGTCATACAAGTTGGTCTTTCGGGCTCGCTGAAATCCGATTGATTATTCAGTGGAGGTATGAAGATAGCTAGAAATATGGTTCCATTGCCCGGAAATATCGTTCTGTTGATTATTGTCTCAGAGAGCAGGAGTGCAAGTCGAGTGACGAAGTGGGTGGCTGTCTGTTGCGATTGCAGCTTTCCAACGTCGAGCTTTCCTTCTGCTCATTTTTTGCTGCACAGAGGCGCTTGCGGATCTTAGCTGCGCACATTTAGGACACTGGAAGCATGTCTTCTCCAACACCGAATTGCGCTGCTTTACATGGCAGCTGTTGTAGATGTCGCAAGGGCCTATCGATTTTTTCCCGTGTCCCGTCCATCGCATCTCTTGGATGGCGGTGATATCAGCCTTTGTTCTGCTGAGGACATCAACCAGCCGGGCAGAGGCACCTTCCCAATAAAAGGTCTGGACATTCGAGGTACATTCCCTCAAATCATTGTCCTACGTTTGCTGTGGTCGTCATCAAAAAAGAGGGGTCTCATCCGAAGCTTTGTGCTCCTATTCATTGGAGTTTCTTTTCAACGTGGAGGGTTCCAAGCCCTGCGCACAATCAGAGAACACTTGAATAAAATCGCAAAAGAATCGAAGTGAACGGCAATCAAAAACTTTTCCCACTTTCGTGGACTTCTTTACACGGACTCATCCTCCCCTACCATTACGGATTTGAATTATGCTTGGCCAAATAATAAAAATGTTACGACAGTAACTGAAGCGCTAATATCTCCTAGCGGTAAACTTTTCAACGTGGAGGGTTCCAAGCCCTGCGCACAATCAGAGAACACTTGAATAAAATCGCAAAAGAATCGAAGTGAACGGCAATCAAAAACTTTTCCCACTTTCGTGGACTTCTTTACACGGACCCATCCTCCCCTTCCATTACGGATTTGAATTATGCTTGGCCAAAGAATAAAAATTTTACGACAGTAACTGAAGCGCTAATATCTCCTAGCGGTAAACTTTTCTAGAATTACGCTCCTTTATTTGCTTATTTACTTGTGTAGAGGGTTTATTCTCTAAAATATTAGAATAAGAACTTAGTATCTATGAACATGAATGGTTTTTATTCAGCATTTTCGCCAAAATATTTGATAAGAGCTTTAGCCCATAAATTGTTAACCACGAAAATGGTATTTCAGTCAAAAGACCTCTTAATTTGACCGATACATAACATTTAGGTAGTGAGACACTTTATTCCACAGTATTTTTTGCGGGTGTGCGACCGCAATGATTTTCGGATGCATTTGAAAAAACTCGACATACCACTTTAACTGCTCCTTTGTTATTATTATAAATTTTCGGAAAATAACTTTTGCTTTCATTAATTTATGTATGTTTATTTACGGTTTTTATCTCAAATTTGTTATCTCTCGTTGTCAAAATGTGAGGTGCTGCCATTATTTCTAAAAACTTTGTAACCATTGCTCTAGAATACCAAATAAAATTTCGTATGTTATGAAAACCTAACAAAATTTACTTCACCAGTAACACTGAGAATACGTAACATAGTAAGTACGTGCATGAGTTCAATTTTTTTAAGTACGTTACCAATAATCCGTCATTCTCCAAAAATAAATTTAATTCATTAATTACAGAGTAAATAACATAATTTTATATATGTATGTATATTCATACAACAATATTTTATACATCTAATTTAATGTTTTTTTCCCCGGAAGCTTTTCCATAGCCAAATTATGTCGGCACATTTCCTCAAACTAAGCTTTGCAGAGCTTCGACGCAGAGATGAGCCTATCTCCTCCCAATTTTTTTTCGATTCTGCGAAATGCTTGCCACTTTCAACAATAAATTGCTTCTGCAATTCTATTTGCTGCTTTATAGAATCGAAAGCATTTTGTTCAGTTCTTTTTTGTGGCTTCGGGTACGTCTGGATTGAGATACTCTCGAACCCGCAGAAATCGTTGTCACATAACAGCTCCACTTCTTTAATCCCGCGAGGTCCTAGGCAGTTTTTTTTTCAAAAAGTTATCCATCCCTCCTTTTGGGATTTGGTGTAACGCTGTACAAGTTCTGAACTTTCCTGTAAGAATTCTGTAGTGCGATTCAGTCACTTTTAACAACACGACTTGACGTGGCAGTATGGAGCTGGAAAAGAAGTGGGAAGAGAAGGCTTCCATACTGAATGTAATCGGAGGCTGAAAAATTTAACTGCGTGTGAATAAATAAATTCATCACGTTCATTTATAGATGTGTTGTAATGTTTGTGAAAAGCAATATACTTTTTATTTATTTATTTAATTATTTATTTATCTACCGGACAAATGCCCTCACAGATAAGAGAAAAAAAAAGAAATCATAACAAACTAAACAAAATTTTATCAAAGTACTTACATGTACATACATATATGTCGAATCAGTAGTAATGAAATAACACAATTATTTAAAAAGAAAGTGATTACAAATATCAATCTTAAAACGTTCTCTACATGAATAAAAATCGACACAATTGCAGACAGAATTACACAATGAAATGGACCTGTGAATGGGCTCATTGTTAGCAAACTTTGTTTTACGCATATGAACGTAGAAAATGTATTTCTCTCTAAGATGCCTTTCCGGCGCATAAAAAGGTAGAAGCGAAAGTAGAACTTTGTTATCACATATATCTTTGATGAAGAGAATAGCACAAATTTTTCTCCGATTTGCAAGGAATTGTATGTTCAAGATTTTACACCTCAGTTCATAAGATGGCATAGATTCAGAAGAAAACATGCGCCGAAGGGCGAATTTGGTAATCCTCCTCTGAACTCTTTCTATTCTGTCCGAATGTGTGAGAAAATCTGAGTCCCAAACGGATCTAAAAAGTCCTTAGAGTTTCGCTTGAGAAAGCCAAGTTTAGAGTTTGCTGCACAGACTATATATTCTCTGTGAAAGTCGAAATTAAGTTTCGAGTCTAAGTAGACTCCTAAATCCTTGACGATGGTTTTACGGCTAAAAGTATCGCAGTGGTTAAAAGTGTAGTTATTCATTAAACAGAGCTTTTTCCGAGAAAATGAAATAATGTTACACTTTGAGAAGTTCAGAGAAAGACCGTTGAAAGTACACCAATTTATTATAGATAGAATATCTTGCTGTAGTCTAAAACAATCACCCAAGTTTTGGATTCGGTAATACAACTTCAAATCGTCGGCATACATCAAACAGTTGCAAAATTTCAATGTTTGGCTGATGTCATTTATAAATATAGAAAAAAGCAAGGGACCCAAGTGACTTCCTTGTGGAACCCCCGAAGCAACTTCTATAGATTTAGAGATATTGTAGCCAATTTTCACCACCAATTTTCCGTTTGTCAGATAAGATTTCAGCCACCTAAGCGCGTTGGAATGAACTCCAAGTTTCTCCAGCTTTTTAATAAGCAAATTATGGTTTAGGCTGTCAAAAGCTTTAACAAAATCTGTGTAAAGAGTATCCACTTGATCGCCCTCTTGAATCACTTTGATTACAGAATTTAGGAATATAGCGAGATTTGTATTGATAGATCTGCCCGGATAAAAACCGTTCTTAAAAGCCTTAAATAGCTCGTTGTTCACAATTTTATCCAACAGCTTTGGAATGATAGACATTTTTACAATGGGGCGATAGTTTTCAACTAAATTTCGTAATCCAGATTTATAAATTGGGGCAATGAACGAAATCTTCCATTCTTCAAGGAAGCAACCATTTTCAAAAGATTTGTTGTAAATTTTTGCAAGAGGCAAATATAGAGAAGTTGCACAGTTCCTTAAAAACAAAGGTGGCAGAAGGTCATAGCCTGCTCCTTTCGATAATCCAAGTTCATAAGAGCTTCGAAAACTTCTTCTTCTGTGACCGTAAACTGTCCAATATTCACAGATTCCTGTAGGGCTGAGGTGTCAAACGATGTACTGACAGTGTTGAATCTATTAAACACCGACCCGAAGAACCGGGCAAAGAGTTCACAAACACCTTGAGTTGAGGAAGCAACAGAGTCCCTAAGCGACATTGATTTCGGGATACCATTAACTTTCCTTTTCGAATTAAAAAATAACCAAAAAGATTTAGGATTAGATTTTATATTCGTTTCCTGCGAATTGATGTATTTGTCGTATACAAATTTTGATAAGCATTCGAAAGCTTTTCTACGCTGGAGCCTGTTTATTTAAATTTTGTATGCGCCTTATTCCGTTTATTTTTTAAGCTTATTAATTCTTTTGTGTACCATGGTAGATTAAAGGATCTCCTCTTTTTGTAAGTGGGGACGTATAACTTCAGGCATTCTTCCAGTATTTTCTTAAACTTTACATAAATGCTAGATAAGTCAAGGTTTTCAAAAAATATATTCCAATCAATTGCATCAAAGAAGATGTTAAGAGCCGCAAAGTCACTTTCGAACTTGTAAAAGGAGAATTGGATTTCTATTGCTTTATGATGAGTTGATTCACAGGTTAGAGGTATTGCGCACTTATAAATATTAAACCCAATGTCATTACTTATAACGACTAAATCTAGTACTCTGTTTAAATCATTTACAATATCGTTAATCTGGTATAAATCAAAAGAATATAGCGTATCACAAAGTAAGTCTTCATTATCCTTTTTAGAAGTAAGAGGTGTTGAAGAACCGTCTTCAGGATTTTTTACCCATTGAATAGAACCTAAGTTAAAATCACCCAAAATACAAGGCGTCTGATAAGGTTGTAAGGAGTCCACAATAGAGCTAATGTTATCAATTTGAGACTTATACATTTCATAACTATTATTTGGCGGGATATAACTTATTATAAAGCAGATTTCGTTAAAGCTACTGCGATGCGTTTCACCCACATTAACAGCGACGCAAATTTGTTCGATGTTATCCCCAGTATGACGTAGTTTTATCTCATAGCTAGTGAGAGAAGTAGACACTGCGATTAAGATGCCGCCCCTCTAGTTACTCCAGGTTGCAATATTCGGTCTTTGCGATAGACTTCATGACGACTATCAAAAAGCTCTGACGATATAAAATCTATTGTCAGCCAGGTCTCAACAGGTATGATGATATCGAAGTCGTGTGATGCAGCCGACCGGTATAATGAATTTGTTTTCGTTCGCAGTCCCCCAGCGTTGTGTAAGTAAATCGAGAGCTCCGACTTAGACGCTTCAGTTACTGTCGTAGCTGTTATTGAGTTGCCTGTGGGTCTCTTGCTATTGGAAAAAAATTAAACGTACGCACTTTAACAGAAGACAGAAGAATCCAGTATCTTAGCGTAATCAGAGGGGCAAATGCCTACTTTGAAGTTCACTTTGGTCAGGGATGCCGTATCCACGTCTTTTTTTTACCAATCTATAGCAGACAACTCGCGCGGATGCAATGCCTGCATGCTTAGAAATATAATTAATCACATCTTCTGCGGTAACAGAAGCTTTGAAGGACGACAAGTGGATCCATTTCATTTGAACAGCAACGTTCAACTCATTGCTCAGATCTCTAAACGAGATGGCTCAGCATTATAGAATTCAACTCATATGGGTGCCTGGACACCGCGATATCGAGGGCAACTGCAAAGCGGATGAACTGGCAAGGAACGACCACCCCGATCCTTCCGAGTAGGAACAGGTTAGGTATACCACTTGCCACTTTTAAACTACAAATCAAGCATAACACCATAAAGGTGGCGAATGAACGTTGGGGTAGTCACCCACACTGCGAAATCTCCAAACTCACGTGGCCGTCTTACGATAAAAGGCGCACATCAAACCTTCTGGGGCCAAAAAGAAGCGAAGTCTCTACCTTAACAAGAACCCTCACAGGGCACTGTCTAATCGGTACTCATGCGAAAAGACTAGGAGTAAATGCTCCGGAGCACTGTCGCAGTTGCGACGAAAAAGAAGAAAACGTGGAACACCTACTTTGCCAATGTCCAGCTTTAAGCAGAAGAAGACTTCGCACGCTTGGCAGACCAACTCTACAAAGCCTCTCGGAGATAGCGCTAATAAACCCAAAAGCACTGTCGAAATTTATCAAGTGAACAAAATGGTTTGAACCCTATGTGCAGGAGAATTGAGAAGCGAACTCGCATATGGCAGTACAATGGGCCACGCTAGGCCTAAGTGCAAGGGAGGGTTCTCTTCCCAGCCATTCCAACCTAACCTAACCTACAATTAGAAATCTATCAATTATTTCGATAAAAAGAAATTGTTTCCGAAGAATTATTGAAGTAAACGAAGTGCCGTAAGTCACTGTATGTGCAAACATACAAGAGAACCTTGCTGCAACAACCGAAAATCATAAATGTGAGGGTTCGTATGCTGAATCGACCTTTTGTGATTTCAGTGATAATGGTAAGTTCTGCATAAATGACACATATATATGGTATTTTTAGTAAATCAGATTACATTTTGCAGAAGAAAGTACTGATTTATTGTCAAAATTGACTGAGGAGGCTGAAAGCCTGCATTTTATTTCGAATATGATGCATCAATATTTGAATGATGCTGATAAAACTTCCAATATATGGGGCAAATATCCTACATTAAAGGAAAAAGCACTATTTTGCAACACACCGCTTACGTCTTCCGGCCCTGTGGAGCGACTATTTTCCTTTGCGGGTATTATTAATAGTCCAAGACGGGGTCGCTTGACGGACTTTTCTTTTGAAAAGCTCGTATTGCTGAAAGCGAATATACCCGGTCATTGTAGTTATTAAAAAGTTAGTACGTACGTTAAATATGTGTGCACGTATGTAATATATGTTTATAAGTAATAAATATGTGTGTGAAATTCATATTATGAATATTTTAGTTTTTTTTGTTTTTGAAAATATGAAAATAATTGATTCTAATTCGCGCTAATTGAATATCTAATTGCATTAGCAGAAGTCAATTTGATTTCTAACTGTAAAGGTAAACCAATTTTTTTTGCTAATGGCAACTAATTGCAATTAGATTACCATTAGAATAAAAATTTCAATTATCTAATGGGAATTAGTTGAACTAATTCTAATTGTTTAATGAATTAGAGATTTTCACAAGAGAAAGTTAATTAGCAATCATTAGCATTATCTAATCATTACTTTACATCTATGGTATATATGTATAATTCTACCTGTTTATTTCATATTGTTTTTTTTTTCTAACATAGATTTGGCGGGATTTCAAAAGTAGGACCAGTGTCCGAGTGCGCGGCCGGAGAAGGTAGCAGTCTTTAACCGGCAACAGGCCCTTAAAGCAGCCACCATTAACGCAGCTGGATGAGCGGGTGCTGGAATTGATAGGAAGCCAATAAATACACATGGCCTCTCTGTGACAGAAAGCTTGCCAATGGAATATAAATAAGGTTTATAAAATGTTTCTGTTATGTTGCAAATGCGAATATTTCACTTATATACTTATATATATGTACATTTAACATTCATTGCTTTAATAAAATATATACGTTTTTAATAAAACAGTCATGTTAATTTAATCGATTTAGTTAAAAGATGGAACTAGAAATTTATAATAATAAAATAAAAAACATGTAAGGATATGAAAATAAATTAACTATCGCGTTTCTTAACAACACAAAACTAGATGCCGCTAGCTTAACAACACAGCTGATTTTGCAATAACGTTTGTTGTCAAAAAAAGAGTTACTGAATAGCAGTATTGTTAACTTCTGTTGTTTAGCTAATTTGGCAACTTCGGGTGTTGTTAAAAAAGTTACTGAATCGCACAACTGGTTTCCGAGAGTATTGTGGGCGCGTTTTTTCAATTTTTAACCTCACATGAAAAATAACAAAAAAAGAAAATTTCTTAAAACAAAAACATTTTTATAAAATTTAATACTCACATTTCACTATGTTTCTGTATTTTTATAAATTATTGAAATAAAGTGGATATTCCTTCTAAATAATATTTTTAAACTTTTCTCAGATAATTAAAACAGGTCGTAACAAATTCATATAAAAATCTAATGTGGCTTCAGCGATAGGGCTGAGTATAATAACATTGCATAAGCACGTGCCCATTTATTTGGGTCGATCAAGTTCTAAAAGTCCTCGTGCATTTTTTTTAAATTAGGTGCAGGAACTGGAGTCAATAATTTGTTATATGAACGGACAAACCATAAAATATACAAATTTTTTTTTAAATTGTGTAAACGAAGAAATCTTAATTCTTAATTTAAAATTTCCCGTTCCGAAATTCCGATCATTCATAGATTAATGCTAAGTCATTATTAAGTTTTGGGCAGAAGTCACTTATTTCTTCATTTCCCTAAACCGTAGGAGGCCTATAACTTCAAAATAAGTCATGGTTCACAGAGTCAAAAGCTTCAGAGAAGTCAAGTAAGCATAATGAAGTCAATTGGTTTTTGACAAAAGATACTCTATTGTCAATAAATAACCTAACTGTGGGCTATATTTAGCTATACTTATCTCTGAAGCCTGACTGATACGGAGAAAATAGATTGAATTTTTAATTATAGTCATAAAATTGTTCAGGCATTAATACCTAAAATACTTTGGAGACAATGGGTAAAATTGTTAGGTCGGAAAGCATTAAAATTGCATGCAGACTTGTTTTTAAGAAATTTTAATACTGTGAATATGACATACAAGTATGCCAGAGTAATATAATAGGCAAACGTCTTGATTTATTGCCTTCAACCTTTTCTTATTAATACAAATAGCTACTTCAATCCCTGACACATTTTCGAATTCAAAGTCTTGACATACAGCCACAACAGACAACCGCCAAATGATAAGTGTACGCCAGGGTTTTTTAAGTTATGCCACAAATCAGAGTAAGTAAGATGTATTCGTGCGAGGAAGTCCGTGAAAGTGTAGAAACTTTCTAACTGCCATTCACATGGGAGTGGCAAGAGCCACGTGCGAATCAAGCAGCTCATGACTTCCGGGTGATCTCATCCAAGTTTTCTCTGGGCTGGTAGCTACCAGCTTTCTAGCTCCTAACTGAGCGTCAATCGAGGTTATTTGCAAACAAGCACCTCATAAGCACGAACGCACATTCCGAGTAGCAAGCGAGCGAGTAGGTAAACGAGGCCAAAGCAAGAACAGAGCAGCTAGCAGAGTATCCTCGCTGGGTACTACGGCCTTACATGAGCGAGCAGTGAGCGTGCGCGGAGACTGAGCTGATGAGTGATTTAGTTAAATCTAAAGCATGCCGATTCAATCCATTTCTTCAAACTAAGCGCGATTTCAAAATTCTTTTATTATACATAATCCTTTACAAGATGTACATACAATTTAATTTTCTCTTAACCCTTATTATGGATTATGTGTCAAAAACTCTCTACCTGTTATATATCTAAAGAATATGTTTAACCAAAACGTTGATATAATGTACACAACTTCAAATCATCATGGGGTTTTACCAAGACTTGGTAGAAAGAAGTATCTACCACTAGAACTGCGTAATGCTAGATATTTGCTGGATGATGAACGCACATCCCGAGTAGAAAGCTAGCTAGCGTCTTATTCATGCAATCGAATCAGAGGGCTACTGCTCACCTCTTAAAGCAGAGTGTGTCTGTAAACAGCAGCCTCGCTCTTTCCAAATGAGTTTATACTAACTTACCATGCATACTTGCCAGACGAGCAAAGTAAAATGCTCTCCACTCGTCCCCGCTGTCGCCACGTTGCGAGCGTCACGTTGCCAACGACACGATGAGCACGAGTTGCCTCGCTCGCTCTTTCGAACTTTGAGTTTTTGAGCACCCTCGTGCTGCCGAACATCCGCTTTAGAGTAAGCTAAAGTAAGAATGCGAACCTAGTGAGGCCACTCCGACCTTCTCGGTTTAAGGACTCATCAGGATCTGTAGCGTATGTTCACCAGTAGGTGCGGCTGCGGCAAGGGCGTCTGTCTTGGAGCAAGCGGCTCGCTATATAAATGCGATAATTTCAAATGCCCCAAAAAATGGTTGTGCAAATAGCTTGGAACCCCCCACGTAAAAACAAATACCAATTAAAAAGATTTGCCATGTAAAAGAGCTAAAATTTGGTGTCGGATTAGTGGTCTCCATTAAGTACTGTCATTCACTCCGAGGGACGAACGTCTCGCCAAATTCTCGTGATATTCTTCCACATCTCCCTGATTTTCGCCCACGCCCCGATGCAAGAGAATAACGATGTGGACGGTATGGTTGGGTTAGGTTAGTGCGGTTGTCACTAGAGACTCACTTAGGCTCACAACCCATTATTAATCTGCATTATGGGATTTGTAGTTCCCAGAGAACCTGGTCGTTGAAGCACTGTCAGCCCAGAGTGGAGAATCTACGCCGGGATAGAGCAGGACATTGGCACAGAAGGTGCAAGAACGTCTCTTCATCTTCTTCATCGTTACTACTTCTGCAGAAGTCATACAGGCTCACCCTAATCGAAGCGTGTTTGCCTATCAAACAGTGTCCTGTTATAACCGATACTAACATGTTCAAGTAATGTTTGTTCAAGTATAATAAATAGCCTGTGCGTTTTGCACTAAGAGCCGGCCACAATTGTTTTGGTATTTTGCAAGTAGTTTCCTCCTGCCATTAATCATTTGATATTTTTGTATACGAAGCTTGCAAGTCTGTAAGAAAGCTTAGTGCCGAGTCAGGATAGTACGTCGGCCTTACAGTTGCCCTCAATTTCGCTGTGGCCTTGGACCCTTGTGACCTTTGGGCGAAATGATCCAGCCATCTCGTAAAGAGGCATTTCATGGCCACAATGGAGGGCGTTGATGGTTTTTTGAGGGATTTTATTTCCGCCTGGCGGTCTCTCCAAGATCCTGAGGGTATAGTAATATCATTCTGACGCGCTGATTGGTGTGGCAGGGACAGCAGCAGAGCTAGCTTGTCTTTTGACAGAGCTTCCCTTGCTTCCCAAAGACCTATCAACGAGGTTAGAAGTCGATGATGTTGCGTCACTAACTTGTCTTGCGACAGAGTTAGGGCGCTTCCCTGCGCTTGGCCCAGGATTAGCCACAGGCTTCACACCGCTGACAAGTTTGTTGTTGTCTACCTAGAAACCAGCATTAACACCAATAACAACGTCAGCCTGGAAATCCAACGGAGAATCTCTCTTGTTAATAAGTGCTACTTCGAACTGAGTTGGCAATTGCACAGAAAAGTCTTCTCTCGTTCAAAAAAAAAAGCACACTTTATGAGTCTCTCATTATGCTCGATTGTATGGCACGGAAGCATGGACGATGACAACATCAGGGGTGAGTCTTATGCTATGATTTGACTGCGCAGTAAACTCGAGATTATTGTTTTGAGTTTATGAACAACTGTCAAGCGTTCTTATTGAAGTGTTTAAGAAAATTTGAGTTCAATTGATATTTGTTTATTTACTTTTAAATACAAATTTTATTTTGTTTATATTCAAAAATGTTTGTGAAAATATGTGCATGTGTATTTAAAAAAAAAAATTGCACAAAAGTGGATAATGCTTGCGATGACATGGACCACTGAACAATTCTGAATGCGAAGGTAACTCCGTGGTAGACGGCGTTCGTGGCGTTGCATCATTATTTGAAATCTTTGTTTGTGCAAGTTAATTTTTTTTGTTTACAAATATTTTACGAAGGCGATTGATAAATCATTGACTTTTTGAATAAAACATATTTTTTCGGCAAAAAATTTTTCTATTTCTCAACATATTGTCCTTCCAACTCTATACACTTGGTCCAGCGCTTTTCCAATTTTTGTATTCCTTTCAAATTATTGCTTTTCTGAAGTATCTTAAAATAGGCGTTAGTTTTTTTCATTTGACCCAAAGCTTTTACCACTCAGCCATATCTTCAAGTTTGGAAATAGGAAATAGTCGCATCGGGCTCGATGGTTTTGAAGAGGTCTCCCGGTTACGCTTATGGTCGAGTCTAAACAATCAACACACCCATCGCGCGGATAGCTTTTTTATATACATATATTCGTTTTAAATTAGATATTCCCGCTCAGTTAAGTTGCCTTCAATATCAACCACCTCAGTCATTTTCGTTCTCCGGTTTTCCAATATCATTCCATGGATTCTTCCGACGTTTCTGGTGTAACGACTACTGCTACGACAACAACGGATCTCAGTAATTCAATTTCATGTGTCTTTTGCCAAATCCCGCTCCCTTATCCATACGTCATACTACATTAGTGGCACTCTGTTAGGTACAGTTGGCGAAATATTCGATCTCGGTGTGGTTTTTGACTCGAAATTCTTATTTCAAAGCCATTTAAATTCCACCATTGCCAAATCATATTCTATGCTTGCTTATATTCGCCGATTCAGTTCATATTTTAGTGATCCTTACACCTTGAAACTGTTATTTATCTCACTTGTACGCTCTGAATTAGAATATGCTATTTTCATTTAGAGGACATACTTTGAACGCCATATAATGAGACTCGAAAGAATTCAAAAAACGTATGTCAGGTTTGCTCTACGCTCCTTGCATTTTAGTGACCCTTCTTATAGCGCTAGGTGTCAACTAATAAACTTAAAATCCCTAAACTCTAGAAGAACTTTACTCTCTCTCACATTTGTCTTTGACATTATAAGAGGTGCGATTGACTGTCCATTTTTATTAGAATACTTTTATTTTAATATCCCTTCAAGAAGCCTTTTTTCATAGAAGAAGCTAGAACGTTGTATGCTGCGAATTCTCCTATTTTAAGAACTATAACTGAATATAATAAAATTTAGAATTTCACTGTGCTAGATTTTTATTTATCGAAAACTAAATTTAAGGAATTGTTAAATGTATTGGTTAAGTAATTTTTAATTGTATCTTACTTACATCACAATATTCTGTAAGAAACTTTTATGTTCTCTGGATTATCTATGTTAAATAAATAAATTGATGGTGCAATGTCCTTATAGTATTTATCAAGCCTCAAAAAATATTGCTTTATCAGATTTCTTAGTAGTCAGAATTTAAAGTTTCTGAGCGGGAAATTTCAAAAGTCGCCGACGTATAAAACCGCCCTCGTATTTGAAATTATGAACTGTCAAACCAGTAAACTGCGTAGCCGAACTTTTAAACAATGATGCGAAAATGTGTCAACAGTGCAGATGAGTTGTTTATTAAGCAAATTTTTGGAAAATGACCGCAAATCATTTTATACATACATATTTCTATGTACAGACATACACGCATGCACATTAATTTAAAACTTTTGCTTATAAATTTCAACATGTTCGTCTTTAGCTTTGCAAGTACAGGGGCGTTGCCTATTTCTGGCACTCACCTAATACGATATTATTTTACCAAATTAATATTTAATTTATGAAGATTTAATCTTATGAACCATTATATGGTAAATACTAATAAAAATATATACATAAATACATTCGGTATTATTTCGCAAAATCGGCATTGCCAAGATAAATACTCAGCACATCTTCGTCCTCTCCGCTGTGTACGAGCTCATATATACATATATGTATGTATGTAAATATGTCCCCGAATTTTGTTGCATTTAAACAACAGTATTGGTCATCACTGAATTTGCAAACCATTTACTGCAATTTGGAGTCGGAGTAGGAATTCTATACTTTATGAAAAGTAGTTACAGAAATTCATAAATAATTTTCACTTCTAATTTATTTAAAAAATGTATCAGTCTATGTCCCAGCTTAATAAGTGTTAAGCATCTATAAACTAAGAGTGTTCCCGGTGCTGATAATTGTTACAAAATATCACGATTTTTGTCACATCGCGTTCGCGGTGACCAAAAATTTGCAAGGAAGGGGAAATTGAGAGCGCAAAATGACATTTCATTTTGAGGGGAAGTTGCAAATTCTTGCTGGACAAATTTTACCCAGTAAAAATTTGCAAGCAAGAAAACAGCTCATAAAAAGCAGCTGATTGCATTTTGGATAAATACGAAATTTTTGTTTTAGAATTTTAAAGAAGAAAATTATAAAATATGAGTGTTAAACATACAAGATAAAAGTAATGTTCGTTCGGTTAAGTTTCGTTAGCTGTTCGTTAAACTTGCAAGTTTCTGCTAATTTTGCGTTCGCGTAAATATTTGCAAGCGAGAGAATACTCCAAAATTCTGAGAAATTTCGTTGCTGGATAACTCTTGCTGGACTTTTACACGAACAGACTTATAATGGATTTTCTCCCAGTTAAACATCTCTGAGATTAACTCTCATGCTGTAATCCGAATGTTCGGAGCTCCGTTCCGAAAGTTCGAAAATTGGTATGCTGAAATCCGATCGTAACTGGCCCTTTCCATTTCAAAACGCCCGGTCGTTTCGGGTCATGATTGTAGATTTTAACGAAACTTTAATATGTTGTTTTTGGGTCAATTTAAGGAGACACGTATTTTTTTTTTTTGCCAAAAATTTTTTTTTGGCAATTTTTCACAATTTAATTTTTTCGTAAAAATCAAGGTTTCTCCTTTAAACATGCATAACTTCGGTTGAAACTTTAATCTGGCCAACTGCCAAGTAGCCTAAATTTGTTTTTTTGAAGTTATGATTTTTTATAAAAAATTTTTTTTTTTGCACGAATCGGCGTATTTTTTGATATCATATAAACCAGGAACGCTACATTTTTAGTATTTTTTGAGTCGGAATAATTATATGTATTATACCTACTTAACTGTATTATATTTACATGTGTGATACCAAGTACTAGTAAATATCAACAAATATGTAGTTTATTAGACAAAAATTTAAAACAATGTGAATATTGTAAAAAAAATCATCTTGTAGTCGAAAAATTGGAAATACTGCTTGGGTACGAGTACAATAAGTATGTCCATAGCATATGTATTACATATCGTTACCTAAAAAAAGGCAAACATACATACATATGTACATATATGTACTTACATATATAATGTAAATGTATGTACACACATATATACATATACAATGTAAAGCTAGTAGTAATTTCTACACATATAAAATAAAGTGATAGAATTTTGGCAAAATTTAAATAAATCTTCTGATCGACCCATAACATAACGAAAAAATATTAAAACCACAGTATATACAGTAGTAAAGCAAAGGTGAAGTCCT
The DNA here is from genome assembly GCA_963971545.1 of Philophylla caesio. Taxonomy (NCBI): domain Eukaryota; kingdom Metazoa; phylum Arthropoda; class Insecta; order Diptera; family Tephritidae; genus Philophylla; species Philophylla caesio. The sequence continues at coordinate 92,345,084 of OZ020607.1, forward strand.
TCTCAGGGATAAGATTTTTCATGGTGGATAATGAAAAGAAACTATAGCAGAGTTGCATGCAATGATATTTCATAATAAACTTTGAAAATCACATACAAAATTTTGCGGAATGTGAAATATTTGCATTAGCCCGTGAAGATATGATGCACAATTATTACTTAAAGCCAAAAATGTATAGCGACTGTTGTTATTTGCATATTAGAATGATTATTTAACGACTCACCACAATTCTCTGCCACCAACATGAGCATAAACAATAGCAACCCTGGGTAGTAAACTTATCGGTGGTGAGTATGATTCAATTATAAAAGGTTGCATTCAAGAAGATTAAAAAGAGGGAATAATTTGAACTCTTTTTACAAAAATTAAGTTATTCAGAAGTTCACGAAATAGGTAATTAGTAGTTATCAAATCTGAAAATTCACATAAATTTTTGAGCTATAATGAAAATATGAAGGTAAACTGATACAAAATTGTTATATCCTTATGCCTTTTTATAGTAAAAAATCTTTAACTGAACGCAGGTTATAAAATGAGTGAAATCGGATCGATAAGAAGCAGTCAAGTGTGTAGCGGTGCGTGCTGTAACTCGATGTGCCGCAGAGTTCAGGTAAGCGGTGTAATCGGTAATTATTATTGTTGTAATTACAATATCAAATTTTTTTTAATTGGACTTAAGCTTATTACACGGACACAGAATTATATTGTTATTAACAGAAAACCATTTATAATTTATTTAATTTGTTCTCAACTTATTCCTCGTATAAGTTCTGATTCAGTATTAAAGAATGCATGTCCACACCGTGACCATCTTGCAAAATCAGTAGAACGAATGCATAGAGTGCCACTAGCCAGGTAAGAGAGCTTCGCATTACAGTTTTAACTACAATATAGAAAAAATAATGTATACAAAGCTTGTTATATTTAAACATACATATGTAACCAGTCATATTTCTACCAACCGATTCATAAAAAGAGGCTTTGAGAGCTTATCCAATTTTAATTTTTCTAAGTTAGTGAATAATAATTATTAAATACTAAATGTGAAATATATTATCGACAAAGTGTTGCAATTGCGTCAACGGATCACAAAGTATAATAGCTCTTATTCAAGTTATTCACTAACATACTTAAGATCGATTTCTGGGACCTGGTATGTGTTGCATGACCGACATAATCCATTGTTATTTTTAAAAAGAGCATAAAACCTGTCGTTGCCTTCGAAACGGTTTATCAACATTTATCTACATAAGTACCACATAACCCGCGAAGATTACAGGAAATAAATAGCTTGTTTTGGAGTAAAGTATATTGATTCTCCATATGGAAACTAATTGGTCTTTATCGAAAGATGATCAAATTGCTCGAACGAAGTTTAGCGAATCCTTTAAGACAAATGTTTCAATTTGTATTTATTAATATTTTGGCTATTTGATTAGAAAATCCTTTTACGTATGCGTGTAGAAACGCCCTTAAAAATAGCGAAACAATTATTCATTTATTGTTATTTAATTTATGCATGTAAAATCGAATTTGAACTGAATACCTACATATGTTTGTATGTTTTCACAACTAATTTTCACTCCCTTCTTCCACGAACGCATATTTTGCGATACTGGTTCTTGTTATGAAAAAGGTGTTTTATTTCCACTGAACTCGTGAAACCTTTGCAACTTTGTTATTGAAACTTTTATGCTAAATGTCAAAGACGAGTAAAACGTAAACAAGTAATGTCGGGGAACATTTATATTTTTGTATTTGTTGGAAAGAACTCGAGATGAACAGGTGTTATGACTATATCCTATACAAAATTTTAAATTAGTGTATTGCAACAGAATTCATTTGAGAGTACTAAGGCAAAGACTTCGCGATGGCCAAAATCCCTTAGAAATGACCACCGACGAATATTTTATATATTTGTATCGGTTCCTTAAGGCATTATGTTTGGAGCTAATTGATGAATTAATGCCATTTAAGCCTAATTAGAAGCGGAGATGCGCTTAAAATTAAATTTATGGAAAAATTTCAGACAGTATACACATCAAAATATCACCCCCTAAAAGAGAAACTGAGCACGTTTACTATTGCCGGAAGGGGGGTCACTCGAAGAATGTTATGATCATATGTATGTGATGCGGATTACATCATTTTATCTGCGAATGGTCAGTTTGGAGGTACTGCTCATGAATCTTATGTATGGCGCACAGTGGTGCCGCTTCATACAAGCCGCGGCAAAAAATAGAAGGAATCGAGGTAGGGCTTTGAAATTTGGCACACATCTCTCATATTGCCAAATTAGATGAAAAAAAAATTTTTGTTAAAATCTGCCCACAACCACGCCCACCTCCCATATAACATAACCAATAAATATTCAAAAATGATCATATATTATTAATTATTTATTCAACAAGTAATTTTTTAACGCTGTATTTTGGAACGAATTTCCGTCATCCCTTGTCAAGTTTGGTTTGGAGACAAACCGGTTTGTCTCCAAACCAAACTTGACAAGGGATGACGGAAATTCGTTCCAAAATACAGCGTATAATTACCCTGTCGGAAACCACAACAACCAAAAAGAATATAATTTTTTAACATCATCGTGCAATTCTAAAGTTTTATTTTTGGCATTTGTTCTGAAACCATTAATAAAAGGATCCGATGAAGCTAAAAGCAAGTGCATTACATCTTGATTTGTAGAAATTCTGTCGCATTTTCTAGAATGATTAAGCCTATATTTCTTGTAATCTTTATTGCGAGCTTCTTGAGCCTCCTCTGATAGCATGCCCAATGGCAAAATAGAGGATGAAACAAACAGCTGATCGAACAGTACGCAAAGGCAAACATCAAAAACACAAAAATTGACAACTGCTAATATCCACAAAAAATACCTCTTTATATGGTGGAAAAATATCACAATTAATTTCCTTAGCACTATTTCGCAATATTTCATATTGATGTTTGGATAACGAAGCATCAAGTATAAGACTAAGAGTTTTCTCTGGGGTAAATTTCATTTGTTCATTTTTTTATATTTTTTTCGCAGCTGATGTTATAATATCAGCTGAAGTGGTGCTGCATAGTTGTTGGATCTTCATTCTTTTTGATCGCGAAGAAGAATCTTCAAAACATTTAATTGGACGACCACGCGTTGCTGCATTGGAGCAACATGGATCAGAATATTCCAAAGAATTACGAGATAATGTATAAATGTTTGACAACCAGCTTTCATTTTGATTTAAAAATAATTGTTTGGTACGACTTGACTTTTGCCATTTTTGTTTAAAACGCGGGATAAAAGTTTTGTTGATTTTAAACACTTCTAAATCATTGCTTGATAAATCACTATAATTTGTTGATATGATTTCTAAGAGTAAATTTTCATCATTATTGCAGTCAATATAAATTTCTGCAATATCACAATATTTTATTTCTTTTGCCATTTCGAATTTCGTTTTTTGTAAATTTTTTTTCACCGGTTTGCACTTCTCTCGGTATCACTTTTGACAAGTAATTAGTTCAAATAATATAAGAACAATATAATGCATCTAAACTAGTATTTTGTTGTTGTTGTATAACGAGAGACAACTCCAAAAAATAACAACAAAGCAAGAAACCGAACAATCAAAAAAACAAAAAAACAAACAACGAAGCAGGCAAAAAAACAAAGCAGCGAAGCAGGCAAAAAAAACAAAACAACGAATCAAGCAAACAAACAACGCAGTTGCACATTTTCATAACTTTTGATGTGAGTTTTTAGATTAAAATGCTAATTACTCATGAATTCGCAGCTAATTGCAGCTTTTTCTATCGATTAAGGAGATTCTAAAGTTTATTTTGTGTAAGTGGCTAACCTGCGCGCTCCTGCGCACAATAGTTATATTCTGTTGAAGTTGTGAAATATATAATTTTTTTGGACTATGAAAAAACATCATATTAAAAAAAATCTTGAAAAAGATGATGTAAATCACATCTATAACATTGGTTTTAATAAATAAAAACTATACAATTGATATTTTATGGTTAACTTTTGAGTTTTAACCTTTGCAATATTTATCACATTTTTCTGAGTAACTTTGCGTTGATACTTTGTTGGACTTTGAAGCTCTCCCAACAAAAAACCATTGAATATATCAAGCCCAAGTATTCGGATAATGTTATTTGATTAGTTCTTAGCTTAAATTGAAAAGATGGTACAAATTTGGAATGATAAAAAAAATCCTTTTTTTCCGCTCTGGCACCACTGACGTCGCTCTGGAGCTTGTAGAGTAATAAAAGACCTTTATAATGCGACAATCAGCTGCAGGTACATACATATCTTTGTTATTGTTAACTAAAGAAAAATTCTAATAAAAAATAAAAAAAATTGTAATAGCCTTGGCTCATGACTCCAATTAGTGCCGAAGAGCGTTGTAACATATCTTATAAATCAACTCGACATCTTGTGGAAAGTTGGATTGGCTTATTACAAAGCTGGTTGCGCTGTTTGTCAAAGGAAAGGGCCCTCTTTTACAGCATAATAAAATTATCTATACGCATGTCAGTTTTCAAACTATAAAATACCTTTATTTTTGCAAGTATTTTATTATTTTATCACAAGTATATTTAAGGTAATATTTCCTAATTATAAATCTGCATATAAAGGGGCAGTATTATATCACATGTTAGTTTTGCAAATAAATTCAATAAATTATGTATTTTCTTTTTGGTTGTTGATGTTTTCGACAGTTGGAATATGATGAATTTTGGAAAGATTTTCCGTCGGTTTGTTTTCAAACCAAACTTGACAAGGGATGATGGAAAATCGTTCCAAAATACATCAAGATATGGATCCTTAAACGGCGGTAAGAAATTAAATCTTGTTTTCACGAATAAAATTTGTTTCACAGAACAAGAATTGACCCCCAGGTCACAATTTTGAGACTTCATTTTGAGATTAGAGGCTTTATTTTGAGTCTAATGGATGCCAACTGGTCAAAAATTGTGCTTTTTGTCTCTAGTAGAGACTGAGACTGCTTACTGTATTTGGAGGGTAGTTTGTAAAAAAGCAATTTCTTTGTATGTAGTTCACATGGTTTAATTTAATTTAAGGTTTAGTGTTTGCCTTCTTACAAACACAAATATTAAAAAAGCATAGGATATACGGTAATAAAACGATAAAACTTTAAATTACCCGTTCTATTTAAAAGTGGCTTTATACTCTATTTTCTCAATAATTACTTTTTCGCAACCATAACTTAGGGCCAGTTTTTCAGTTCAAGTTGAACTCTGTTTGTCGTTTAAACTAAGTTTAAACTCAGTATGAAGTTTTTCAGTAAGCTTTAAACATTGTTTAAACTAAGTTTAAAGGGCCGATTGCGCACGATTAAACTTAGTTTAACTTATCAGCTGCGTACTGACAATTTCGATTTGGTTGCAACAAATTTAATTGAACGCAAGAAAACTAAGTTTTAATTTAAACTGAGTTTAACTTAACAACTGTCAACAGATGGCAATGGCCTTGTCAAAATCGGATCTTAACACATAATTAAATCTTAACTTAAAACATTTATTAACTGAAGCTGAACTTATAAAACAATAAATCAGAGTAAACAAAACTGCGCTTAAATATTTTCCCCGTTATCAAGTTCTGTTTGCGATCATTGGGTTTGTATTAGCGAAGTAGTCAAAATTCCGAGAGAGAAAGAAAACAACAACCATCATATGCAATGATTGCGAAAAATCGCTACCGATCAGTGGCGAGTACGCTACATGCACTAATTGCAAAAGCAACCGTCACTTCTCAACTTGCGCCAAAATATCTGACAACACCTTCGCAACTATGAACGCCGAACGACGTCGTAATTGGAGATGCCATAAGTGTCGACCACCAACAAGAGCAACTCAAACAACGATCCATGCGATTTAAAAACTAGCTCAGATAAAATTAAGAGAATGATCGAGAGCCAAACTTTTCAATTCACGCGTTCGTAGGACGAGCTTAAAAAATAAATGTCTCTTACAACGACTAAACTTACCAACTTCGTAACGTAAGCGACAGCAACATTGTTGACGGCTTCCGAACGAATGCAAAGAGCGGAGACATAATCATTAAGTGCTCTTCAATGTGCACTAAACTCGAACTAATGCGAAAATTTAGAGGCGAAATTGTAGGAACAAATGACGTGTATGATAAAGGGAAAGAGAACAACACAAAAAATAAAAGAATATACGTCAACCACCTACTGGCCGCGACGAACCGACGTCTATTATCGATGGCAAAAGCTAGAACAAAGGAATGCAGTTGGAATTATGTATAGGTGAAGGAGGGAAAAATATTAGCAAAACAAAAGGAAAGCAGTAATTTTATATATATTTAGTCTAAAGCAAATATCGAAAATAATAAGTAAACATTATAACAACTAATATATTACGTAATTAATTTTGTTGTTATATTTACATACATACATAAACCTACATATTTACTTACTTATTATAATTTTCATAAAATACTTACCATAGCTCATATAAAGAATAAATAATAGCAGTACTCTAAATAAATCAAGCTATAATAAAATTGATGTCAGCAACGTAAGTGACTTAAGTTTAACATTACTGACTATGAAGAGATGGTTTTCACTTTAAACAGATTTAACACAAAGTATTTAAACACAGAGAGTAGAAGGGAAGGGGGTATAGCTGTATTCGTACGAGAGGACTTCGCTTTTAATTGCGTCAAGCACAAAACAATTTTCTGCGAAACTATTGAAATACTGATAACTAGGAATAACTTTACATGTACCCTGTATGCAATATATCGACCACCTCATCTTAATGTATGTAGCTTCATTACAGAGCTCAATAATCGGCTTAAAATAAACCACAAAAATAAGTGTGGTATGCTAATAAGAGACATAAGTACTGATTCCGAATGAACTTCCGTCGTGACAAAATCTCCCGTCACGAACTCGGGAAAAATGCTATCAGCAATTTCGACGTTTCGACTGTTACGCTAAGTTAGAATAAGTGTTACCAACTCTTTACACGAAATTCAGCGTTTTTTTGTTTACTCTTTTGACAGCAGTTGAAAGAAAATGGAAGTTTACAATAGGTATTTAAATACAAAACATAATAAAATAAGTTCCGCAAATATTTTTGGCCGTTTCGTCTAAATTTTTGAATGTGTGTATGTGGTTGCTTTCTTTCCTCGTTGCTCTGGGTTCAATTTTGTTTAGATATGGCTTACGTTGTACTAGCTTTTATGGTCCAACCAAACCTTTATCATAACTCAACAAATTAGCAAACATTTTTGTCTATTTACTTTTTTTTCCAGGTGGTTGCTGTTGAAATTGTATGTCATATTATACTCGTAGTTGAATGTGCATTAGCACTTTATACTTGTGTTAAATACGAAACATTAAATTCAAATAAACAGCACTTCATTGTGCATATGTGTATAAATTCACTTAGATGACTACGAAAGTCGTATCCTTAACTGGAGGCCCAAGGCTTTTCAGCTGCACGGGGTTTTTGGAAAACCTTGCGCAATGTATGCCCGCTCTTCCATCATATTTACTAGCCTCATACTAACTCCGGTTAGTGGATGGTCTTGACCTGTTGAAAAATAAATTAAAATGTATGCCGTACACCCTGTGGGGATAGTCAAGTCCAATGTTTATTTTTAGTCAAATTAAAAGTAAAATTTAAATTACAAATATTTTTAATTTAATAATGAAAAGCGCGAATTGAATACGATGTTTAAACGTCGAAGAATATTTAGCGAATCCCTTTGCTCGCTGCAAATGCTGACCGTCTTCGTTTTGTCGGTGTCGATTTTATATGCGTGTACATATGTTTGTATTGCAACTAGTTCGATGAGTGCACTCATTAGTTTGTTTTCTTATGTCGTTCGTAGTCAGGGATGCCATCAACCCGTTCGTACGGCACAGTTGCCACACTGCTCCCGCAAGACTTTACGTCCTAAATCGGAAGGGGAGTCTCATTTTACGCCCCAGGCGGCCAGCAGTGATTCGAGAGTAGGCGTTTGTTCTGGTGGTGATGTGTGCATATACAATTGTGGCGACTCGAAGAATGCTGGGGCTTCAGTATATCTATGGATACGTTAACGTGGCTCCTGTTCATCTTGATGGTGAAGTATTTCAAATTTTTAGATCTTGCATAATGGCGGCTAGCTGTTTCACAAAGTCGGATTGTGGGCGCGGATCTTGAGCTTGGTTGAAAAATTTACCCGGCAACTGCAACGTAGTGCCGTAAACAAGTTGTGTGGCTATTGTATTGATGTCAGCTTTAAAAGCTGTGCCAGCGTTTTATGATGCCGTTTGATTGCGGATAGTACGCGGTGGTGCGAAAATGCGTTATTCTCAGCGTGCGAGACAATTCGTTAAAGAGTTACGATTCAAATTGCCTTCCGTGTTTGGTTGTTATACGTGCTGGTATCCCAAAGCGGGAAACCAAACGTTGACGAGCTCCTTGGCAATCGTTTCTGCGGAAATATCCCTTAGAGGAACCGCTTCCGGCCATCTCGTATATCTGTCTATAATAGTGAGACAGTATTGGTATTCATTTGACATGGACTGCTGACAGCTTAGACAACGTTGTACGGTTTCTGAGATATCTTTGCCCATGTTGGGCCAAACGAAGCGTGCTTTGATGAGCTTAGTAGTCGCTCGTACTCCTCCATGCGAAATGCAATGCAGTTTTTGGATGACCGAGTGACGATGTTGATGTGGTAAGAATGGCCTTACATCCGCTGTAGAGACGTCACAGTATATTTCGTTATATGCGTTTGGTGTACGAAACCTTTTAAGTTGCAGAGATGCATTATTGTCGTCGATGAGCTTTTTGAGTTCGAGACATTTGTGGCCCTCAACGATTCGCTTATAGTCGATGATTCATGTTTCCAACACCTCGATGCGCGATAAAGTGTCTGTTGTCGTGTTTTCGACGCCGGCGACGTGGATAATATTCGTCGTAAATTGACCAATTAAGTCAAGCTGTCGCAATTGTCGCGGTGATGTTCGATCATGCTTTTGCTTGAACGCATATATCAATGGCTTGTGATCTCGAAGGGTCTTCCTTCTAGCATTCCACAGAAGTTTTTAACGACTAGGTATACTGCCAATAGTTCCCGGTCGTAAAATACCTTTGTTGTGCTTTGGTGAGTTTGTGGCTAAAAAATGCCAAAGGCTGAAACTTATCCTGTACGATTTGATGCAGCGCAGCACCGATGCATCTGTGCTAAGCGATACTTGGGCGTTCGGCGCTATTTAATTCGCGTAGCATCGGATTTTCTGTTCGCAGGGATGCGTTGTACAAGCGGCATTTGAACTGCTTTCGGCAAAAAAAGACGATAAAAGTTTATCATTGCCAGAAATCGACGCAATTATTTGGCGACTGCGGGCAATAGAAAATTTTCGATTACTTCTACCTTTGGAACTGTTGGAGGCGTTCGAAGATTTGCCGTAAGTGTTGTTTGTGAGGTTCGATGCCTTCAGACGCTATACATACACCGTCGATGTACACAAAAACAATATCGAAGCCTTGAAAGACCGAGGGCATGAATCTTTGGAAAGCATTGCACAAATCAAAAGTCGTATGGGTGAATTCGAACTACCCGAACGGTGTGGCTATTGCCGTTTTATGTACGTCGCCAGGCTCGATAGAAATTTGATGCTACGCTCAATTGAGGTCGATTTTACTGAACACGTCTTTGTTGTTTAAGAAATGTGATATGAGCAGAAAAGTCATGAAAAATTTTTCACACATGGAGTTCGTCAGGGTTCTAATTTGGGTCCACTATTATATTTAGTATATTCAAATAGTTTGTTGAAGAGCTTGAGGAACTGAAAGGGTATACGCATATGCGGATGACACCGCATGCAGAGATGAGTTCTCTATGGAGTTTCTCGCCAAGTGCGTAGCCGAGCTCGGCAACGCCTGGAAGGGTTTGAAGGTCAAGCTTTTTCCGGCCGCGGGGATCCTTAGAAGACCCAGGGCCCGCAGGTGGCTGCTGAAGATGGCCATGGAGAGCGGGAAGCTGGTGCGTCTCCTACAGCGGCAAAATCCCAACATACCAATGACATACTGGGCAGTCATTTGTTCAAAGAAGCCTCTTGAGGGTGCGCAGAGCTCGTCGTACCTTCTGAGGCTCAACGACGAGTGCATAGAGCCACTACGGAAGGTGGAGTGAGAAAAGCGAAACTGAAGATCTTACATTTAACGAAACTATCCCGGAGGAAAATGTCGAAGACACCAACCAGCTGTTGGGTGACATAAGCCTGAAAGGGGACGCCACCGATGACGCTACTCGAAGTGCTGACCAGGTGTTAGCAGGCAACAAAAGTTCAGCAGAAGTCGATAAAGTTTGTTCAGGCCAACATACCAATGACAGACTGGGCAGTCATTTGTGCAGATAAGCCTCTTGAGGGTGCGCAGAGCTCGTCGTACCTTCTGAGGCTCACCGACGAGTGCACTGAGCTACTACGGAAGGTCGACAACAAGCTGTTCTTCGAAGTGAGAACAGCAAAACTGAAGATCTTTCCCTCTAACATAAGTATCCCGGAGGCAAATGTTGAATACACCAACCAGCTGTTGGGTGACATAAGCCTGAAAGGGGACGCCACCGATGACGCTACTCGAAGTGCTGACCAGGTATTAGCAGACAACAAAAGTTCAGCAAAAATCGATGAAGTTTGTTCAGGCCAATCTTAGGCATTATAATGCCGCCTCGGACAACCTAATGGTCCTCCTTAGGCCGGGAGACAACGGCGTCGCCTTTATTCAGGAACATTGGGTAAGGGACCTTGAGGTTAAAGGGCTCAGGGACGCCCACTATAACCTTTTCTACAGCGCGCTATCAGGTAAACCCCTAGCATGTATACTGGTCAAAAAACTTATTAAAGCTTTTCTATGTACCAGTTTCAGCTCTCCGGATGTGGCTGTCGTCAACTTAAAGTTGGTGAACACAAACAGCTGCTATATATCATCGGTATACATGGCGCACGACAGGTCGCGTATCCGAAACTAACGACAGAGGTGAGTGGCTATTTCAATTTATTATTAATTATATGTTAAGAATTTGCAATAGAGGTAGTACCCCCACATTCATCTTCTCTAGTACTCCTGATTTTATGGACTGGGAAGAAGTTTTAGATTTAACATTGTTAACCGAGGGTATCCTAAAGGTCACAAAGTGGAAAGAATGCGATGATGAAACCCTCTCGGACCACCGTCGTATACTTTTTGAATTAAACATTGAGGTGGAAGCGCCTACTCCCTTGAGGAACCCTCGGAAGACAAACTGGGGCCTTTTCCAAAAAATCGACACCAAAAAGGTGAACAAAATAACAGTTAACATGTTTCCACAAGGGTTGAGCTAGACGCTAGAGTGGACAGCTTAGAAAAAGCCTTCGATAGCCTGTCCGATAAGATATGGTAACAAGAATCGTACACCTTGGTGGAGTGAGGAACTCACAGAGCTCCGTTAGCAAGTTAGAAGGGAGTTCAATGATAGCTACAAAACTTAAGTATGGGACCGTTACAAACTTATCTTATAAGAAAGCTATGCGAGATGCCAAAGAGGCATCCTGGAGAGAATTCTTTGAATCCATTGAAGGTATCAAGGAATCTGCTACACTGAGTAGAATTCTTGCCCAGGGACACTCTCAGCCAACATATATAAAAAGTCAAGATGGGTCTTGGACAGAAACGGCTGGAGAGTACGCACTTTCCAGGGTGCAGGGCCAGTGAATTATAATCGGTTTTGTACCCGAACCCTTCTCGAACTCCCCCCAGCGAGCTCTTGGATGAGCTACTGGACAAGGAGAAGCTAAAATTTGCAATCTTTAGTTATTCACCATTTAAATCCCCGGGAATGGACGGAATACTTCCAATTATGCTTCAGAAAGCCTCAGATGTGGTCGTCCCGGTCCTGGTGGCAATTTTCAGAGGGTGCCTATTACTGAACCACGTCCCCCTTAACTGGAAGAGAATAAGGGTAATTTTCATTCCTAAAGCAGGAAAACGTGGTCATGATAATGCTAAGGATTCTAGGCCAATTAGCCTGATGTCCTTTGTACTGAAGACTTTTGAGAGACTTCTAGACCTGCGGATTAGAGACAACACCTCATTTGTATCGCACTCACAACATGCGTACCTGAAAGGGAAGTCAACGGAGACAGCCCTGCACGAGGTGGTGCGCGCGATTGAGAGTTCACTGTAGTTTAAACAATATACTATGGCTTCCTTTATAGATATCGAAGGGGCCTTTAATAATGTCAGCATAGATTCAATACAGGAGGCACTGGTAGTAACAGGAAATGATCACTGCGTCCGCTCATGGATAGTGTCGCTGCTAAGGAGCAGAGCAATTTGTGCAGGGAGGAGTTCTCTCGCCGCTACTGTGGCTCATGGTCTTAAACCAACTACTAGCAAAGTTAGATTCCTGGGGAATCTACTGTTCGCTTAGGGTGAACCCTAAGAAAACGGACCTGATGCTCTTCACAAACAACCCAAAACAACTTTTCTTCACTAAACCTTAATTCCGAGGGACAGAACTTGATCTGTCAAACAGGGTAAACTACCTTGGAGTCATTCTGGAACCAAAGCTTAATTGGAGACTGGATATACACAGCTATAGTCCGACCCATGCTCTCATACGGGTGGTATGGTGGCCAGCTCTCACCAAAGATTATGTCGTCAAGAAACTGGGAAGAATTCAAAGTTCAACAGCTACTGGTGTAACGAATGCAATGAGGTCTTGCCCAACTGATGTATTGAACGTACTAGTCTATTCGGAAGGATCAAATATGGAGTGCCGGGTAGGTAAAGGGGTCTTTATTGAGCAGCATAACTTGAACTATACTACCGTCTACCAGACTATTCAAGCGTTTTCCAGGCTGAAACGTTTGCAATAAAGGAGGCGATTAGATATGTTGAGAGGAATGCAACAGCAGGTACGCGAGTGAACATTTTTACAGATAGCCAAGCTGCCATTTTCTTCTACCTCGGTCGGATCTCAACTCGTAGATAATTGGAGGAGAGAGATGGCTTCAATCTCCAACGAATACGAAATTACCCTGATATGGGTCCCGGGCATAGGGTTATTTATGGAAACGAAACTGCGGATGAACTAGCGAGGTGTGTTCTGCTCTGAATAGGTCCAACGTGGTGAATATCGGCGTCTCGCTTAGAAAAATAAAGGGTAGAATCGCCTATATCTACCACCGAAAAGCCAAGTACAGGTGGAGTAATACTGGATCGTACAAGATTACCCGCCAGGTTTGAGTGTCCTATGATTGACTTAAAACAAAGGCTCTTTCAGAAATAAGCATATAAAATATATACAAACTTACAGCTGTTTGCACAGGGCACTGGCCTGTAGGAGTACATGCTGAAAGGATAGGCATACCCTTTAACCGGTTTTGCCGCAGCTGTGAAGGCCCAGGCTCAAAGGAGACAGTTGAGCATTTTATGTGCGAGTGCCCGGCCCTTGCTAGAATAAGGTTAAAGGCCCTCGGCAAACCATTCCAGAACAAACTGCGATTCATAAAAACCGCCAAATGGCTGTAGGTTGCACGAGATGTGGAATCAAAATGGCATACTTGCTAATTGCTTGCCATCGTGGTGGCAATTCACCTTAACCAACAAACATTTATGCTGAGACATCTTGGCTATTGTTCAGATTACAAAGAGGTAAGACAGGCATATCTATCGCTAGTGGAGTCCATCACGGCATCACAGCATGGGGAACGTCATATTGTACGAAACTAAAAAAGAGCCAAAACTATGTGCTAAAAATATTGTCGAAGAAAACAAATAATCCAACCGACGCTCCTCTTAAAAAAACAGAAAATACTTGATGTTAAATACTTATTCAAGTGTACAGTGCTAAATGAGTTTTTCGATGATGGCCGCTTTAAGAACCAAATCGAACATATGTACATACAAAACTCGTAGACGTCAGGAAGGAAGCTTCATGATCACAAAGTTCATAAATAACTATTCTACAAATACACTAAACATCGTAACGCCAACTCTTCTGAATGAGTTCCCACCACAATATATAAATATGCAGGAAAATGCAAACTGAAAAAATTTAATAAAAGATCACTTTTTAAATACTTAGACATAAGATGCGCTATAATCTTATCCTTTATTTCTCATTTTTACGTGATATCACTATAATTAAAGAGCATCTTAATAAAAAAAATTATGAATTCGTACCCGCAGACAAGCATGCTTAGCTTCGTGCGTTTTTTACAGTCTTTGAAACCTTAAATTAAACTTTATCTTATATGAATAATAATAATAAAATAACAGATTGCGCCTTCCACATGAAAAATTATGCGAAACAAAAACCCGTGCAACGTCACAAACATAAATTGAGAGAGAATCGGTAAAATTGCAAACAAAAATTTGAGGTTAGTTTATGCAAATGTGAAAGTTTTTAATAGTTTCGGCACTTTATGCAACATATTTATATTCAAATAACTTTTTTTATGATCAGCAGAGCAGAATTGGGAGACACAAATAGCTTAGTTCGATAATTATAAACCTAAACAAAATGTACGCGTTTCTTCATTTTGCTTGGAAAATACATTTGTTTTTAACGCAAACAGTGCAAGACGCATCATACTCCAAACGATCCTCAGGAAGCATTCATTGCTCCTGGCAAAAGAAATGTTAGCAAGACACACGTGGTATGCCTTCAAAAATGTAAAAAAAATTGTCGGAACGCACTTAACTGTTTGCAGATAGTGGTATGCCCAAGCTCTGTTCCAATTGTATATTAAAAAAATATCCGACCTTTCCCCTTCTTTTTTAACACAATGCGCCATTTTTCAGTATGTACATATGTACATACATATGTAAGTATGTATGTTTCCCAAATCACGTTAACGCAAAATTTGTATAAATTAGAAATACACAAAATGGAAACAAAGATTGTTTTGTAAACAAAGTTTTTTTTTTTGAAAAAACAAATTTTTGTTTTGTTAACAAAGTTTGGCTTTTTATGGACCATATATAAGAAAAAATCAAATCAACTGCCAACATTATACTACCTGTTTATTGTACCTTAGTTCTGACTGCGCCTTAAACTCGAGTTTGTGGTTTTGAGTAAAATGACAACTGTCAAACGTTTTCATTGATGTGTTTAAGAGTTTGAGTTTGAGTTTAATTGACATTTGTTTATTTACTTGTACTACATAATAAAACGAGTGATTTGTTTATATTCACAAATGTTTTTGAAAATATGTACATATATTTAAAAATGTTTCAAAAAATATGTATAAGATTGGATAATAATAATAATCCCAACAGTTTTTATCCCTCCATACCCGCCCGACCGACGCGAGGGGCGCAACCGCTTGCATAATAGCATCACAATTTATGGTGCAATAAACGATATTTCCCGAAAATTCAAGCAACAAGCGCACTTGATGCAGACACCAGCAATAGCAATATGGTTGTTATTGCAGCCAGAGCATTGGAGCACGACGGAAATTCTGCTGACGACGGCGGTGGTATCGAAAGCTTAGTGGTCAATGGTGAAAGTGAAGGCTAATCTATGGTGGACGGGGATTTTTAGGTTTGCATCGTTATGCGAAGATTTCATTTCTGCAATTTGATTCCCTTTGTGACAAATATTTTATGAGGGCGGTTTGATAAGTCAGTAACTTTTTGAATAAAATATATGTTTTTCCTTTTAACTCCATCGTTTCTTTTCAATTTTTTATTCTATCCAAATAAACGCTTTTCTCAAGACTTTTAAAAAAGAACCTTTGTTTCTGTGATGACCCGGCCTTTTTCGGCAGGTTTGGAAAGAGGAAATAGTCGCATGGGGCTAAACCTGGAGCTGAATAGGGTTACAGTTCGTTGCCCAATTCATGGATTTTTCCAAGATTTTGAAGTGGTCACACGGTTACACTTATGGTCACGCGGATAGTTTTTTCGTATCCAAATATTTGTGTAAAATGTGATGTACCCAATCAGTCAAGATGCCTACAGACACAGCCACCTCACGCACTTTTATTCTCCGGCCATCCAATATTATTCTCTTTTGGGCGACGTGAAAGTTCAGCGTCACGACGACAACGGAGCTAAATAAACGGCTTCTTAACCATTTAAATTAATGGTGCAGTGTTCCCATAGTGTTTATATAGCTTTCCTTGTTATCTATGTTAGTAAAAGGGATATACATTATTTACTTATGTACGTATATATATACTATATTTACATGTATATGTATTTTATTACATACATATGTTCATATGTTACATTCGCCTAAGCAAGTCAACAGCTTTCAGAAATTTTTATGTATATGTTGATGATGCTTTCGGTAGTTGTCTCTTTTAGTGTACCGAGTGGATCTTAGGTGCCGAAGATTTCCTGTCGGGCGGGGTCGATAGTTTGGCATTCTGCTAGTAAGTACTTTATAGTCGCAAGCTGATCACAAATTGGATCGTGGTTAGGAGGTGTACGTTGAAGGATGTGACCATATGTTATAATGGAATGTCCAAGAAGCAGGCGGCTTTATCATTGAGAAAGGCATGTCAGCGGCAAAATATCTTTTTTGTTAGATAATTGTACATAAGCGATGAAGTGTTTGCAACAATTTTGGCAGCGATGTCAGCGTTTTCATTGCCAGTCAACCCTGCGTGCCCGGGAACCCACATCAGCTTAATTTTCCTTGGTGAGGTTTTTTGTTGCGGACGATGGTTGTTTCATTCTGATCGTTAGACGGAGATTCAATAGCGTTAATGCACATATGTTAAATTCGTCTAAGCAAGTCAGCAGCTTTCAGAAATTCGTATATGTTGATGATGTTTTCGGTAGTTGTCTCCTTTAGGGTACCGAATGGATCTGAGGTGCCGAAGATTTCCTGTCAAGGGATATGACCAAGTGTTATAATGGTATGTCCAAGACGCAGGCGGATAAAATGCTTTATCATTGGCAAAGGGATGTCAACGGCAAAGATTGGTCGTATTCTTGATGATTGTTGGCAGTGTAGTGGTGGTTGTACGTTTTCGAATTATCCGTTAGAACTCGTTGCCTCTCTTTTGCGATTGCGATGGGGTCTTTGCAATATTTTTGGCACCGATGACAGCGTTTTCATTGCCAGTCATCCCGGGAACCCACATCAGCTTTATTTTCCTTGGTGAGGTTTTTAGCGTGTTGCGGATAATGGTTGTTTCATTATGATCATTTGCGGGAGGTTCAACAGCGGTAATGCAGGAACTGCTGATATTTCGGATCTAAGAGTAGAGGGGATTTGGAGCTTTTTCAGAAAGTTTAAAGAGCGATGAATTGCGGGTAAAAAACGTGGCTGCCCTTTTCTTGACATAGCGTTGTTTGTATATTTTGCCAGAATGGAATCAGAAGTGAAAATTAGTTTAGGCAGTATACGACGGGAGCAGTCGATTGTTCTGTCTGCTATCGTATGCAGTCCACTTTCTGCAAAGAAGTTTTTCAGCGGTGTAGTAGGAAATGCTCTTACGCTCCTCCGTATTGCAACATGGTATGGGGTTGAAAGCTTAGTCATTAGATGCCGACCAGTGTCCATATCTACTATGGAGTGCATAATCAATCTTAGAAAGCACGAAGGCTCGAGTAACGTTTATAAGCGTGGACGGGTGCACGTGACTTTTCGTATGGCATTTTATTACACAGTACGACAGTAGTTGGTACACATGAGAAATGTTAATAGAATATTTTAAGCCTATTTTCATGTTGTGTTAACATTTCTCATGTGTACAAACAAAAATTTGATTTTGTCGTACTCTATTATATTTAACATTTTAAGAGACTGTCTCTGGCGTACTGTCAATGAGGCTTAAAGCTGTATTTAGAGTCTAAACTTTAACCAAGTTCTTGAACTACGCTTAAATTAGGATTAGTAAATACGTTAGTTAGATCGCCTTTTACATATGTGTAAAATTTTTGTTTTTTCTACAGGATGCCAATTCCGTTAAAATGTTTTCAAATATTGAATTTACTTGCGTTAAATTGTTATGTTGGGTGTAGAATACTACATCATTAGCATAAAGCTGACATTGAATGCCACGAATGCTGTTAGTTCGAAGAACAATTTCGTCAAATGTTACGATGAAAAGGAAAGCCGATAGAGGCGACCCTTGAGGAGTGCCATTTTCTAGAGGGACTGTGATAGAAGGGAAGTTATTAACTATTACTTTACATTTTCTGTGACAGAGAAAGTTTTTGATGATTTTTTTATTTTCGGCCCCACTTTCCAAGCGTCAATGTGCATGCCGATTCTGTCGAAGACTGTTTGAAAATCTATCGCGAGTAAGGTGACATGATTTTTGGCGGATAACGGATTCGTTATAAAATAATATAAGCTTATGATTCGATTTGCTTAGCAGGGAGAGATGTAACTGAATTTAGCGATGCAGCTTTGGAGATATCAGATAAGTGGGAGGCGAAGTAGTTCGCTCTGGCAACGGGGTCCGAAAGAGATCCATTGGAGGAATTGAGGTATGAAATCCAGCCAGATTTCGGATGCGATCCCAAATCTCTTTGGGATTTGTGGATGGGTTGATGCTGACTGTAAGCTTTTCAAAGGATTTTCTCTTTTCGAATTTAGCAGAAAGCTAAAATTGAGCATTTAGCTGACTCCTGGTTTTGTTTGTAGCAATAGGAGATCCTGAACAGATGTGGCCGCACATCACACGAAATTTCTTCCAGTCGGCTAGGGATGTTTAAATCTGGATGTAAAGTCAAACGAAGGCTGGTTATGGACATGGTTTATTTGCATTAAAATCGGAAAGTGGTCACAACCGTGTCTAGGACTCTCCATTTGGAGTTTATAGCTAAAGATGCGGAGCAGCAGGAAATGTCCACTATAGAGAAGGCATAGTGGGTCGAAAAGTGGGAGGGTGCACTTTCGTTTAGACATACAAGATCAGATGAGATCAGAGCTTCTTTGACTTTAGCCACTCTTGAGTTTGGGTATTCGGATCCCCATATTGGTAGTTGTTGAGGTATCCATTCATGTTCCACTGTAAATTGCAAGCATCTTTAGAAAAAAAGAGAATAAATAAGAGATGAGTGTACTGAAAGTCACAGGTCACAATATTGGAGAGCGCCAAAAGCTTCGTGTAGAGATGAATGTACACATGTATTACATTTCGAAGTCATTGTCGCGCTCACTGACGCTGTAAGGCTTATCTTTCGCTTAGCCAGAGAACACCAGATTACCCCGGTGATCGTAATTAGGAAGGGGGGAAGTATACCTAATGCTAGAGTCGTGTGTTTGGTTCGTGTGTCTGTAAGGTGATTACCTTTGAAAAGGGAACAAAAGCAAAGTTTGAGCTCTGTATTTATTTGTTGCTTCAGGTATGCTGCATTTTTCAGTGGTTTTAATTATTAGTATTTCTTTTGTGTGTATGAATAAGGGGCAGGTATTTGAGGAGGAAGGGTGTTCACCTGAGCAATTCGCGCCCATGGTTCTTGAACATTCGGTTTTAATGTGCGGAGGGAGATTACAATTGACGCAAGTGGAAAGGCATTTGCAATGTTTTATTGTATAACCCAGCTTTTTACAGCTTCTGCAGCGCATCGGGTTGGGAAAGTATGGACGGACAGAGATTTTACGCCAACCTACATAAATAATATTTTTCGGGCAGCTTATACGTTTTAAAAGTCAGGAGCATTGCACCTGCCGCATTTAAAACATCTTCAACTTTCTTCTGAAATTTATACAGAGCTGTAACTCCGTACTTTTCCAAACCATCAATAATTTCATTCTCTGGCAAGTGACTGAGGCATGGTGCGAAGATCGTACCTTTCACGCAGTTGAGTTGCTCGTGATATTTAACAGAAATTGGGCAAATACAAGAAAGGGTTTTGGCGTTTATGAAAGTCCCTATATTTACTATTTGAATAAGATCGGCTGTAGCAGTTGGTTTGAAAACATCAAATCCTAATGAGCTGCAGCGTCTAATAGTATTCTTCTTCTTCTTTTATGGCGCTACAACCGTTTGTCGGTTTGGACCGAGATCAAAAAGCTTCGCCAGTTCCCTCTCTTCTTCGCGAGGTTACGCCTATTACTCATACCAAGCGTAGACAGATCCTTCTGCACTTGGTCCTTCCAGTGTGTTCTTGTGCGCCCTTGCCGTCGTTGCCCACCCATGGGTGCCCTTTTGAAGGACTTTTTCACTGGAGCATCATCATCCATGCGAACGACATGGCCAAGCCATCGAAATCGTTGAATTTTTATGCGCTTGACTATGTACACATCATTATACAGCTCATACAGCTCGTCATTCCATCTTCTTCAGTACCCGTCGCTTTCGCGAACAGGGCCATAAATCTTGCGAAGAACATTTCTCTCGAAAGCCCCCAAAGCTTGCTCATCGCTGGTCAACATCGTCCATGTTTCTGCGCCATATGCAAGGACGGGCACGATGAGAGATTTGTAGAGCGAGATTTTCGTTCGTCGAAAAAGGGCTCTGCTTTTCAACTGCCAATCGAGCCCAAAGTAGCATCTGTTGGCAAGTGTTATTCTTCGTTTGATTTCAAGGCTGACATTATTGGTGGTGTTTATGCTGGATCCAAGGTATACAAAATCCTTGACTACTTCAAAATTGTAGCTGCCAAGAGTGACGTGGGTCCCAATACGTGAGGATTTTTTGTTTGTTGCCACAAGGTACTTTGTTTTGTCCTCATTCACTACTAGACCAACCTCTTTTGCTTCCTTCTCTAGACTGGAAAATGCTGCACTGACGGCCCTGTTGTTAAGGCCAACAGTGTCAATATCATCCGCATACGCAAGCAGCATCGTACTTTTGTTATATATAGTACCACTGCGATTTAGATTGGCAGCTCTTATTACAGTTTCCAGCATTATGTTGAAGAAATTGCACGAAAGTGAGTCACCTTGTCTAAAACCTCGTTTGGTCTCAAACGGGTCGGAGAGGTTCTTCCCAACTTTGACGGAGCTAAATTTTGTGCTCAACGTCACTCTACATAGCCGTATTAGTTTTGCGGGGATTCCAAATTTAGACATGGCGTCGTACAGGCAGCTTCTATTCGTGCTATCAAAAGCGGCTTTGAAGTCGACAAAAAGGTGGTGTGTGTCGATTTGCTTATCTAAGGTCTTTTCCAGGGTTTGACGTGCTGTGAATATCTGGTCGATGGTGGATTTACCAGGCCTAAAACCACACTGATAAGGTCCAATCAGCTGGTTCATATATGGCTTCAGTCTTTCACACAGTATCGTCGATAGAACCTTATATGCGATATTTAGAAGGCTTATCCCACGGTAGTTGGCGCCAACAGCAGGATCACCCTTCTTATGGATTAGGCAAAGAACATAAGGCTCCAATCTTCTGGCATGTACTCGTCAGACCAAATTGTGCTTAACAGCTGGTACATGCTTCCTACCAGCTCTTCGCCGCCGGCTTTGCAAAGCTCAGCCGGTATACCGTCTACCCCAGGCGCTTTGTTATTCTTTAGCCGCCTAAGTGCTGTTCTCACCTCGCCTTGGTGGAGTGGAGGGATTTGTTGTTCATCCCTAAATATTGTTCTGGGCTCGTCTTCTTCAAACTTCTCACCAGAGTTCGCATTCAGTAGCGTTGAGAAGTGGTCCCTCCATACCTCAAGTGTGCTCTGTACGTACGTCACCAGATTTCCATACTCGTCTTTGCAGGAACCAGCCCCGGTCTTGAAACTACTTGTTTGCTGCCTTATTTTCTGATAGAATTTTTGGGCCGCATTCCTGCTTGCTAGCATCTCAAGCTCTTCGCACTCGCGCCTTTCCGCCTCTCGTTTCTTGCTCTTGAAAAGACGTCTCTCTTGCCTCCTTCTCTCCCGGTATCGCTCAATTGTTGCACGCGTAGTAATTGGCTGCAGGGTGGCTTTGTATGCTGCGTATTTCTCTGCAGCAGCGACGCGGCATTCGTCATCGTACCAATTATTTCTGCGAGGCTAGTAGTAGCCAACCACTTCCTCCGCAGCGGTGCGAAGAAATTGGGAGATGTTATCCCATTGCTCGTTAATGTCGGGACGATGAGAAGTTGCTTGCCTTAGCAGGATCGGGACTCGAGATTGAAAATTCTCAGCTGTCCGTTGCGATTGCAGCTTTTCGACGTCGAACTTTCCTTGCGTTACTTGATGAGCGTTCTTCATTGCAGAGAGGCGCATGCGGACCTTAGCTGCAACAAGGTAATGATCCGAGTCAACGCTTGCTCCTCGGATAGAACTAAAATCAAGCACGCTCGAACCGTATCTCGCGTCTATCACAACGTGATCAATTTGGTTTCACGTTTTTGATCAGGGGACACCCAAGTGGCTTGGTGGATGCTTCGGTGTTGGAACCTGGAGCTACTTACTACCATGTTTCGCGCCGCGGCGAAGTCGATCAGCCTCTCTCCGTTGCCGGAGGTATTTTTATGAAGGCTGAAGTTTCCGACTGTTGGACCAAAAATTCCTTCATTGCCCACCTTAGCGTTAAAATCGCCAATCACAATTTTTACATCGTGGCGGGGGCAGCGCTCGTATGCTTAATCCAAGCGCTCGTAAAATGCATATTTGGTCCCATCATCCTTCTCCTCCGTCGGGGCGTGCGCACAAATCAAGCTGATCTTTTAAATTTAGCTTTTATGCGGATTGTGGCAATTCGTTCACTGATGGGGGTGAACCTGGAGACAAGATCTCGCAGTCTCCGCCCAACCACAAATCCAACACCAAATTTGTGCCAGCTGTAGTAAACGTCGCACGATGCATATTTTTTGCATCCATGGCCCGTCCATCGCATTTCCTGGACTGCAGTGATGTCAGCCTTATACTTATTTAGGACATCCAGCAGTTGGATAGAGGCACCTTCCCTATAAAGGGTCCGGACATACCAGGTGCATATCCGTAAATCGTAGTCCTTGTTTCGTTTGCGTGGGTCGTCAACGTGTGGGGAGGTCATTATCCGAGGATGCTTCGTTCTTTTCATTTGACTTGCATTTTACATGGTGGGTCCCAAACCCAACGCATAACCCATTGCTGGGGGTAAAAAGTTTGAGTTCGTTTATATAGCGAGCAGCTTGCTTGAAGACAGACGCCCGCTTGCAGCCGCACCTCCTGGTGAAGAGACGCTGCAGACTTTAGTGAACCCTTAAACCGAATATGTCGGAGTGGCTCCACTAAAGCTCCTGTAACAGCAGCTGCTTGCCAGATACTTAGGTATGTGATTGTGTGGGTGACGGCCAACTCGATCGAACACGTATGTTGGTCAAACTAAAATGTTGTTTACACGATGCCGACAGAAGTTCGGGGATGACCATGACCTAATGCTTACGGACTGGTAGACGGACGGACTGATGTCAGGTCAGGGGGCGTTGGTAAGACAGTAAGGAGCCACAACAACGCCCAAGGCATCACGTAGAGTCTACGTGTAAGAAGGGTGGGATGACTCCACCTGACAGGACGGGACTGGACCACTTCTTTGCTTTTTCTCTCCTTTTTTTGACATTCTTAATTGCTCTACATTACCAGGCATGAAAAAAAAAATTTGTTTTGTTGATGTGGGTGCTGGTAAGGCAGGTGGTAAAGACCCCCCCATCCGACGAGCTATCTGGGCTTGCCACCATGCCGTGTACTGCCTTGCTTTCACCGGACGACCCACACATATAACAATGGCGCCCAACGTTATAGCCCACTAGTTTACTTCTCCTTTGTTTTTTTATTTATACCTTTTATCACTATTTGTACGATATCATGTAGCCTTTTTATTTCTGTCCTTAGATTTTTCTTATTTTCCTTAGTATTTTCTATCCTTGCTTCTTCGTTTTCCTTTCTTTTACCGGACATGTTAGGGTCAGGGGGTAGCATTACTTGTGAACATCGTGAGTAATTTGTGCCGCGTGAAAAATAGGGGGGAGTGCCCGCCTAATCGTTAGAGTGCCTCCGAGGCCGTTAGCGTTCTTGAGAGTAGGAAATGATGATGAAGCGGCGGCCACTAAATTGAATTGGGGTTTGGTGAAATAGGCCATTTAAGCTACCAGACATGCGCTCCAGCAGGGCATGTATGTGAGGCTTGTGGGATTTTTCACACAGGGTTAAATGGGAAAATGTAACAGCCGCGCTTGAAGCCCAGACTTTGATCGTAGAAGTGTTACATTGGTTATTAGAAAGAAGGGTAGTTGACTCAGACTTTTGGACAGCAGACACACGGACCGACACTCCCACCATGACGTCCGGAAGACAGCATCAGCACACACCAAAATAAAATTTTTAATCTACATATACATACTTATATTTTTAAACAAAATACTGTCGATTATAAATTGTAATGAATTTGTCGGTAACCAATAGAAATAAATATTATCAAATTTTTTTTTGCACACAAATGAAAACCCGAAGTATATGAAGTTTTGATATCTTGCGTTTAATAGAAAATCAACGTTTTGACCATTATCAATATCACTTTCTTAAATTTTTTTATATTGCTACGGTATTTTTTTTATTATCCTAGATATTTATTCATTTTAGAAAAGTTTTATTATTTCATGTCCATGAAATTATATGTGACTGATTTTTTTAATTTTTTTACTCTTAATCTTTATTACTTCGCCCTATAAAAACGCATGCATTCTTGAACTAGCTTTCTTTCGTTAAATTTTGAAGTATAGTTAAATGGCTGCAGCCACTCATACAATTTTTTCGAATTTTTCGTTTTGTTAATAGATTATCGCTTTTGTGAATATTATTTCTTATTAAATGTCCGAAGTAATATCTTTTTTTAATAATAATACCTTTTTATGATCATTAGTATTTAATATTTTTACCTTTCACTTATATTATTATATTAATACATTTCTAATTATAGTTTAACTTGAATTATTTGGGTTTACACCTTTTTACATTATTATATTTTTTTTCATCACCTGAATTATTTTTGGTTCATACGTTTTTATATTATTATTTTTTTATCATACAATTCAATTATATATCCATATATATCCTTATTTTTGGGTTTTTTTTTTGTCTAGTTTTATATAATTTGAATTTTCTTGGGAGTCCGATTATCGCTTTGGCCGAGTTGAATATATTATTTTTATCAAGAATCGACTTGGTGTAATAGTTTAGTGTGTTAATGGACGAGCGAGAAAGAGAAGAAATAGTGCCAAAGGGATTGGGACTGCAAAAGTTGAACCGTAGAGTCACACGTAGTGTAGCGAGAGCCTTTGAGAACGAGGTTATCGGCTCCATATTCGGCCAGATAGATACGGGTATCTCTTACCCGGTAGACTTCTCAGCCCACAACAAGTTTAGCAGGTGCACAGCTAGCGTATTCAGAACATCAGTCTGCGAGGGGAATCAACAATCCTTGGCACGAAGGACTGACGAGGTAGCTGTTGATAGGTCAAATAACAGCATTAGTTTTTCCCGTAAGCTGGACGAAGTTTTGGAAATGTCCCAGCAGGACCAGCAGAATATGCCACACAGTAAATCCGCCACAGGAGCATCGACAGCCGCTGGTGGTGGATCCGATTCAGTTGCACACAATACCGAGCAGCTGAGCCGAATGATGGCAATGATGGCACAAAACAGCGACATGCTGGCTCAATGTATGACTGAGGTCCACCACATGCGTAACAACATGTCGAACCTGAACGAGCGAGTAGCTGGAATGGAAGCGTCCACGCAAGCTCAAATCAGAAGGCCCGGCCTGGTGTCAACACCAGAGCCTAGTGGCGCGAGACCAACACATTCGGAACTAGGCAATAATGAAGAGACTGCTCAAGAAAGAAGTTATCCGTATACAAATAAGGAACCGATAAATTGGAAGAAAGTTGACCTAGAAAAATGGCATGTTAAGTTTGACGGTTCCACGAAGGGAATAACAGTCGAGAGCTTCATATTCCGAATAGAAAAGATGCGAGAACAATACGGCATAACTCATAATCAATTGTTCACAGGTTTCCATGGTCTGGTTACTGGAAATGCCCTAAAGTGGTATTGGCAGGTACTTGAGGACCACGCGGACGACCCGAGCTTCGGGTATTTCAAGCTTAAGTCTGAACTTCTGGACCACTTCGGGACAGCCGAATCAGATTATGAAATAATCAGAGAGATTATGGAAAGAAAGCAGCCCAGAAAAATACTAAATGTAAATCGTCCTTTCATAATATGATATGTTTTTCGTGTGGAGGTGATACGTCTTTTTGTGTATTTAAACCTAGTCAGGGAAATGGAAAACTGGCCGAGATGACCGGGGACTCACGCCAGATGAGGGAAAACCCGGAAAGCAAATAATGAAAATCATTAGCAGAAATACTCTCACCGAGGGCGAGAACGATGCAGAAGTAAAAAGTAAAGGGGTAGGTGTGCAGACTAGCTGGAAAAGTCTTCACCAAAGAAAGGTCGAATATGAAGAGGCACGAAGGAGGATATTTTGCGAGGAAATCATGGAGAAGAGAAGAGACAGGAAATTTAAGAAAATACAGAAAATGATAAAAAAGAAAAAGAATTTGAAGAGGATACAAAATAAGATAATTTCGACTATAGTTTCTTTAAAAGGGGACAACCGATTTTTTGCTAGAACTAGAATAGGAGGTCATGAAGTCTTAGCACTCCTTGACTCAGGAGCAGGGGCAAGTTGCCTAGGGAAGAACGCAGGGGTAATACTGCAGGGCAAGGAAGACCAAGTGATGATAATGAAAAACCAAATCATTAGAACAGCAAATGGAGGAAAGACCAGGGTAACCGGCGTCATTAAGTTACCCGTAGAATGGGACAGCATGACAAGAGAAATGGAGTTTTTGATTGTGCCTGACTTACAACAGGAAGTCTACTTAGGCGTAGATTTTTGGCAAATCTTTGGCATGGATGTGGTTAGCAGAGGAACAAGTATCGATTCTGGTGGCAGGGTTGTTGCAAGTTTGGAACCCGCTGATGGTGGATTATCATTCGATCCGGTGCAACACACACTTACCCCAGAGCAAAACATTGCTCTAGAACAAATTAAATCAAAATTTCCGTCATTCGCAGTGTTAGGGTTAGGAAAGACGGACGTAGAGGAGCACGTCATGGAGGTAGTTAACGATAACATACCCGTAAAGCAAAGATTTTATCCGATATCTCCAGCAGTCCAAAAACTAGTATACAGCGAACTTGATCGAATGTTGGAGCTGGGAGTAATAGAAGAGAGCAACAGTAGCTGGAGCTCACCCGTGTCGTTGGTAGTAAAAGGGACGAAAAACCGTTTATGTCTTGACGCAAGAAAGGTGAACGAACGTACAGTGAAAGACGCATACCCATTGCCTCATATTGATGGCATCTTAAGCAGACTGCAGGATACGCGATACATTTCCGCAATAGATCTCAAAGACGCTTTCTGGCAAATTCCACTTGAGCAAAAGTCCAGAGAGAAGACCGCGTTCACTGTACCTGTAAGACCTTTATACCAGTTTACAGTAATACCATTCGGTCTGTGCAATGCGGCACAGCGAATGTGCAGGTTAATGGACAAGGTCATCCCCGCGTCACTTCGTGAATCTGTGTTTGTGTATCTAGACGATTTGCTTGTTTGTTGCGTTGATTTTTCGTCACATCTATGCTTGCTGGAAAAGGTCGCTAAATGTCTACGAGACGCAAAGTTAACCATAAACGTGGAAAAGAGTAAATTTTGTTTTAAGGAAGTTAGATACCTAGGATATGTAGTGGGCGATGGATGCATCCGCACGGACACCAGCAAGATCATAGCCGTAAAGGATTTCCCCGAGCCAAAGACTCCGAAACAACTTAGAAGGTTCCTAGGCATGTCAGGGTGGTACCGAAAGTTCATACGGGATTACGCGACAATAGCAGCTCCGCTGCACGACTGCCTGACAAAGGAAAAGATCAGGAAGTTTACCATGACAGAAGAGGCAAAAGCGGCTTTCGATTGCTTAAAGCGTAGCCTAATATCAGCCCCAGTATTGACACACCCGGACTTCAACAGACGCTTCTATATACAGTGTGACGCATCGACCGACGGAGTTGGGGGTGTGCTTTTCCAACTAGACGAGGACGGTAACGAACGACCTATTGCGTATATATCGGCTAAATTGAACAAAGCCCAGCGTAATTATAGCATAACCGAATTAGAATGTTATGCAGCGGTGTTGAGCATCAAGCGATTCAGGCCTTATGTGGAAGGGTTACCCTTCACAGTTATCACTGACCATGCAAGCCTTAAATGGCTGATGGGCCAAAAGGATCTCTCAGGGCGGTTGGCCAGATGGAGCCTGAAGCTACAGGCCTTTGACTTCGACATTCAACATCGAAAAGGAACCCAGAATGTAGTACCGGATACGCTATCCCGAGTAGGCATGGACGAATTAAAGACAGATGATAGAAAACTTGATATATGTTTGAATTCACCGTTTTTCCAATCACGAGAGTACGAGGAGTTGAAGAAAACCATCGCTACCAACAGGGACAAATTACCAGACCTATGTACGTCAGACGGATACGTTTACAAAAGGACACAATTCAATCGGGGGGACAGGCTTCAAGCGGACCACACCTGGAAATTCTGGGTTCCAACTGAGTTGCGACCGGGCCTGGTTGAATCCTCACATGACTCGCCTTCTGCGGGACATGGCGGAATACATAAGACCTTATCGAAGCTCAGAGAGAGGTATTATTGGCCTGGCATTGTGTCAGACGTGCAAAAATACGTTAAGAAATGTGATATGTGCAAAAGTAACAAGTCTCAAAATGCTTTCCATAAACCACTGATGGGTGCACAACACCTGACAGAGCGACCTTTCCAGCGCTTGTTTATTGATTTTATGGGTCCGTATCCTCGTACGTCTAATGGTAATTGTTATATGTTTGTATGTCTTGACCATTTCTCGAAATTCGTATGTTTGAAACCTATGAGAAAGGCTACTACAGCAGAAGTTGTCAAGTTCCTTGAGAAAGAAGTTTTCCATGTATTCGGGGTACCCGAGTACGTTCATTCTGACAATGGGAAACAATTTGTGTCAGGAATTTTCAGAACATTCTTGGAAAAATATGGGACGATACATGTGAAAACTGCGTTTTATTCTCCACAGGCTAACGCTGCGGAGAGAGTAAACCGGTCCGTACTTCAAATTATTAGGTCATACCTAAAGGACAAGCAAAAAAATTGGGACAGCCACGTTAGCGACGCTGCCTTTGCTCTCCGTAGTGCGGTGCACTCGGCGATTGGTACTTCACCATATCGCGCTCTTTTTGGGTTGCCGATGATCCAACATGCCGCCTCATATGACTTGTATCGAAAGCTAGGCGCGCTAAGAGACTCGGAATGTGAAATTATTCCAGAAAAAGACAATATTTATCTAATTAGAGAGAAAATTTTAAAGGAGTTGAAATTGGCTCACGAACGCAGTAAAAAAGTATATAACACGAGAAGTAGAGAAGTTAGATTCCAAATTGGACAAGTGGTGTATCGTCGTAACTTTAAACAGAGTTCACAAGTCGAGAACTATAATGCTAAATTAGGTCCAAAACAGGTCAAATGCGTGATTTTAAAGGCCATAGGGAACGCGATGTATGAGCTCGGAAACACATACGGGAAAAGTATTGGGGTATACCACGCTAAGGACCTCTTTGCCGCATAGTAATTTGGTCAATGTCGTCTTTGTGGGTTGTGTTGTAGGTTTCTACACTTAAGTCTATCGACTTAACAACTTAGTCTACTCATTATTACTTACTTATCTTACGACTTGACTGCTCTTATAATTCCTGTAATATTGTGTTTAGTCATCGATTAATCTATGTCTCTAGCACTTACCTTTGGACTCGACTGTATCGATTATCCCAAGTATATGTTGTGTAGTGTTATTTATATTTATCGATTAAATAAATATTGTTTTACTACTTGACTACGTATATTGGTTGCGATATTTCTGTAATTTATTGATTTTGTATTACTATTGCAGTCAGTTTAATTTTTATTGACGACGATTTGTGATTATTCCTTTATTTATTTACGCATTTATTAACCTATTCACCTACTTACGTATTTATCTAGCCGAGCAAGTAGTCTATTGACATAGGGTTAAGCATGACGTTTGGGTATAGATATGTAAGTGTATAACTGGTTAAGTGATAGTGGTCTGTGATTGTGTACGTAGGCACAACACCGTACCCCAGCATAAACCCAAGCAGAGCCGACAGGAAACTGGATTGAGCCCGGCTCCAGGTCGTGGGTCGAGGCCACACGTTGGGCGGAAATAAGCTTGGCAACCCGCTCCGGTTAGAGTTTTTTTTTACGCACACGCTCCATGATGCGGGCACCATCGGCGGATGCGAGCCTGTAACAGCAGCTGCTTGCCAGATACTTAGGTATGTGATTGTGTGGGTGACGGCCAACTCGATCGAACACGTATGTTGGTCAAACTAAAATGTTGTTTACATGATGCCGACAGAAGTTCGGGGATGACCATGACCTAATGCTTACGGACTGGTAGACGGACGGACTGATGTCAGGTCAGGGGGCGTTGGTAAGACAGTAAGGAGCCACAACAACGCCCAAGGCATCACGTAGAGTCTACGTGTAAGAAGGGTGGGATGACTCCACCTGACAGGACGGGACTGGACCACTTCTTTGCTTTTTCTCTCCTTTTTTTGACATTCTTAATTGCTCTACATTACCAGGCATGAAAAAAAAAATTTGTTTTGTTGATGTGGGTGCTGGTAAGGCAGGTGGTAAAGACCCCCCCATCCGACGAGCTATCTGGGCTTGCCACCATGCCGTGTACTGCCTTGCTTTCACCGGACGACCCACACATATAACACTCCCTCTCTATTAGCCGGGTTGGTTACCACATCTCGCACATGGGTTGTTCACGTTGCCCAGGGTGCACGAACGTGGAGTAGGAATTGAGTATAGCCGCGCAACTGTAGCTGCATACCCAGAAGCACCGCTGTACCCCATTACACCCCAGCACCGCTGAACCCCGTTACACCCCTAATAGGAAAATAGCTGTGCTACCAGCTTAACCTTTTGACGTACTGAAATTTTTTTGATTGAAAGATTTTTAACCTTGAACCTGTTACTTACATATGCCTTTTACTGATAAATGATCATGAGTTAATTTAAAAACGATCGATGCATCCGAACTAGAAGTATGTTTAAGCAAATCGCATATGGTTCTACTTGTAACAGTTTGCCTTTTCCAAAGTAATCCGCTATCTAAAAAGGGGTTTCTTACCAGCTTCAGCAGATGACGTGCGGTATGTATGTATATACATATACATATGTGTGTACAGTGTAGTGCATATCAATAGCAACAGTATTCAATATGACATAGCCTGCCACATATATTTTTTTGTTTTTAAGAATTTTCATTTAAAATCCAGTTCATTCACTGTTGCTATTATACACAACACTGTATTATAAAAGAAATGATGAAAATATTACCAAATGTTACGCCTATTCCTTCCACAACTTACGATTTGTAGGTCCCATATCGCATACAGTGGCTACCACTGAAAAATCCACGTTTTCAAATGCCAAAATTATTGCAAGCAATATCTCTTTTGTCATCGAAGTCATAAAACACCGGCTTCTTCCAAGACTACCGTAACCCACGTGCCATTACCACTTGAACGTATTTTGCGGGCTTTCGTACGTAGTCTCCTGGCTGATCGTATTCGTATGATTCGACCACGTTCATTTCATCGAATGCAAGAACACATATTTTGTCACCATTGCGAAGCTCAGACATGTGTTTCATAGACTCAACTGATGCAGTCAGGAGACCCTCGGTAATATCGCTTTTACGATACCAGCGCTGTAGTGTTGACACGTAGGGAAGCGGAAATCCCTTTTCATATAAAATATGGTATGCCCTTGGACCCGCAGCGTAAAGACAAATGGAGTTAGAAATGTCCTCATAGGACCAGTGGACATTCCGATCTATAATAATGTTATAGTTATATATTTTTCTTTAATTAAAAACGAAATTCTCAAACAAACTAGGTATCATAATTTTCCGAATCTGCCCATCAATGAATATCTTTTTTAAATTATTGACCACTGCATTCGCTTGTTCTAGCTTTGCGCTTAGTTTATGATTTTCCGCTTTCAGGCATTTTATTTGCCTTTTCAGCTCAGTTATTTCTCTATCGTTTATAAACTCCAAAACATATTTTCAAAAATTAAACTACTTAAATAGTAGAACATGTGTTATACATACTCCGTTTGCGTTTGGAAGTCTTTCACTTTCGCCTCCATTGGGCCCGACATGGAAGCGGTCGAGCTATTGAGAAAAAAATAGCTAATATTTTTGAATAAACTATTATTTCAGGATACATACTTAACAGAATTTAAATTCAGGAACTGTGGCGGTTGTAAGCTTGTCTTTGGTGACATATTATTTGATCTATGTAAATATATACATTCTTTAAAAATTGTTATAACGTATACTCACATCCGAGCTGCATGAAAATAAGCTTTTAAAGCTGCTAAATCCTAAACTTTTCATTACTTACCCGTACTGACCATTATTCGTATTTCTTGCTTTTTCATGCTCCACAGTCGGGCTAGAAACATCCGTAACTTGTCGATATGGCACAGCTTTGGCCAATAAATTTTCCCTTGTTCCTCCCCAAATGATATCCTCACGCGAAAAATTATCGGAACACACAAAATCGTTGACTCCGAGCTGCGTATGGCAAGAACTCGCAATCTTTCGCATTCGGCAACCGGGAACTTTGAAAAATGTTCTTTTTCCGGATCCGGGTTTCTTGTAACAAATTGCACACTTTCGCATTTTCGCTTGTATACTCGTATTTTAATATCACAAATTTTCACAGCGCAATATTTGGAAAAATCAGTTTTAAATTTTCAAACACAATGTAAACATACAATTTCCGAATTTCTTTTTACTGACATTTTAACGTACCAGAGCAATAAGCAGAAGGAGAAATCAGCTGCCCTATAAACTTCACCTTGTTGATATGAATTCGCCTTAACAAACTCGAGTTTATGAGCTATTTTGGAGTTTAACGTCAAACAATTCTCATAAACTCGGAGTTTACTATACAAATATTTTTCAATTAACTCGCGTTAAACACCACTTTTATTTGCTGTTTATGGACGTGCAACCCTTATTTGTACAAATACTAGGTCGCACTGATGACAAATTTTGGCATCATTTTTCAAAAGTTTTGCTGCACTATTTATTTTTTTTGACAGTTCACAACTTCAAATACGAGTTAAGTTTGACAAGTCTGGACCTTAAATTGGAAACGTGCCTCTGCCCGGCTGGTTGATGTCCTCAGCAGAGCAAAGGCTGACATCACCGCCATCCAAGAGATGCGATGGACGGGGCACGGGAAAAAATCGATAGGCCCTTGCAACATCTACTACAGCTGCCATGTAAAGCAGCGCAAATTGGTGTCGGATTTGTGGTGCGAGAGAGACTGCGCCGTAAAGTACTTTCGTTCACTCCGGTGGACGAGCGTCTCGCCACAATCCGCATCAAGGCGAGATTCTTCAACATCTCCCTGATTTGCGATGGGACTAAATATCGCTTCTACGATCTCCTTAGCCGCACGTATGAGTGGTGCCCCCACTACGATATAAAAATCGTGCTTGGCGATTTACGTGCCAAGGTGGGCAAGGAAGGCATCTTTGGTTGAACAGTCGGAAAATTCAGTCTCCACGACGAAACGTCCGATAACGGATTGAGACTGATCGACTTCGCCGGGGCTCGGAACATGGTAGTCTATAGTACCAGGTTCCAGCATAAGAAGATTCACCAGGCTACGTGCTTAAGCAACTGCAACAACCTTGGAGAAGGTGTTGAACCCGAATCCCCAATCAATGATGATGGACGCGATGTGCCATCACTCGACTATGACGAAATTCGGAAAGCGATAGCACGGCTGTAGAACAACAAAGCCCCCGGGGCCGACGGGGTACCAGCTGAGTTATTTAAGTACGGCGGAGAGGAGCTGGTTAAGTGTATGCACGAGCTCATTTCTAGAATATGGCGGAAAGCGCATGCCTGCAGATTGAAACTTAAGTGTGCACTGCCCAATCCACAAAAATTGCGATTCTGCAGTTTGCGCCAATTATCGCGGGATTAGCCTTCTTAACATCGCGTGTCAAGTGTATTGTGTGAAAGACTTATGCCTACCGTCAATGAACTGATTGGACCTTATCAGTGTGGCTTTAGACATGGTAAATCTACCACCGACCAAATATTTACAATACGCCAGATCTTGGAAAAGACCAGAGAAAGAAGAATCGACACACACTATCTTTTTGTCGGCTTCAAAGCCGCCTTCGATAGCGTGAGCAGAAGTTTCCTATATGCCGCAATGTCTGAATTTGGTATCCCGGAAAAACTTATACGGCTATGTAAAATGACGTTGAGCAACACCAACAGCTCTGTCAAGATTGGGAAGGACCTCTCCGAGCCGTTTGATACCAAACTAGGTTTAAGACAGTGTGACTCTTTGTCGTGCGATTTCTTTATTTTGATGCTGGAGAAGATAATTCGAGATGCAGTGTGCAGTTGCTGGCGTACGCCGATGACATTGACATCATCGGTCTTAACAACCGCGCAGTTAGTTCTGCCTTCTCCAAACTGGATAGAGAAGCGAAGCGAATGGGTCTGGAGGTGAACGAAGGCAAGACGAAGTATCTCCTGCCATAAAATAGATAGTCGACACATTTACACTGTTCACAGTTATAACTTTGAAAAAGTAGAAAACTTCGTTTATTTAGGGACCAGCATTAACACTAATAACAGCGTCAGCCTTGAAATCCAACGCTTCTGCCAACAAGTGCTACTTCGGACTGAGTAGGCAATTGCACAGTAAAGCCCTCTTCCGACGGACAAAAACCATACTCTATAAGTCTCTCATTATGCCCGTCCTATTGTATGGCGCAGAAGCATGGACGGTGACAACATCAGATAAGAGGGCTCTTGAAGGGTTCGAGAGAGATTCTTCGAAAGATTTATAGACCTTTGCGACGGCGAATACCGCGTACGATGGAACGATGAGCTGTACGAGCTGTACAAGGACGTAGACATAGTGCAGCGGATTAAGAACCAGTGGCTCCGCTGGATAGGTCAATTCGTACGAATGGATGAAATAGCTCCAGCCCTGAAGGTTTTTGATTCGGTATCCGCTGGTGGTAGCAGAGAAAAAGGAAGACTTCCTCTGAGTTGCAAAGACCAAGTGGAAAAAGACTTAGCTATACTTGGGATTTCCAATTGGCGCCAGTTAGCAAAAGATAAGGACAGCTGGCGTGCTTTGTTGACCTCGGCCAAAATCGCTTAGGCGGTTGATGCGCCAAATAAGTAAGTAAGTAATAATATACTTGTTAAGAAAATAGTAAATTTAGCTGATCATATATACATACAATACATACATATTTATGTATAAGAGAGAAATTTAGAACCATTGTGCTTAAATGCAGTTAGCTCTTATGAAGTATATATACATATACATAAACTGGAAGATGTAAGAAGTTTTAGTTGGGAGTACAAAATTGACTGCTGTAAAAATCGGAATGATATAAACTGCGCTTATATCATAAAATGAATAAAATAGATTACTAATTTGAGAATATGAATTTTACTGAATAAAGTTGTAATTATTTGTATAAAAACATCCTCGAATCTCAACATGGTAGCAGAGCGAGGTTCGAGTTGAAAAAAGTAAAAAACCTACATGTAAACAGAAAGATGATATGGGAACACGTGGCAGTGCAGGAAAAAGTGACTTGGACTTGAAAGAGGAACTAACAGATGATAGTGGAAACTCAACAATTAGAAAGAAATTAGAAAAACGGTTTGTGGAAATTGTCCAGAAAATTATAACTTTAAACAGAATAATTAAAGTGTTTAAAGAAAACCATCAAATAATTAGACGAGTAAACATGGCAGACGAGTTTAAAATGACCTTACCAATTTTTGATGGTCATGAGTATAGTACGTGGAAGAAAAGAATCTCTGTATTTTTGAGAATGAAAAAATGTGAAAATGTGATCCAGCGAGAAAAGAAACCAGAAGAAAATGAAGCCACGTGGAATGATATGGACTTAAAAGCAATGAACTATATACATATATAGCGCGTTATCAAATAGACAAATGGAGTTTATAGATGAAGAAACGACGAGTTATGGAATAGTTAGAAAATTAGATAAATTATACTTGCGAGAATCAACCGCGTTACAGATTTGTGTGAGAAATAAATTGGAAAGAATCAAACTGAAAGACTATACAGATATAAGTGAATTCTACAGTACCTTTGAAAAATTAATCATTAAATTGAAAAACGCCGGTGCTACAGTGACAGAAAAAGAAAAATTGAATTTTATGCTGCGGACTCTTCCAAGTTCTCTAAGTCATATTGGAGACTTAATTGACGTGCTGCCAGAAAGTGAAAAAACAGTTGACTATTTAATAAGTAAAATTCAAATGTACGAAGAAAGAGAAACTGATGAAAAAGAAGATCCAAGAAATAAAAGAGAAAATTCAAATGTATTTAAAAGTGAATTGAAGAAAGAGATAACGTGCTTCAAATGTGGAAAACCTGGGCACATTCAATATGAATGCACGAGCCAGATAAATGCTGGAAATTCTTGGAGGGGTGCGAGAGGAGCGGGGACTCAACAAACGCGAGGAGGCGCACGCTATTGCCATCAGTAAGGAAGCAGCGGAAGAAACAGCGGAAATTACAGAAACAGAGGCAGAGGTCAACGGGGACGAGGCGGCCAACAAAAGCAAGATCGTCACAACACAAGTCAAGGTACGATGACTTTCACGACGGAGGTATATGATAAAGTAGCTTACAATGTCGAGGTAAATACTTGCGAAAATACTTTAGAATGGGTTTTAGACAGTGGGTGCTCTGATCATATTATTAACGATGACAAATATTTCATAAAAGTGAATAAATTAGAAAATCCGATAAATGTAAAAGTTGGAGATGGTCGTGCATTAAAAGCTACTAGTGTTGGAGATATAAAAACTAAATTTGTAACGAATTTTAAAGAAACTGAAATTGAATTAAAAGATGTATTGTTTGTTAAAGAAATGGATAGGAATTTAATGAGTTTTGGGAAAATTGTAAATAAAGCAAAAATTGTTTCGATGGGGAATATATCAAAAATTTTTACTGGAGAAAATGATCTGATTGCTATTGCTAATAAGGAAAATAATTTGTATAAAATAAATACTGTCTTAGAAAAAAAACAAAACTATGTATCAGAAAATGCAAATAATGCTACGACTTTGAAAGAACGATATCATAGAATGTTGGGGCATGTAAATTTCAAATATTTAGATATTTTGAGTCAAAGAAACTTACTAGAAGGTTTACCAAGAAATTTAGGGAGCGAATATTTGAAGTGCGGTACGTGTGTACAAAATAAAATGACACGAGTTTTGAAAATAACAGACACAGAGCTAAGGACATAGGAGAAATTATTCATGCAGATGTTAACGGGCCACATCAGGCAATAGGCTATCAGGGTGAAAAATATTTTCTGATATTAATTGATGATTACAGTAAAGCCGGAAAAGTCTTCACAATTAAAGGAAAAGACGAAGTTTATGACTGTATTATTACGTATGTGAATCAATTAGAAAACTTAACTGGAAAAAAAGTGAAAAAATTAAGATGCGATAATGGCAGAGAGTTTTTAAACAAGCATATATATAATTTCGCTAAAGAGAAAGGAATTTACATCGAACCATGTCCTCCGTATGTTCACGAATTGAACGGAACTGCGGAGCGGTACAACAGGTCGGTGATGGAAACAGCAAGATGCTTACTAGCAGATGCTAAAATAAATATAAGATTTTGGCCTGAAGTAGTAAAAACGGCTGTTTATTTAAAAAACAGGACGTTAGCAAATACGATTGAGAAAAAGACACCGTATGAAATAATGATGGGAGAAAAGCCCGACATTAAGCAATTAAAAACTATATGGAAGTAGAGTTTTTGTGAGAGTTCCGGAGGTCAGGAGAAAAAGTAAATGGGATAGAAAAGCCGATTTAGGTGTTTTAGTCGTTTATGAAACTGTAGGATATAGAGTGTTAATAAATAATAAAATAACGATAGCTACTCATGTAGAGATAGTAGAAGATAACGTTAATTTGATTGGATTTAACGATAACGATGAAATTAATGAAAATGGCATGGAGGATAAAGAGTTTGATCAAGAACTTGAAAAAGAAAAAAAAGAATCGGAAAATTATGAGTTAGGAGGAAATGAGTGTAGAGACGAAAATATAACGATACCAAGAAGATCAGAAAGGAAAATAAGTCCTGTAAATAGATATGGTAGTCCAATAACGAACTGCATCTACGTAAATTATGTAAGCGTCGATACTCCGGAGACATACAAAGAAGCGATAGATTGTGAGGAAAGTGAGAAATGGCGAGATGCGATGAATAGAGAAATAGAATGTTTGGATAAAAATTATACGTGGAAATTAGTTGAAAAGCCGAAAGATGAGAAAATTTTAGATTTAAAATGGATTTATACAAGGAAGAATGAAGACAAATTTAAAGCGCGAATTGTAGTAAAAGGTTTCCAACAAAGAGAATTTTTAGAAGATATATATTCGCCGGTAGCTAGAACTGAGACTTTAAAAATTTTTCTAAATTACTGTGGGCAAAATGAATGTACGATAAATCAAATGGATGTCGAGTCCGCGTTTCTGAATGGAAAAATTAAGTCTGAAGTGTATGTAAAACAACCACAAGGTTACGACGATAATACTGGAAGAGTATGCAAACTCGAAAAGGCCTTGTATGGACTACGCGAAAGCCCACGAGCGTGGTATGAATGTTTAGATGAGTATTTGAGAGTATTAGGATTTAAACGAAGTAAAATTGATTACTGCTTGTACTATATGGACAATGACGAGAAAATGTATTTGATAATTTTCGTAGATGATTTACTCATTTGTGGCAGAAGTAGAACATTATTAGAAGCTATAAAGGCGAAGTTATCAGTAAAGTTTCGGATGAAAGATATGGGCCTAATAAAAACATATTTAGGTATTACTATTAATCATGATTGCGAAAAGAATGTTATGTCACTAGACCAGGAAAATTATATCGAGTCATTAGCAAAAAAATTTGAAATTCAAAATTCAAAATTGTATGCGACTCCGATGGAACAAAACTTAAAATGTGAACCTGCTTTAACAGTTTCTAATGATATTAAGTATAGAAATTTAATTGGAGCACTTTTGTATATAAGTTCGAGCACCAGACCAGATATTTGTTATTGTGTAAACTACTTAAGTCGATTTCAGAATTGTTATGATCAGAGTCACTATAAGTATGCATTGAGAATATTAAAATATTTATATTATACTAAAACGTTAAAGCTTAAGTTTGAGAAAAATTTAAATTTTGATATACTAGACTGTTGTGTTGATGCCGATTGGGCAGGAGACATTATTGATAGAAAATCTACGACAGGATATGTTATTAGAATGTATGGTAATACTATATTCTGGAAATCGAAAAAGCAAAATATTGTAACGAAATCTTTAACGGAGGCTGAGTATGTAGCTCTCTCAATATGTGTTAGTGAACTTAAATTAATTAAAGAACTACTGAAAGAGTTTGGTATTCAAATGAAACAGCCAATACGAATTTATGAAGATAATACTGGCGCTATTAGTATAAGTAAATTTGGAAATTTAACAAAGAAGTCTAAGTATATAGAAACACACTATCATTTTGTAAATGAAAATTATTTAAATGGAGAAATCAATGTAATTAAAATAGATTCAGAAAACAATCCAGCTGATATGTTTACAAAGTCTTTAGGACGAGTAAAATTTGAGAAATTTAGAGAAATTGTAAAGCTATGCTAAAATGTATTCAAAATAAAAGCTAAATTTACGGAGGCGTGTTAAGAAAAGAGTAAATTTAGCTGATCATATATACATACAATACATACATATTTATGTATAAGAGAGAAATTGAGAACCATTGTGCTTAAATGCAGTTAGCTCTTATGAAGTATATATACATATACATAAACTGGAAGATGTAAGAAGTTTTAGTTGGGAGTACAAAATTGACTGCTGTAAAAATCGAAATGATATAAACTGCGCTTATATCATAAAATGAATAAAATAGATTACTAATTTGAGAATATGAATTTTACTGAATAAAGTTGTAATTATTTGTATAAAAACATCCTCGAATCTCAACAATACTACTCAATACAAATTTTGCGGAAAGTGAATTTCGAGTGCTGATTTAGAAATATTTTGTCAAACAACTAAACCAATTTTAATAGTTAAGAAGTGGCTAACCAAGTTCCGTTGTGGTCGTATCAGGCGTAACATCTCAACTGCGTGGGTACATCACATTTAATATGGATATGTAAAACGCTATCTGGGCGATGGGTGCCCCGATTGCTTACACAATCCATAAGCTAGCGAGCACACGTGTATTTTCACCATGGCAAAAATCTACGTCTTGGACTACGAACTGCTAGCCTATCCAGCATTTTCTCCAGATTTAGCCCATGCGACTATTTGCTATTCCCCATCCTAAAGAAATGGCTGGGTGGTCAACTTTTTTGGTCGAATGAAGAGTTCGACATATGGCAAACACCCATTTGGAGAGTCTTGAGAAAAGCTATTTTTTGGAAGGAATAAAAAAATTTAAAAAGCGCTGGACTTAGTGCATGGAGTTAAAAGGAGGGTATAATGAGAAAAAGGAACGCATTGTTGCCGAAATAAATACATATTATTCAGAAATTCAATGACTTATCAAACCGCCTTCGTAAGATATTTATAAACAAAAAGGAATCAAATAGCACAAATTAAAACTTGTAATAATGATGCAACGCCACGATCGCCGTTTTACATGGAGTTGCCTTCACTTTCACTACTGCTCAGTGGTCAAAGCATTTGTCGTTGTCAGCAGAAATTTTATTGCACGGGTTGCAAAATGCAATAATTTTGCTGCTACCGGTGTCTGTGTCAAATGGGCTAATTTCTTGAGGCTTTAGCCAATAAGACTTATTCCACCATAATTAGCAATATTTCTTGTGCAAGCACTATCTAATTTTATACACTTATTTTTTAAACACTTCTAAATATTTGAACAAATGTATTTTATTAAACATTTTTGACTAAAAACAAAAGAATATTTTTATTCCGAAGTAATTAAACAAATGTCAATCAAACTCAAAATTTCTTAAACACCGCAATGAGAACACTTGACAATTCTTCATAAAATCTAAACCACAAACTCTAGTTAACAGCGTAATCAGAACATAGTATAACTCGCTTAAAACACCACTATTATTTGGTGTTTATGGACATGCAACCCTTGAGGGCACAACTTACCTCGTTTTACTTGACTATTCGAAATTTAACAACAAAGCATGAGGTGTAGAAGGTTTGCTACATAGAAAGATTTAACAGTTTCTGCGTTAGTTGTTTGTATTGAATTGTTATTTGTGCCTATGCCGAGTATTTAATTAAACAAATGTCAATCAAACTCAAAATTTCTTAAACACCCCAATGAGAACACTTGACAATTCTTCATAAAATCTAAACCACAAACTCTAGTTTACAGCGTAATCAGAACATAGTATAACTCGCTTAAAACACCACTATTATTTGGTGTTTATGGACATGCAACCCTTAAGGGCACAACTTTCCTCGTTTTACTTGACAATTCGAAATTTAACAACTAAGCATGAGGTGTAGAAGGTTTGCTACATATAAAGCTTTGACAGTTTCTGCGTTAGTTGTTTGTTTTGAATTGTTATTTGTGCCTATGCCGAGTATTTTGTTTAATAAAAGAATAAGAAGTGAGTTTTACTGATATAATTAAGTGATAGTTATGCTACTTATGTATGTTTGAAAGTCGCGAGTGTAATAAACTATATTAAGGCGAAACATTTTTCGACAAAATAAATAAAAACCGATCTAGGAGAGTTTAAAAAACAGGAGAGGGTGGTCACCAAAGATGAGTTTCATTTGCTATTTATTTATATATATCTTCTCTTAGTAATTATACACGCAAAAACTATGAAATACTTGTAAATTTTGTAAATCGTGTGTATATGCACGCAGAAATAAAATGAAAATGTAAAGAGTTGGTTGACAAAGTGTACAAAAGTTAAGAGTTCGCCATGATTTTGCTTTGTTTTTCTTTGCTTTACTTTTCTCGCCTTGTATTTACCAGCACTCATATAACATCAGTAGTTGAACTTATCTGAACTTATTGAACTGTCAAAGCGAAACTCTGAAGCAAAGCAAAGCGAAAGTCTTATGTGTACGGCCCTTTATTTGCCTTAATATAAGCCCGCTTTGTTGACAAATCTTGGCATCACTGTTGAAAAGTACTTGAAAAACAACAACAGCTTTCAATGGTTGAAGTTATAGTACTATTTCGGAAATCACCACATTTCCTCATCAGACTTCTTTTTGATTATTAAATTAAATTATTTTTAATTTAATTTTCATAACCACTTTTCTCAGGCTTTGAACCCGGGAGCTCGGAGTTGCAGAGCCAATACGCTACCTATTGCGCTACGCTAGCCGAGTTGGCTGTTGTGTTTATTTCATCTTCCTTAAACAAACCAACTACAAACAAGAGCAACTGATCTGCCGCTATTTAACTTGTTTGTGTGGTTGTTGTTTGTGTCTTTATTTTGCAAATTCTGTTTTTTACTTTACATTATATGCATTTTTAAGGCGTGCTCATCCTTGTCTAGAATGTTTGTTCATTTTTCTGTTGGCCTAGTAAATGTTAATATTTTTATAATTTTATTGAGGTCAAGACCAGTTTATGGAAGATTTGTTTGTGAAAAAACAACAACAGCTTTCAATGGTTGAAGTTATAGTACTATTTCGGAAATCACCACATTTCCTCATCAGACTTCTTTTTGATTATTAAATTAAATTATTTTTAATTTAATTTTCATAACCACTTCTCTCAGGCTTTGAACCCGGGAGCTCGGAGTTGCAGAGCCAATACGCTACCTATTGTGCTACGCTAGCCGAGTTGGCTGTTGTGTTTATTTCATCTTCCTTAAACAAACCAACTACAAACAAGAGCAACTGATCTGCCGCTATTTAACTTGTTTGTGTGGTTGTTGTTTGTGTTTTTATTTTGCAAATTCTGTATAAGTATTTTTACTTTATATTCTAATGCATTTTTAAGGCGCGCTCATCCTTGTATACAATGTTTGTTCATATTTCTGTTAGCCTAGTAAATGTTAATATTTTACAATTTAATTGAGCTCAAGGCCAGCAACCACACAAACAAGTTAAATAGCGGCAGTTCAGTTGCTCTTGTTTGTAGTTGGTTTGTTTAAGGAAGCTGAAATAAACACAACAGCCAACTCGGCTAGCGTAGCACAATAGGTAGCGTATTGGCTCTGCAACTCCGAGCTCCCGGGTTCAAAGCCTGAGAGAAGTGGTTATGAAAATTAAATTAAAAATAATTTAATTTAATAATCAAAAAGAAGTCTGATGAGGAAATGTGGTGATTTCCGAAATAGTACTATAACTTCAACCATTGAAAGCTGTTGTTGTTTTTTCACAAACAAATCTTCCATAAACTGGCCTTGAGCTCAATAAAATTATAAAAATATTAACATTTACTAGGCCAACAGAAAAATGAACAAACATTGTATAATAAAAAAAAGTAATATGGCCTTCGAGTATTTGGGCATACAATTTATTTCAGAGTGTTGTGGAATTAAACGAGCATCCGGTGGATGGGCGTTCGCTTCGAAACGTACACGATCCCTTCGAACTACCCGTAACAGAGTTCCGGAAATTTTACCGGCTAAGTCCGGAAGTGGTTAATAACGTGGTTACGCAGTTGGATTTCTAGTTAAAAGGGTCCAGAATAACCGCATTATCCAGTGAGAAACAGATGTATCACTTGATATTTAAGCTGTTCGCAGTTCTATACAAACACGCATTAATTGTGATAGCTTCTGGCTGCTTTGAGTTTCTACGCCACTGGTTGTACCAACGCCCTGTAGGAGATCAGTGGGGCATTTCTATGAATCAGTCATCCATAAACCGTAACATACATCGTGTCACAGACGCCATCAACAATTGTTTGTTTTTCCCGAAAGTGAAGTTCCCAATGACCCAAAATGAGCGACAAGCTGCAAAAGATTTATTCGCGGCAGCCCCTTTTCCATTTGTTGGAGGCACTATCGGGGCAGTTGATTGCAATTTTGGGTCCCAAAAATCACAAAGAGGCTTACGTGAATCAGCATGGATACCATACCATAAACGTGCAAATGCTAAGAAAACTTTTGTCAACAGTAACAAATATTATGCTATATTTGTTTTCATTGTTTGAT
This sequence comes from Philophylla caesio, assembly GCA_963971545.1. Taxonomy (NCBI): domain Eukaryota; kingdom Metazoa; phylum Arthropoda; class Insecta; order Diptera; family Tephritidae; genus Philophylla; species Philophylla caesio. The sequence continues at coordinate 92,389,416 of OZ020607.1, forward strand.
TTTAGATCTGCGATCCAAATTTAAAAATTGTGTATGTAAATCCCCGGTTTCCGGCGGCACGGCATGACTTTTGGAGCTCGTCTGCAGCGCGGTGAGTAATGCAGCGATCATTTGAAAATCGCAGGCATTTTGATTGGTTAATTTGTTTTTGAAGCCATCTTAAAACTCAATGTAAAAAAAATGTTTACTGGCGACTCTGGATACCCATTGGAACCGTGGCTTATAACGCCTTTAACGAACCAGCCAGAAGGGACTCCTAAATATCGCTATAATAAAGCGCTGTGCAGGGTGCGAAATGCCATTGAGCGACTTTGGTGATGTTTATCGCAACAACGGGTTCTCCTTTACGATCTCGGATTTGCTGGTAAAGTGGTGAACGCGTGCGCAGTGTTACACAATATTCGTTTGAGCTCGACGATGTAACACCAGAAACTGATCCAGAAATTTTCTACAAATTCAAGCGCACCATCCTCTATGGCAAAACGTGTCCAAGACAGATTAATAGCAAACTTTTTTTCCTAAAGCTTACGTACACATGTATGTATTTATGCACACAGATACATGTATATATGTGTCTAAATTAGTTCCATTACTCTATTTTAGATGAGTCAAACATTTGTTTTTGAACTTTTATAATTTTGTTTTATTACAAAAGTAAATATTATATTTAAACTTATATTTACTATTTATACCAATGAATATTAATGAAAGAAAGTATATTAATAAATAAACGCAATAACAAAATATACCAGTAACATTTTTTAAATCTTATTTATTTACAAAACACTTCAACCGTAAGTATTAAAATTAAATTAACATGCTCAGTTTAATATAACAAATTAAAAATGTAATTTATTCAAAGTAAAATAAAACAGAAATATTTCAATAAAGTATTTATTAAAAATATATAAAACTTTAAAATATTATTTAACAGACCAAAAAAAAAATAATTTAAGAAGGGTATTCACGGCCGTCAAAAAAAATTAGTCAATTCATATAAAGCTTAATGAAAAAATTACTAGAACATCTAATATAAAAACTAAAGAATATAATAAATAAACTAAACAAAAGGTACAAATTCATTTTCTTAATCTAATTATATACATGTTTACAAATTATTGTGTCCCTAATGCACGCGCCAAGTTATTGATGGCATCCGCGCAGGACTTCATCCAATCGCCAAATATGCGGAAACCCTCCGCCAGCTGGAGTTGTATCTCTGCCACTCTGGCTAAGTAAAATAACTAAAATAAACAGAATTGCAAAAAACACAAACAACTACCACACAAGCAAGTTTAATAGCGGCATATCAGTTGCTCTTGTTTGTAGTTGGTTTGTTAAAGGAAGAGGGAATAAACACAATAGTCCACTTGGCAGGCGTAGCACAACATGTAGCGTGTTGGCTCTGCAACTCCGAGCTCCTGGGTTCAAAGCCTGGGAGAAGTGGTTATGAAAATTAAATTAAAAATAATTTAATTTAATAATCAAAAAGAAGTTTGATTAGGAAATGTGGTGATTTCCGAAATAGTACTATAACTTCAACCATTGAAAGCTGTTGTTGTTTTTTCACAAACAAATCTTCCATAAACTGGCCTTGAGCTCAATAAAATTATAAAAATATTAACATTTACTAGGCCAACAGAAAAATGAAGAAACATTGTAGACAAGGCTAGCGTAGCACAATAGGTAACGTATTGGCTCTGCAACTCCGAGCTCCCGGGTTCCAAGCCTGAGAGAAGTGGTTATGAAAATTTAATTAAAAATAATTTAATTTAATAATCAAAATGAAGTTTGATGAGGAAATGTGGTGATTTCCGAAATAGTACTATAACTTCTACCATTAAACTGCTGTTGTTTTTTTTTTCACACAAAAATCTTCTATAAACTGGCCTCAAGCTCAATAAAATTGTCAATTATTAAAAACATTTATTAGGCCAACAGAAAAATAACAAACAAAAATATTTACTTTCATCCCATCTGCCTGTGTTTGAGCGACTTCCAGATATTTTTTCTGCAGGTCGCTTCGCTCCTCCTTGCGCTTCGTTTTCGAAAGAGGCGTTTTGGGTGTGTCCGGCAAAGCCTGTATTTCTTAAGAACATGTTTCAAAATCAAAGAAAAAGATATTTATTTTTTATTCTGAATAAAAAATATTAATAAATTCTCAATATAAAGTAAAGTACCGTTAGATGGACAATTTATAAGACTTTAATATTATAAATATATGCTCCGCAGATGGTGGAGTTAATTACATTTTAGCAGCAGCCGCAAAAAATAGTTAAAAAAACGGGTCAGAAATAATTTCACTAAAGTTACCTCATCCATTGGCAAGGTATCTAGCGAAGGATCATTCATGGCCCTCGACTTAGTGGCTCCCAATAATTTCCACAAGCCGCTCCTACAGCTCCGTTAAGGGTGGCTGCTTTAAGGGCCTGTTGCCGGTTAAAGACTACTGCCCTCTCCGGTCGCGCACTCGAGCCATACCTATATTAGACAAAAAAGCATAATTAGAAATCGACAGTTAGAATCAATATTCATAAGTACACAGAAATATCGTCTCTGGGCAGTGGCAATACATGGGATTGTGTTCGCAATATGCGCTTGTATATATACAAGAAAAACAATAGGCGTATTCGGGAGTAATATTTACTAATTTTACAACGAATTAGGACTTCCACAAGTAAATCGCTAGCACACCTTGTTGTGAACTGCTGTGAGAAATTTGCAAAAGAAAACCACATTTACAGCAGGGTCCACCTTTTGTATTTACTTGCACTCTTGTATTTGCAGTGGAACGTATATTTTATTGTTGGATTTTTACTACATTTGCCATAAAAACCACAGAAACCATGAATACAAAATACAATGGCAAATACAACAGATGCCGAATACCCCTAATATCTATTTTCACAAACAATATACATAACATAATCTTAATAAAGTGATACACTAATTTATACGCTCGCTTTTTAATTTTTCACAATTCCCATTCTGCCTGTACAGCACCGGTTATTGTGCGTACATTCAAACACAATGGGGTTATTACTTATCGTGCGCCATTGTTCGGGGAACTTTTCTGCATCTCCAAAGCGTTTAGATTGGCAGCGATCTCCCCCACATCTTTTCTAGCTTCATCCTGTAATGGAGCCGATGAAACTTTCCACTGGTTAGCCCCGCGTTCTCTTGGGAGAAGTCCAGCATCCCATTTAGTTGCTCCGTTGAGGCGCGGCTCCTTTTCGCTGCTTGTATAGTCGAGGCAATTCTGAAAATAAAATAAGGACGGTAAATGCACTTTTTAATAATTATAATTGAATATACTTCCTTTAGCTTTCCTGCTTTTACGCTAACACGCTCCAACAAATGGCGGGATCCCTTGCAATTTTTATTGTTTTGCATTCCGTTTTGTATTTTTCGTAAATTTTGACACTTCGTTGCCAGATGTTAAAAGTTACTGTTACTTGTTAAAAGTTACTGAATCGCACTACTAGTCACCAAAGAGAGGTCGTTACACCAAAAATCGCCTATAAAATCCATGGAAGGGTATTGGTCGACCTTGAAATGGAAACATGACATTTTACACGAATATTCTGATATCAAAAAGCTATAAGCTATCCTGATGATGGGTGCCGCAATTGTTCACAGTCGACCATTAGCGCAAACGTGTGACCCCTTCAAAGGATTGGCAAAAATCTATGAATCAGGCTACAAATTGCTACCCCATCTAGCATATTCTTTAGATTTAGCCCCCTACGACTATTTCCTATTTCCATATATGAGGAAAGAGCTGGGTTGTAAGAGATTTAATAAAATAATAAAATAATAGGAAAATCCTGGACTAAGTGTAAAGAGTTAAAAGGAGATTTTTAGAGAAATAAAAATAATTTTGCCGAAAAAGTATAATTTATGCAAAAAGTCACAATATTTGTAAACAAAGGGAATCAAATTAAAGAAATGAAATATTCACATACTGATGCAACACCACCATTACACTCTACATTGCTGCTGCCTTCACCTTCACCATTGACTGAGCTTTCCATACCATCGCCGTTGTCATCAGCATTTCCGCCGCGTTCCAATGCTCTGGTAGCAACACAAACCATATTGCTGTTGCTTGTTCGCATCAAATTTGCTTGTTGGTTGAATTTCCGGGAAAAACCACTTATTGCACCATTAATTGCGATGCTTTTAAGCAAGCATTATTCAATTTTACGCAAATTTTTTCCCAACTTTTGTAAATATACATATGTATGTAAGTACAAATGTATTTTCAGAAACATTTTCGAATAAAAATTTTTAAACAATTTGTATTTTTCAAGCTCGAGGCCCCCAAATTAAATAAACTTCGATGTTTGTTTATTTGTGTATTTAACTGTCGATATTTCGACCTCAATTTGAGATCATCATCAGGATTATAATTATTTGTGAAAACATATACCAAACAAATATTTAAAATTAGGTTATTAACAAACATAAAAATACAACACGACTTACACTCTTATTTGTGCCTGTTCGACTGATTAGGAGTGCATAATTAAAGCTTAAACCAGCGAAAATGAGAAAACGAAAAAATATAAACAATAAGGAGGTAAACAAATTAAAATCCCGTAATGGTAAGCAAAAAAAAATTACAAACAACAATAATATGAAACATTAAACGATTGGACGTATGCGGGCTTGCGTGTGTAAAGTGTGTATATGCATATGTGCTTATGTATGTATGTATGACATCTACTTGCTGCTGATCGGCCCACGTATGTGAACAAGGAACGAGTGTAGACTGGAACGAGTGTAGAAGAGTACCGGAGCGCCGAACACATGCGTTAGGAATTGTTCTTATATTTTTACACCAAATTGCTATAGACGCGTGCGCAGTTGTCTGTGTCCGCTTTGCAGTTAATTCTGTTGTCATTAGGGGTGTTCACTATATGCAGCATTTCCAAAATATATCTTTTGTTGTAGTTTCTCTCTAAAATGACAACATTTTCCAAGTCTGGATCGTGTCCGGTATTTATGCAATGCGCTGATAAGGCCGTCTTATTGTCCGTATGTTGGTTCCTCAATTTAATATTTGATTTATGCGCGGAAATCATTGTCTTGAGTTTTGTTTTGGTTGTCCCTTCATATACCTTATTGCATAAGTGGGACCCGTCTCCATTACATAATATTTTATATACCAAGTCAGATTTCTCCTGATCAGGAATTTTGTCCTTAGTGTTGCTGTAAACTTTTCCAAGATTGTTGTTGTATGTAAATGCTATTTGTATATTGTTTTTATCATAAAGGTTGGAGTTCCTAATCCTCTCCGATATACCCGGAACATAAGTCCAAGATTTGTATGTCTTTTTGTCACTGTTGTCTGTATCTCTCCCAGACCTAGCCTTGTATTTTTGCAAAAGGGTTTTATTAATGTTTGCCGGAAACTCGTTTTGTTCCAGGATTCTTCTAATTATTTCTTCATTATTCTCATGAAGTACCTTGTCGCTGATCGATAGGACCCTGCGTATGAAATTGTATGCAGTATTTAAAATTATTCTCCTATCATGTTCCAATTGCTTAATGTTTCATATTATTGTTGTTTGTATGTTTTTTTGCTTACCATTACGGGATTTTAATTTGTTTACCTCCTTATTGTTTATATTTTTTCGTTTTCTCATTTTCGCTGGTTTAAGCTTTAATTATGCACTCCTAATCAGTCGAACAGGCACAAATAAGAGTGTAAGTCGTGTTGTATTTTTATGTTTGTTAATAACCTAATTTTAAATATTTGTTTGGTATATGTTTTCACAAATAATTATAATCCTGATGATGATCTCAAATTGAGGTCGAAATATCGACAGTTAAATACACAAATAAACAAACATCGAAGTTTATTTAATTTGGGGGCCTCGAGCTTGAAAAATATTTTTTTTTTTTTAATTTGAATTCAAAGGCCTATCAGCGTAATACACAATCATTTTTGAATATAAGTAAAACAAAATTTGTGTTTGGAATTAAATTAACAAATGTCAAATAAACTCAAAGTCTCTTAAACACTACAATGAGAACGCTGGACAGTTGTTCATAAACTCAAAACCACAAACTCGAGTTTACTGCGTAGTCAGAACATAGTATAAGACTACAAAATTGTATGCCTGCAAATATACAAACGAAAGCAATATCTGTGGCTTTCCGGCATAACTGAAAAAGTCACTCACGGCTGTTTTCGAAAAAACGCGCCCTAAAGTTTTGTAGCGGTATGAAAAATACAGTTATTCGGTTTGGAAAAGTCGAGAATTCTACCACAATATTGAATATAAAAGTAGTTATTTACATTATTTCTAATGATTAATACCCACAGATGTCAAAGTTTGCATTAAATCGGTTTTGCAAAAAAAAGTGACTTTTTCGGTTACACCGGGAAGCCACAGAAATGTTTTGTGACGTAGCATAAACAGATAATTATGTAAAATTTACCGAGAGGGATTAGCGATTTGAGGCAGGCGCAACCTCAGTACTCTCTAAATCGAGATTGTGCATTCACCTGGCAAGCTGATATGCGACTTAAAGTCCTGCCAGATAGAGCGCGTTACGTACGTTCCGGCGAAGCATTCGACTGACAGCTAAGTATGTTATATGTAGTTGAATGCAGAATGCCACATTCGCATCGCATGCGATTTGGTTTTTTTCAATTATTCTGATTGGTTTTTTTCAATTATTTCCATTTTTTTTATAATCTTTACACAAAAGTAAATATCAGCACAAATTTTAAGATATATTTGATTTGCATAAAAAAAAAAATTAACCGCCAATACAAAACAACTAATTTGTTTACATGCGACAACGCTTTTAATGTGGCGTACGTTGGCGTTTCTTACGCCTTGTCAGTTGAATGCCTCGAAATTTTTTAGTTTAAGTTAAATAAGCGAGCGAGCGAATTTTCATGCACTTTATGCAGCTTATTTATTCAGCTCATCAATAATGAAGATCAATTGTGTCATGTTACATTTTGTCGCAATTTCACGCTATATTTAATATCTAAAGAAGAAATTCAAATAAATACATGTACATATGTTACGTTATGTATTGAATGTTTGTATTTTGCAGATTTCTTCTTCATACATACACACAGAATGAACCAACTTTTCTCAACTTCAAACTCAGCACTGAGCTTCTGGCTCACAATTTTTTTTCGATGAAAGTCATGACTCAATAATGTAAGGTTGTGTTTCTCAGGCAACAACAAAATGTTCCGTTTGACGACTATTCTACCTTATGTCAGAAACGGCTGTTTTGCTTTGTTTATGTATATATTTTCATGATACAAACAGCTAATGAAATCAATGGAAACAATTAAAAAAGGTAAAAACTATAGAAATGTATAAACATATTGCTAATGAAAAGCATTATTTCTATTTATAGTGAACTTCAAAAACATGTCCTAACACTTATAACACTAAAGGAGCATTTGCAATTTCGATGGATTCACTTCATTAAGCTGTGCGTCGCACATGAAGCGGAACACGGAAAAATGATCCGCCCATCCTTTTTGGCTGTCCACAAATATCTCACATAATTTAGCAAAATTTTTCACAAAAAGTAACGCGTAGTCACAAAACACAATCCTGTCGCAAATGAAAATTGTAAACAATAAAACGTAAACAAAGGCTACACACGTATAGTTTGACATAACGTTTTTGCCAAATGGAATAAGAAGAAGCACGTCTTTTATCGATGTCACCTGTAATAGATACATCTTGATGAAAGCCTGAGCGTGTGGCATATTTCTGGGAATCAGCTCACAGTCACTCAATTGTTTTTATTTCATTTCATTTACATCACTTGAACATACATACGATTATACGAATTGACAGATAACATGTGAAAAGGAACGTCATAAAAAATTCTGTTCGGTGAATGCACTAGAGGGTGTTAGACTAGCAAAAAATTATCGATGAAGTTTTTTTTTTAACAAACGGTTCTGAAGTGCGTTTCTGTAACTCAACTTGATCGATACTTTCGATTCATACTCACGATTTGACGTCATAGTGACGTCTTTCACACTTAATATGTTTCTATATGAAAATGAGTTATTCTCCCTTTCTTTTGAGGTGGTGACAATTAATTTCCATCAAGTCGATACGCATTACTGAACTGTGTTCATTAAGTCTGCCCTAGCTTACACTTTTTGCTAAAACCAACACTTGCTTCTTATCTCCTGCTTTTCAAGTTAGATTGGCAGGAATACAAAGGAAAACTATTCAAAGAGAGTGAATTTTAAAAACAAATTTTCTTCACCAAATGGACGGCATTTTTTTATTGTAACGGATGAAACTATCCTAGAAGGTGATAGTATCAATATATAATTTATATTCTTAACGTATGTGTTTTAATATTCTTGAGTTCGTTTATAGAGCTGCTCGCCCCAAGACAGCACGTGCTTGTACTTTAAACCGAATATGTGGAAGTGTCTCCACTTCCACAACAGTCGGTTCTACGCTACCGAAGTGACTCGGATTTCATCCGACCAAGGACTGTTTTTTCGGCGACCTAACCCCACTTAGGCTGCCGGACACCCCCAATCTTATTTCCCCTTGGGTGCAATACCTTGCAGCAGGATTGCTACTCATACTTCTGGCCAGGGCGGGCGTCGAGCCTAACCCTGGCCCAGAAACCTACTTCTGCTGCATCTGCCAGAGAAGGCTACATCCGAATTCCACTTCGGTGAGGTGTAATTCGTGCAACGGATGGTGCCATCTTAAGGTCTGCTCAGGCCTTAAGAAAACCAGGGAGTGGTCCACATCCTATGTGGGCCAGTGTTGCTCGCGCACTCAAGCGCCCCAAGCCTCCACGGCATCCCCCCTTGCGCCCCCCGCGCCGGTGCCTCAGCGCACCCCTCTTTCCTCTACGGCCCCCCGGAGCTCACAGCAACACCAAACCTCCCCAGCCCCCCCTCGCTCCACCACACGTGGCGCCAACCAGCAACCATCTGCTGTGTATGCCGGGCCTGAGTGCACCGGAATGCCTGCTCCGTCAGGTGTAACGCCTGCCAAAGCTGGTGCCACTTCCGGGCGTGCTCTGGCCTACGCACCACAAGGGACTGGTCCGAGAGCTTTACCGCTTCCTGCTGCCGCAACAACCCCCCGCCAGTGTCGCTCACGACACCGCCCACAACAATCGTTGGGCCCTTACAACCACAGCGAGATGCGCAGCCGGGATGGGCCGGCCCTCGGATCCAATCCCTCACCCCCCTCAACGCGACAACCTTACCGAGACAGGCAAGACTCCTACAGTTCAACTGCAATGGACTCTCGAGCAAGATCTCGGCGGTGGTTGCCTTCATGGCTCCGCAGGGGCTGTTAATAGCTGCGGTCCAAGAAACGAAGCTGCGTCGCAGCTCAACGCTAACGAGCTGCGACGGTTACAACGTGCTTCGTAGAGATCGCGAGCGAGATAATGGTGGAGGCCTAGCCTTCATTCTACACAACACCGTGCAGTATCGTCTCATCGATGTTGACATCGACCCAAGGGACAGCACCTTAGAATGTCAAGGGATTGCTGTCCGGTCAGGCGATGTCGAGCTCGAAATATTTAACACATATACCCCCTGTCTCCTGCTGCCCCGCTGGATACCACCCAGACATAGGTGCGCTCCTCAGTGGTGAAAACCGTTTGGTAGTTGGAGACTTTAATGCGCATCACGATCTTTGGTTCTCAAGCCTATCAAATGATCGTAGGGGAAATATTTTGGCAGAGCAGATAGACGATTCGACATTCTGCACCATGCACGACGAAGCCCCCACCAGGATTGTGGGTAGTTGCAGCAGCTCGCCAGATCTAACAATAGCTAGCACAGGTCTGATAAATAGCATAACGTGGCGACCTATGCTATCGCTTGCATCAGACCACCTACCCATAATCATCTCGATTGACAGACCTGCCAACTATGTTGCCTCGGATCGCCACACGTATGTCAACTTCAAAAAAGCTGACCCCGACGAGGCGTGATGATCGAACAGAAACCTCCTTTGGAGACCACGCCTCGTCGGACCCGAAGCGATGCGCGAACTATTTTAGTCGACAACTTACACTGCATCCTTCGGCCGACAGAACCAAACGGTCAGTCACCAGAAGGCTGCGCAAGTCAACACCAAGCGCACCAATTGTCCTCTCTACCACTGAGTTGAAGGAAGCCATCGGGAAGGCGAAAGCCTCCAAATCCATTGGCCCAGACGGGTTAAGTATATTGATGCTGAAAAAATTGGGCACCGCGCGAGTAGCATATCTCACCAAGGTCCTCAATCTGTCGCTATGCACTCCCTCCCCCAGAGGGAGTCACACTGGTCTCGTATGCCGACGACTGCACGATAATGGCTACCGGCAATGGAATTGATGGCTTGTGCTCCAAAGTGAACAGCTACCTCCCAGACCTTGCTCACTACTTTACGGGACGGAATTTGACGCTGTCTCCTGCTAAGTCCACGGCGGCCCTTTTTACATCTTGGACGAAGGAGGTCGGGCTCACCCTCGACATCCACATCGAGGGGACCCCCATTCCGACGGTTAACCACCCGAAGATCCTGGGAGTCACCCTCGACAGCCTGGTCTCCTTCTCAGCGCATACAACCGCAATCGTCAACAAGGTACAGAGCCGCAACAAAGTCCTCAAGTCGCTCGCCGGCAGCACTTGGGGCAAAGACAAAGAAACGTTGTTGGCAATATACAAGGCGATTGGCCGGCCGATTCTAAATTATGCCGCGCCAATTTGGTCGCCTGGAACTAGCAGGACTCAGTGGTAAAGACTAGAGACCTGTCAGAACGCCGCACTCAGGACAGTGACTGGATGTCTCCTGATGACGCCTGTGGATCACCTCTACCATGAGGCTAACGTGCTCCCAGTGCAGGAGCACAACATTATGCTCACAAAACAGTTTCTACTGGGATGCCACCGTCCGGGGCACCCCAATAGAGACCTGCTCGCGCTGGAGCCGGCACCCAGGCACATCAGGGGACATCTCTTACAACTGACGGACGAGGTCCAGACATACGTACACCTACCGCTGAACCCAAGGACGTACCGACAGCCTCAGGACAGCATCCACAGGGAGTCGGTGTCCAAATACATCGACACCCGCCCTGTGAATGCAGTCCTGGGGGTCCAACCACCACCCATAGCAGCTGAGGAGCTCCAGCTGCCTCGTGAGACCCGCGTTACTCTGGCCCAACTCAGATCTATATATTGTAGCAGGGTAAACTCCTACCTATCCAGGATCAACCCTGACACCCCCAACACGTGCCCGGCATGTGAAGAGTCTCCGCACGACACCAATCACCTATTCACATGCCTGGCCAAACCTACTCAACTAACACCCCTCTCCCTATGGTCCGACTCTGTTGAAACGGCTCGTTTCCTGGACCTTTCGTTAGTTGAGCTTGACGATAATGATTGAGGGAGTCCGCCAACCCAGTGGGGTGTAGCTAGACGCTACAACAACAACAACAAGTGTCTCCACTAAAGCTCCCTCTTTATTAACCGTGATCCAAAGCTACGCACGGGTTGGTTACCGCATCTCGCACATACATAAGGGATTGAGTACAGTCGTGTAACTGTAACCACTTACCACTGTTCCCCTTTTTTTTGACTCACTACAATAAATTGTGCTAAGCGTTGAAACCTGAAACTATAAGTGCAAGAAAAAAAACAAAAAATCTTGCATAATAACATCCCCAAACGTTGACGAACGCCGCTACCGAAACAAGGACCATGATTAACGGATATGCACCTGCACCCTCGATAAGGAAGGTGCCTCTTTACAACTGCTGGGTGTCCTAAGCAAATAAAAGGCTGACAACTCAACAGTAGAGGAGATGCTATGAACGCGAATGCGCACAGTTTTTCATCAAACTTTGTTTACAAAACAAACGTTTTCAAAAGAAAAAAAACTCTGTTTACAAAACAATCCGTGTTTACATTTTGTACATTTCTTATTTATATAAATTTTGCGTTAACTTGATTTGGGAAACACACATACGAATGTACATATGAATGTAGATACTCTAAAATGGTTTTATACTTTGTGTTATAAACGACCAGGAAAAGTTGGATCTTGTTTTTAATATCCAATTTTAACAAAGCTTGAGTAGACCGCTTTCTGCAAATCGTTAGGCGCGTTCCGACAATTTTTTGCATTTTTAAAGCAAACCATGTGAGTCTTGCTATAATTTTGTGACCAGGAGCAATGTTTCCTGAGAATTCGTTGGAGCATAATGCGTCTTGCACTGTTTGCGTTGAAAACAAATGAATTTTTCAAGAGAAATGAAAACGGGTACAGTTTGTTTACATTAGCACTTATAAACCTCGTCGAATTTGATATATATATTTTGACGGGTGATGAACCACAACACACCGCAAAATATAGCCCAGTGTTACATTTTCTTTAATGCTGCTACCCGTTTATTATGCATTGTAAGAGCTGTGTAATGATGAGGACATAGTCAAGCGCATAAAAATAAACGATTGCATTGGTGTGGGCATGGAAGATTGTGCTCCGGAGAATAAATGCCTCGCACACCTTTGGACGAGCAAGGAAGGAAAAGGCGCCGAGAAAAATACTATAAGAACCCTAATGAAGGAGAAAAGGAACTGGGGAAAATTTTGGTACCTGGCCCAAACTTACACACGAATGTAGTGCTCAAAAAGAAAAAGAATAAATGGTTTAATAATTTAGTTGACGCCACGAATAATTTTTTGTAGTTTACATGAAACACCGTAGTCACAAATAAAACTTTATAGGTTGACTGCCAAATAAAATTGCTAATAAGTTTATTTTAGGAGTGGGGAAAAGTTTCGATCTAAAAACGAAAAAAGTGGCATTGCATTTTTTAAATTCCTTGTTTAGAAGAACTCAAAAAGCTGAGTTGCCCTATTTTCGATTTTTTGAGACCTTTCAGCTATTATACTCTATTGTCTGTTAGATGTTGCAATTATATTGCACTGTTCAATGCAATGAAGTGCGGTTGATCCGGTGATCTCCTTAATAGTGCTATAACTTTTATCGCTTTGGACGTTGTTGTTTTTCTCTATAATTTCTCCATTAAAAACTGGACTTTGGCTTATTTAAAAAAATTTTAAATAATAAAACATGTAAAAAATAACAAAGCTTAATAAAGCTTAGCAAAAATGTGACTTAAGCGCTTTTAATGGAACTGTTTAATATGTTATTTGATCCAGAGTTGCACTACACACTCCTTTTTACGTACTTTATTGTCGCATCGACCACCTAAGCGATTTTGTCCGAGGTCAACAAAGCACGACTGCTGTCCCTATCTCTTGCTAACTGACGCCAATTGGAATCTCAAGTACAGCCAAGTCTTTCTCCACTTGGTCTGTCCCTCGCAGATGTTAAGAAGACTAATCCCGCGATAATTGGCGCAAACTGCAGGTTCACCAGTTCTTCCGTACTTGAATAACTCAGTTGGTAACCCATCAACCCCAGGGGTTTTGTTGTATTTCAGCCGCGCTATCGCTTTCCGAATATCATCGTAGTCGGGTCCATCTTCATTGATTGGGATTCGGGTTCAACATTTTCTTCAAAGTTTTTGCAGCTGCTTCCATCGAGCAGTGTGGAGAAGTGCTCCCTCCATAATTTAAGTAAGGTGTGAACATCAGTCAACAGGTTGCCGTTGTCACTTTTACAGGGATTCTCCCCAGTTTTGAAATCTTCTGTTAGCCGTCGTGGTTTCTACAAAAAAATTTTGGGCGATGTTGCCTCCTCGGATCGTGCGCACATCTAGGACACTGTATGCATGCCTTCCATCTATTACAACATGGTCGATTTGGTTTTGTGTCTTACAATCTGGAGACAGCTACGTAGCCTGGTGCATATTATTAGGCTGTAACCTGGTACTACAGACTACGATGTTCCTGGCCCCGGCGAAGTCGATCAATCTCAGCCCCTTATCGGAGGTTTCGTCGTAGAGACTGGATTTTCCAACTGTGGAACAAGATGCTCTCCTCGCCCACCTTGGCGTTGAAATCACCAAGCACTATTTTATATCGTGGCGGGGGCACCGCTCATACGTGCAGCCAAGGAGATCGTAGAGGCAAACTGTTAGATAGAAATTTATTGCTTGCATTTATTTATTGTGAATGCGTACGCCTGCCTCTGGATTGCGACACTTCGTAGTTGTAGTTACTGAAAGTTATTGGGCAACCCTGATTAAATGTCATTTGAAGACTTAAATTGAAGGCGGTTTTTCGCCTTGCTTGAATTTATATATTTTCCACATCTACATAAGTCGCACAAGCAGCAGGAGGACGCACAAAAGCGTAAGTGGCAATAACTATTGCCTTCATTCATTTTATATTTAACTTTATTACTATTAAACTTTGTACAATTTCCTTAGGAAATAAAACTCGATCGACACGATCGCTAGCAAACGTCAATTTCGAGTTCTTATTTGTAACTCCTGCGCAGCTGCGACATAATTTTTATTTCGCTTTTAAAAGCCACCGCAAGGAAGAGCCGGTGACTATCAGCCGGAGGTACGTTCAGGAACACCAACGGGGCTTCGATTAACAAAATAATCAAGCCGAAACGCGCTATCACAAACAGCAGGCACTGGACCAGGAATAGTAAGTCTGCGAGAGGCAGCTTTGGCAACTTTTGGCAGTAAGGTGCAGAAGTGGTCAGGTAAGAGTGCATATAAGTGAAAAGCGAGTGTTGGTGGTCGGGTAGTAGTGCAAGTACCGGTAGGGTTAGGAAAGCATACGGTATATTAGATCAGAAGTTTCCCGCTAGTATAGAAGTAACTGTTGGCCGTTGTTTCGCAAGTTCCACACATTCCGTTCGCTACAATGCCGCAAACACGTTCAACGACTGGGGGTGCGTCAGAAAGAGAGGACGATGATTTAAATACAACGGTTCTTGAAAATATTGCGGGCCCTAGCCAAACAATAGAGCAAAGGTTAAACGAAATGATGAGCAAAATTGATTCGCTACAGGTCGAACTGGATGACAGCAACCGTCGCTTAAGAGAAAGTCAGGTACATCCAACTAACACTAATCTAGAACCAGTAACTAATACGGAAAATGAAAGAAGTGGTTCTTCGTTGTCATCGGTATTGCACGATTTGAATCGTACACTTTCAGCGAATAGAGGAGAACAGCATCGTCGAAAACTATACGACTTGCCCGACTTCGACGGTCGTCCTGAAGACTGGCCAATGTTTCAGGAGGCATTTCGTATGACTACTGAGGAGTATGGCTACAACGATCGGCAAAACATGATGCGGTTGCAGAAAGCCGTAAGGGGCAAGGCCAAAGATACTGTCGAGTGTCTTTTGATCCACAGCAGTAACGTGCCACGAGTGATGCAGACCCTGGAGGAGCGATTCGGTAACCCAGATTTGCTGGTGAAGAGCCAGATTAGTAGGATACGTGACGTACCCCACATCGCGGACAGTCGAATTGATCTGCTGATACCGTTCGCTACCAAGGTGCAAAACCTGGCTTCGTTCCTGAGAGCAGCGAATTCCGATCATCACCTATGCAGTCCAACACTTATGGATGAAATGCTGTCGAAACTACCAGTGCAACGGAGGCTGGAGTGGGCTAGACACGCCATGTCGATTTCTCCCAGAGCGTCCATAGTGGACTTCAGCAATTGGTTGCAAGAGTTGGCACGTGTTGTGAGTGTAGCATGTACAAACATAAGCGAGCATTCCAAACCAGCGAGTGCACGTGAGCAACGTCCAAGATTCTTCCACACCAATGATGTAGTTACGAGTAATAGAAGCTGCCGAGTGTGTTCGAAGGATCATGATGTGGAAAAGTGTAGACAATTTTTAGAATTAACTTGCAATCAAAGGTGGAGAGTAGCTCGCCAGCACAAACTTTGTTTTCGCTGCCTGCGACCTGGTCATGTAGGCACCCGTTGTGCGGTAGGTGGTCAGAAAGTAGGCTCTAATGTTAATAAAGGGACGCATAGGCTTCTTAGCGAACGTTCCGACGTGGAAAGCCCCAACACCATACAGGCAAGCCCATTGTTTACAAGCGCTGTAGTAGGATCTGCTAATAAAATCATTTTATTTAAAATATTACCGGTACGGTTGTATTCTAAGGGTAAGCAAATCGATAGTTATGCATTCTTCGATGAGGGGTCCGCTATTTCGCTAATGAACGAGAACTTGGCAGCAAGGCTTGGTCTGCATGGTAAGAAAGAAAAACTTACGCTTCAATGGTTTGGAAGTAATACTGCAACAGAAATGTCTGCGTGCGTCGATGTTAAAATTTCTGGAATAAGAGAAAATAGTAAGATATTCAATCTCAAAAACGTAAGCACGGTTTCGAATTTGCAACTGCCTATGCAGACATTAGATGTCGGGGAGATTTCGTCAAAATATCGCCATATGAAGAAGCTACCCATTCACAACTATGAAAATGTAGTGCCAGAATTACTAATCGGAATTGATAACGCTCACTTAGGTATAGCACGCCGGGTTGCCAGAGATGGATGGAAGGGTCCAGCTGTAATTTTGACCAAACTAGGTTGGGTCGTGTACGGGCCGACCGAACGGAGTCCAGTTCAAAATGTTAATCGACTGCTCCTTACACAAGTTGGTCGCAGCCAAGACACGGAATTAGAACAACTGGTGAAAGAATTTATAACTAGTGATCATTTAGGTATACGATGTACCGAGCATGTGGAAAGCGAGGATGTTAAGAGAGCCAAACTCATTCTCGAAAATACAACCGTGCGTAAGGGCGAACGTTTCGAAACCGGCCTTTTGTGGAAGAGTGCGAATCCTCAACTTCCAAGTAGTCGAGCCATGGCAGAGAAGAGATTGCTTCTCCTGGAGAAGAAATTTGATCGTAATAACGAGTTTAAAGCAGAGTACGTGCGCATCATGTCCGAGTATAGAAAAAAAGGATACTCAAGAGCCGCACGTGGTATCTGCCGCACTTCGCCGTGTATAACCAAAATAAGCCAGGAAAGTGGAGGCTGGTATTTGATGCCGCCGCGCGGACTAATGGGGTATCGTTAAATTGTATGTTGTTGAGTGGTCCCGACCAGTGTAAACCACTAGCGACTGTTTTAATGAAATTCCGGCAGCGGAAGATTGGTGTGTGCGCCGATATCGTCGAGATGTTTCACCAGGTGAAAATGCGAGCGGACGATCAAGCAGCGCAGAGATTTCTTTGGAGAGAAAACGCAACGGAGCCGATCGAAGAATATGCCATGGCAGTTATGACCTTCGGGGCGACTTGTTCACCTTGTTCGGCGCAGTTTGTCAAAAACCACAACGCTCTTGAATTCGAACATAGATTTCCTGAGGCAGTCAGCGCTATAATCAACAACCATTACGTCGACGATTTGGTTCATTGCTTTTCCAGCGAAAGCGATGCTCTCAGGGCAATCCCGCAGATAGTGTGGGTGCACAAAAAAGGTGGGTTTGATTTAAAGCGTTTTGTCTCCAATTCTCCTGTAGTTAACCGAATGTTCAACGAAAATAACGACGATAAGCATATTTTGAGTCTCGATAAGGAAACTACACAGTTCCAAAAGGTCCTAGGCATGTGCTGGGACACCAGCCAGGATGTACTCCGTTTCGCTAAATCATTAGGAAAAATCGACCGCAACTTAGTGAAAGGAATGAAAATGCCAACGAAAAGAGAAGCGCTCAGCGTCACCATGTCCGTCTTCGATCCATTTGGCCTCGCAGCCGAGATTTTCATAGTGGCCAAGCTGATGCTGCAGTTGACCTGGAGGAGGCAAACAGATTGGGACGAGGAGATACCATCGGATGCACAAGCGCTCTGGAAGAAATGGCTTATAATGCTTGAAGATTTAGGAAATCTCTCTGTACAACGATGCTACGGTGCATCCTTCATGAGCGCTCCAGTCGAGTTACATATCTTTGCAGATGCCAGTGACCTGGCCTACGCTGCGGTAGCATATTGGAGAGTGATGGATTCTTTCGGAGTTGTCCGGTTGTCATTCGTAGCAGGAAAGACCAAATGTGCTCCGCTAAAATTAACGTCGACTCCACGCCTGGAGCTCCAATCAGCAGTGTTAGCGACTCGTCTACGCCAGTTTATTGTGCAAGGTCACGATGTGACGCCATCAAGAGTGACGATGTGGAGTGACTCGAGAACAGCGATTTCCTGGATTAAGTCAGACCACAGAAGATACAAACCCTATGTGGCTCACAGGGTAAACGAAATCTTGGAAGGCAGCGAATTATCAGAATGGCGATGGATCCCTAGTGGAATGAACCCTGCCGACTTTGGAACGCGAATTCGGAGTCCTAAGAGGGAATCATTCTGGGCCAGTGGGCCGTCTTTTTTGCTGGAAGATCAGGATAAGTGGCCTGAACCGCTGCTTCCTGAGGACACAAATGAAGAACTACGAGCTAAACCCGTTTTCATATTCGTCTTACATGATTTAACGATTTTAGAAAGATATTCGTCATTTCAGAAACTGAAAAGAATCATTGGCTGGATCCTACGCTTCTACGATAACTGCATGAAGGCTCCGCGTGAGAGGAAATTAGGTTGGTTGGACCCGTTGGACCTAGAGAAAGCAGACTTGGTGATTTGTCGCGCCGTCCAAATGAAGGCATTTGGTGAGGACTACCAAGCATTGCGATCGCATGGCCAAGTAGAACGAGGAAGCTCACTGTGGAAGTTGACGCCATATTTGGATAAGTTTGGAGTCATCCGCTTAAATGGGAGATTGAACAACGCAACGGCTATTTCTCCAGCTACTCGTAGACCAATTATACTTCCAAAGATCCATCACGTTACCGACTTAATTGTAGACTACTACCATTGTGCCTGGCGTCACCAAAACGACGACACGATAATTGCGGAAATTCGTAGGAGATACTGGATTCCGCATGTGCGGGTTGTGGTAAAGCCAGCTATGAAACGCTGTTCGACATGCAAAAGGAATCGCGCTCAACCAACAGTACCACTAATGGGACAATTGCCTGAAGACAGAGTTACGCCATTCGTGTGACCCTTCTCGTATGTCGGAATGGACTATATGGGACCGTTTGTTGTAGTGTCCGGTCGTCGCAGCGAGAAGCGCTGGATAGCGTTGTTCACCTGTATGACCACCCTAACCATACACCTCGAGATAGCCAGGGACCTATCGACCGATACTTGTTTGATGTGTATTCGCAATTTCATGAGCCGTCGAGGCACCATCGTGCGTATTCGTTCTGATAACGGTACGAATTTTGTGGGAGCCGACAGAGAACTTAAGCGCCAACTATCCGAATTTGAAAATGGTAAAATGGCTGACGCATTGTCGAAGAAGGGCATTGAATGGGTTTTCAACTGTCCCCTTAACCCGCATGCAGGTGGTTGCTGGGAGCGATTGGTACGCAGCGTGAAGAGAGCGATGGGAGATACGCTGTATAACGAAAGTCTACAAGAACATGGTTTGTACAGTCTAATGTGTGAAGCGGAGAACATTGTAAATTCGCGTCCGTTAACCCATATCCCTTTAGATGCACCTACCGATGAACCCCTCACTCCTAATCACTTTCTTATAGAAACAGCAAATTCCGACCAGACGCCCAGTCCATTGGAAGAACGACTTCGAGCAACCAGGAAGCAGTGGCGAAAGGTGCAGCAACTCCAGCATCGGTTCTGGAAGAAGTGGCTGTCTGAATACCTCCCAGACCTATGCCGCCGGACCAAGTGGTATCAACCAGTCGAGGCTCTGAAGGTTGATGACATCGTCCTAGTTTGCGACATCCGCGTGCACCGCTCCAAATGGCTGATGGGACGAATCACTCGAGTGTTCCCAGGAAAAGACTCCCAGGTCAGAGCAGCAGAAGTAACAACGAAGTTTGGCGTGTTCAAGAGGCCGGCCTGCGTGTTAGCGAAGTTGGAGATTGGTGAATCTGAGATGAGCTAGATTCACGGAGGCTGGGATGTTAGATAGAAATTTATTGCTTGCATTTATTTATTGTGAATGCGTACGCCTGCCTCTGGATTGCGACACTTCGTAGTTGTAGTTACTGAAAGTTATTGGGCAACCCTGATTAAATGTCATTTGAAGACTTAAATTGAAGGCGGTTTTTCGCCTTGCTTGAATTTATATATTTTCCACATCTACATAAGTCGCACCAGCAGCAGGAGGACGCACAAAAGCGTAAGTGGCAATAACTATTGCCTTCATTCATTTTATATTTAACTTTATTACTATTAAACTTTGTACAATTTCCTTAGGAAATAAAACTCGATCGACACGATCGCTAGCAAACGTCAATTTCGAGTTCTTATTTGTAACTCCTGCGCAGCTGCGACACAAACTTTGGGCGATCGTCCCTCTCCCCGGTCGGGGCGTGGGCGCAAAATAGGGAAATATTGAATAATATCGCCTTGTGTGAATTGTGGCGAGACATTCGTCCACCGGAGTGCTCGACAATACTTTAAGACGAAGTCACTCTGCCACCACAAATCCGACACTGAATTTGCTCTCCTTTACATGGCAGCTGAAGTAGATGTCGCAAGGGCCTATCGATTTTTTCTCTTGCCCCATCCCATTTCTTGGATGGCGGTGATGTCTGCTTTTGCTCTGCTGTGAACATCAACTAGCCGGACAGAGGCCCTTCCCATTTAAGGTTCCGGACATTTCAGGCCCTGCCCTCCAATCATATTTCTTTAGACGAGTGCCGTGGTCGTTCTTGTTCTTACGTGTGGGGTTCCAATCCCTGCGCACAAGCATTTTTCGGGGTAGTCGAATACCTTGATATAGCCAGCCGCTTGCTCCAAGACATACACCCGATCGCAGCCGCACCTACTGGTATACAGACGTTGCAGACCCTGGTGAACCCTTAGGCCGAATGTGGTCTCACCAAGTTCGCCTTGTCACCGAAGTCGTGAGCTGCTAGATCCGCATGCAAAAGATTCGCTCTGGCTACTCCCAAGTGATTGGCAGTCAGAAACTTTGCCCGCTTTCGTGGACTTCTGCACACGCACCCGCACTCTACATGATTTAAAAACTTGTAATTTTTACTTTCGTGTACATTGGCTAATATTTTGTTTTCACGAACTATGATTCACTCTCTCATCCGTTATTTGCTCTCTCATGTATCACGAATGTCTCCTGTAAACGGGTTGATTCGCCATTCAAATAGCGACACACGTGATTATCTTTGCCTGAAAACAAGGTATTACTTAGTAGTAGGGTCTAAAGTATCGATACCAAATTTATTGGAATTGAACGAAAAATATCGATTGGGTTTTTTGTTTTTACTTGTATCGTTTCATACCTATTTTATTGTTTTGTTTAATTGATACGATGGACGTTTTTCGTTTAAAAAAGAGTCAAAGCAAAATTTTCAAGACTGATCGTGATATATACATTACATCTAAGTCAAGTTTTGAGGTGTGTATGATAAATCTTATTGAACAGCAGAGCAAATAAACCAAGTTTTTTTATGAATATATAGTGGAAAAAAAGTGAAACTACATGAAATTGTATCTACTAAGAGGGCCTAAACAAAAATACCATTTTGGGATAGATATTTGAAATAAGGGGAATTCCTCGCATCGGCGGTCAGAGACCGACCCTTACGATAACCCGGGTTGACTTTAGAATAATGCACCACTTCCATATGCAAACCACTGGGAATTTTTTTAAGTTAATGACTAATGTTTTTTATTGTTAAAATATATCGTGGAATGTTGGATATAACGCTCCTAAAAAGGAAATGGGGGGGCGGGGCGGGGCGGTGTAGGAAGGCGTGGCTTCCCTAGGGCTTCCCGAGGGTCTAGAGAAACCAGTGAGGGCTTATTCAAAAATGTATTACTTCCCCTTTCTAACGGTATGCGCCTTCACCACCCACCCCCACCATTTCATGCGGCACTATACTAACTATTTCCAAAGTGCTGCTATACGTTCCAAACATATTTTTTTATATATTTAACTTAATAAACGCGTTTATAAATGTGTCTAGAATGTTTACCACTTTTCGCAAACAAACATAAATAACAATCGCCGAAAGTATGAGCAAAAGAGTGCTGCTATACGTTTCAATTAAAGCCTGTGGCGTTTTTCTTAACTGAAAAAATACTTCGTAATAAATTGAAAATTTGTAATAAAAAATCGTGCGAATTTTTATTACAAATTTTCGCCCGTGGCCCTTTTTTTAAATAAATAAATTTTTCGTAATATATTGAGAATTTGTAATTAAAAATATTGCAACTCATTCGCAATCAAGTTTTACTTATCTATACATATCTATTTATACTTATGTGTTTATAAATTTGGGTGGGATTCGATATAGCGCCGCATAAGTTTGGTTTACTGTGGCTAAACGCGTAAACCAAATTGAAAAATTCCAATGCACATACATACATAGATGAACAACAAAATAAATTTGTGTTTAACTATCCTTTTGCAAAAATCCATTCACTAATTTTATCAGAATTTAACTTTAAAAATGCCCTTTTTTTTTATTTTTCACATACATATGTACATATGTATATGGTGTTGGAATTTCTTTCACTGCACTTAATATCGAGCCACTAATGCATTCATTTTGGCACACACATTGTGCTATCAGCTTTTACCGTTTTTAGAAACTAAAACTATTTAAATACTTTGCATTTCTTAAATAAATAGTTGCATTTTTAAGCCCTGCACAAAAGACTAACACCCCTATGCTGTAATCCGAATGTTCGTAGTTACGAATTCGTAGCTCCGTTCCGAAAGTTCGAAATTTGGTATGCTGAAATCCGTTCGTAACTATCAACCGCGTTGCCAACCAAAAACAGGAATTTCGAAGTTCGTAATTAGGCATATTGGCAGAAATATACATGTACCGATATTATTGCAAGTAAAGATTGAAGTTTAATATCAACATTTATAAGTCATTTGATAAGTTTTCGTTAATTAAAGGCAGAATTGCATAAATATGCATCGAATGTATGTACATTCTTAAGAGATGATCTAAATACAAATTTCTTAAATTATTAAGTGTGTAATATTGTCGAATTCAATGCTCGGATATATTAAAGTTTAATGGTTTAAAGATTTGTGACAAGTTTTCGCCTCAACAAAGAAGCATTCACACAAGAAACATACTGCGTACGATTTGTTTGTGATCTTCGCAAATATATACACACGTAATAATTCTAGTTTTTATTGCATAGTTTATATTACATATGTACATAAATACAAATGTACACATGTATATACATACATACATACATGCATATTTGCTTATTTTTGGGTTTATACTCGTTTATTTTCCTAAAATTTGTTTCGCTCCGACACCAGTGGCTGTTCGTACAAAAATTCCGCAATTGACAGCTCCGACGGATTCTGGCATCCCGATATTACGAATTGCGAAAACAGTCTACGAATTTCGAATTTACGATTACGAAAAGCGGATTTGAGCATATCGATTTTACAATTCGTAGCGTAATCGAACGTACGACGGATTCCAGCATAGGGGTGTAAAATTCTTGCCAAATGCATCTGTCAAACTACTGAAAACAACGAGCGAAGGAGAAACAAAATGGAAGTTAATATAACCCAGAAAGCTAAAAGTACGCGGAAAGCAGTTCTGAGATACCTTTCAAAAGTATATACACCACAATTAAGGTCTGTGGGATTTTCCAAAAATAAATATTTCGTGATATATTGAAAATTTGTAATTAACACGCCTCCTCCTTCACCGCCCATCAACCCCTTTTTATGCGGCGCTATGCCGAATATAACCATAAATTTTGTATCTTTATTAATTTTATTAAAATATATAAATTAGGCTAATTAACGAGTGCTGTGAAATATAACAAGATTAAACTGTTGATTTTTATATGTTTTGTACACTTTTTTTTTTGTTAAAATCGGTTGAAATTCATCTATTCAATGTCGTGAATTTTTAAACTTTAAACGCAAATAACTTTTAAACTAAAAGTTTCCTCGTGGTTTGGTTTTCAGTTTATTTGATTTGCCTATAGGCTTCGTCAATGGTTAATTTGATTGTTGTAAGTGCTCCTTCAGTACAAGTTGTTTTAGCTAGAGTGTCTGTCCTTTCTTTCCCAGAAGTGCCAACTTGACTTCGAATCCAGACTAGTTGTACTTGCATCTGGTTTGCTTCTATTATTTTTTTATGTATTGTGTGCTATGTAATTGTTAGTTAAAATGCCTTGATTGTTTCCTCTATTTCATTGATTTCTTCAAAATCTGATGAGACTTTGAAGTCAATTTTAAAAAGATGTTCCGAGTTCTTCGAATTATTGAAAATCCTGTACCCGCGCCTTCGCCAGAGATTAAAGCATCTGTATATAGAACGTGGCATTTGTTATTTGTATACTTGTTTAGTAATTCAGCATAGTGTACCTTTATATACATATTTATTAGCTAAGCTAGCTTTTTTGTGAGTAAACCCTTGTGTAAACGGACAAATTTTATAACACTAAAGGATGAATAGGTCTGGCCAGACCTACATATATGTATTTTTTATATTATAGATAACTTGCATTGTCGAATTTAAATTTCAGCTTTTATATGAGATAACGCAGTTCAAAGTAGTCAATAGGTCTGGCCAGACCTATTCGTCCGTTTAAGGATTAAAGTTTTGTCAATAATTTAAATATTTCAGATAAGAAAATGACTGTTAACTGTATCAAGTCGATCAAAGCTGGAGTTAGTGAGGGGTTTCCGGTATTGGACTTGGGAATAGGATCGTTGTAAGCAAAAATCTTTGTCAGCTCCTTGACTGTGAGCCATGTAAACCTTTCCGTAGGCGGAACCTCATTTGTTATTATGGGTGTGTGTGGAGTTAAACTGTGTTGGCTTGGCTTCTGCGTAGAAACTTATTCTGGAGGGTACGTTTTGTTTGCTGTTGCAGTGGTGGAACTGCAGAATTCAATTTTGGATCTCACCATCGCTTTGTCTATTCGAGTCCCAATAGCAAATTAAACACGTCTGTGTTAACCCTGACCGATTTTTTAAACTCCTCTGGATTGTTTTTGATTAATTTCGTCTAAAGATTTTGCAAAAATACCTTTTACATCGCGGGCTTGATAAAGTTTTCTACCCTAAACTCGATGCTTCGATTTCATTTGTCTCAGACACGCGCGAATTTTAAACATTAGTAACATTACTACTACCTCAATTAAATCGTTAAAACTAGTTTTTTTATTCTTTTGTTACACAAAACACTCCGAATAAACCTAAATCGCAATTCAAAACAAATAACTTACGGATAAACTGTCAAAGCATGCTATATTGTTAAAGTTCAAACCGTCAAGTAATGCGAGGCCTTTCGATTATGGATCTTTGCTGTATAAATATTAAAAGGTGATAGAGAATTGCCTGGAGGAAGACCGTTGAAGAGATTTTACTGGTGTTGGCCATAAAAAAGCTTTTTACAATATACATCTGCAGTTCGGAGTCAGCACAAAACTGTAGGTCCCTCCATTTGTTGTACAACTTAAGAGACGCACACCACAAATTGTAGGAGAAGCTCCGCCAAACACTGAGCGTATATACTTTTAGCGCCAAATTATGATTATTATTATTATAATCAATGTAATTGGGTCAATACCTGCTGGGACTCTTTCTTCTTTTTGTTTCTTCTAAAGACAGAGGTTTTATTGGAGGTCAACAGGGTTGATAATTTCTAACCTTATTTGTTGTCTCGGTACCTGATTTTGAAGCATTTTAAAAAATTTTTGATTTGTAATCACCCCTTTTTACAAACATCTTGGCGTGTCACCTAAAGGGTGTTTTTAGACGTGTGGTTTTCAATGAAGCAATACCTTTTTCGGAGTTGGTCTTTTTGACAGCTGTGACTTGATATACCAAGTGTATAACTAAGTAATGTCGGTTCGAACATTTAGGTGTCGCCCAAGCGAAGACGCCGAAATGCAAGCGTTATTGGACGAAGATGATTCCGAAACGTAAAAATAACTCGCAGAGCAGTTGAATGTGAGCCAGCCCGCCGTTTTCAAACGTTTACGAGACATGGGTAAGATTCAAAGATCGAAAAAGGCAAAACAAAGTCATTTTCCTACATCACAACTCTCCATCACATACGGCAAGACCGGTTCGCGACACGTTGGCAGCCCTCAAATGGGAAGTGCTCGCGCATGCGGCTTACCTGACCTGGCCCGTCCGATTACCACTTGTTCGCATCGATGAGACACGCCCTCGCTGAGCCGCGCTTCGATTCCTACGAAAGTGTAAAATTTCGCTTGATAATTGCTTTGCCGAAAACCCCCAAAATCTTCTATTGGTTTGGAATTCACAAATTGCCTAAAACATGGGAAAAATGTGTGAAAAGCGAGGGAGCATACTTTGAATTGACAAACAAATTCTAACAAAATAGAAATTGTACAAACAACACCTACACAGTCAAGTAGAAATAGCGGCAGTACAGCCGCACTTGATTGAAGTAAGTTGTGATGGGAAAGCAGGAAAAATAACAACAGCTCACACAGCGTAAGCTTAGCTGAATGCGTTTAGCTGCCGGCTTAAGTATTGCGCATGTTGTCGCGGATTCGACTCCCGCAGAAGCCAAGAAGAAAGAAGTCTGATGATGAAATGTGGTGATATCCGTAATAGTACTATAACTTCTACCGCTTTGAGTATTGTAGTTTTTTCCTAATAATTTTCCAAAAACCAATCGGCCTTAAAGCTCAAAAATATTTAAAATAGATTCTTACTTTAATTCTTCTATTAAACGTGTTTTTTTTTGTAAGAAAAAAAAAACGACATTACTTAGTTATATACCTGTAGCGCGATTCAGTAACTTTTTTAACAACACTCGAAGTTGCCAAATCAGCTAAACAACAGAAGTTAACAATACTGCTATTCAGTAACTCTTTTTTTGACAACATACGTTATTGCAAAATCAGCTGTGTTGTTAAGCTAGCGGCATCTAGTTTTGCGTTGTTAAGAAACGCGATAGTTAATTTATTTTCATATATGTACTTACATGTTTTTTATTTTATTATTATTAATTTGTAGTTCCATCTTTTAACTAAATCGATTAAATTAACATGACTGTTTTTTAAAAACATATATATTTTATTAAAGCAATGAATGTTAAATGTACATATGTATGTATATATAAGTATATAAGTGAAATATACGCATTTGCAACATAAACAGAAACATTTTATAAACCTTATTTATTATTATTTATATTCCGTTGGCAAGCTTTCTGTCACAGAGAAGCCCTCTGTATTTATTGGCTTCCTATCAATTCCAGCACCCGCTCATCCAGCTGCGTTAAGAGTGGCTGGTTGAAGGGCCTGTTGCCGGTTAAAGACTGCTGCCTTCTCCGGCCGCGCACTCGGACACTCGTCCTACTTTTTAAATCGTGCCAAACCTATGTTATAAGAAAAAAAAGACACTATGAAATAAACTGGTAGAATTATACGTACATACACATACACAAAGAACGTGCGTAGTGGCTATACATGGAATTGGCTTCGGAATATGCACAAACAAGAAATTTATTTTCACAAACATTGTAACACTTCTATTAATGAAAATCATGAATTTATTTACATATACACACGCGGTTTAATTTCTCACATTTCCAAGCACAATGCACATTTGCCACCACCGCACAGATCCTTGTGGGTACATTCCAACACAAGGGGGTTATTACTTACCGTGCGCCGTTGTTCGGCGGGCTTTTCTGCACCTCCGATGGCGTTTAGCTTGACAGCCATCTCCTCTAACATATTTTATAGCTCCATACTGCCATGGAGCCGATGAAACTTTCTGCTGTCTAGCCCCGGATTCATTTGTTAGAAATCCATCATCGCTTTGCTGCTGGGCTTGTTGAGGCCATTCTGAAAATAGAAAAATAAAAGTAATTAGTCTATTTAATAACTTTAATTAAGAATACTTGCCTTTGGTCGTGTTGTTAAATGTTACGGAATCGCACTACTGGTATACTCAGTCTGGTTTGTCATATCATTATGAACAGAGTTACTCCGGAACAACGTTTGCAAATCGTGCAAATCGGGCCAAAACGAGATGGCCTCCAATTCCGATTTTCACCAGAAAATTTTGTTCAGTGATGAAACTCACTTTTGGTTGAATGGGTACGTTGATAAACAAAATTATCGCATTTGGAGTGATGATAATCGACAAGCCATTGTTGAGACGCCATTACATTCTCAAAAAGTCACTGTTTGGTGTGCTTTATGGCAGAAACAATCATTGGTCCATATTTCTTCAAAAATGAAGCCAGCCATAATGTTACAGTCAATGGGGAACGCTATAGAGCCATGATTAATGACTTTCGTGCCTGAATTGATGTTGGTGTGGACAACCTTTTGCTCCAACAAGACGGCGCTACATGCCATACAGCCAACGAAACAATCAATTTATTGAAGGACACTTTCGGTGAGCGCATTATCTCGCGTCGTGGGCCTGTGGCGTGGTCTCCAAGATCGTGCGATTTAACACCGCTGAACTATTTTTTGAAGTCGCCTGTCTGCGCAGATACGCCTTAGACGATTGACGCCTTGGGAGAGAATAATTGGCGCGTTATTGCTGACATACGGCCCTAATTGCAGCAAAAAGTGGTCGAAAATTGGGCCTCTCGGCTGGAATTTATTCGAGCCAGCCACGGTTACTTGCCCGAAATCATATTGGCAAACCCGTATCTTTATAATAAAGCCAAGAAGGCCATATCAGTAAATTATATGCGTTTTATTTCTTCTGAAAAACTGCGGCGGCATGCAATTCGCGCAGTGCCGATGCACGAAGACAGCACGCAGTCTCTCGGCTGGCTCCATCCTGCGCATCACCGGAAAAGGGAAGTAAAGTTAGAAATTTTGTTTTAAATCGTGGTAAAATATCCAATTTCACAACTGGTCGAATTATGTTTCCACGCGCCGTTCGTAATCCTACGACACGTACGCGGCTGTCGGGACCTGAAAAAACTCTAACTACTCTGCCAAGTCGCCATTCATTTAGGGGGAGGTTATCTTCCTTGACGACGATCAGATCGTCAATCTCGATGTCACGTTACGGAAACTTCCACTTGTTACGTTTCTTTAATTCCTTCAGCAAAACGTTTGCTGGATCGCCTTTATGTTTTGCCATCGGTAGACAAGAGATATCGGACTCTCTGCGCTTTCGGCCTCTGGAACAGCGAGGAGGGGGGGTGCCAATAAGAAAATGGCCAGGGGTTAGAGGTTTCATTGACTCCGCATCCTCAGAGATGGAATTCAGACACGATTCGATCTTCGCCAGCAACGTTGACAGTTCCTCTATGGTAAACCGCATTGAATGTGATACCTTCCGGAAATGTATTTTAAAGCTTTTTACCCCTGCTTCCCAGAGACCTCCCACATGAGGTGCTCCGGGGGGAAAAAAATGCCATGTGATGTTTTTTTAAACTCCTCTGGATTGTTTTTGATTAATTTCGTCTAAAGATTTTGCAAAAATACCTTTTACATCGCGGGCTTGATAAAGTTTTCTACCCTAAACTCGATGCTTCGATTTCATTTGTCTCAGACACGCGCGAATTTTAAACATTAGTAACATTACTACTACCTCAATTAAATCGTTAAAACTAGTTTTTTTATTCTTTTGTTACACAAAACACTCCGAATAAACCTAAATCGCAATTCAAAACAAATAACTTACGGATAAACTGTCAAAGCATGCTATATTGTTAAAGTTCAAACCGTCAAGTAATGCGAGGCCTTTCGATTATGGATCTTTGCTGTATAAATATTAAAAGGTGATAGACAATTGCCTGGAGGAAGACCGTTGAAGAGATTTTACTGGTGTTGGCCATAAAAAAGCTTTTTACAATATACGTCTGCAGTTCGGAGTCAGCACAAAACTGTAGGTCCCTCCATTTGTTGTACAACTTAAGAGACGCACACCACAAATTGTAGGAGAAGCTCCGCCAAACACTGAGCTTATATACTTTTAGCGCCAAATTATGATTATTATTATTATAATCAATGTAATTGGGTCAATACCTGCTGGGACTCTTTCTTCTTTTTGTTTCTTCTAAAGACAGAGGTTTTATTGGAGGTCAACAGGGTTGATAATTTCTAACCTTATTTGTTGTCTCGGTACCTGATTTTGAAGCATTTAAAAAAATTTTTGATTTGTGATCACCCCTTTTTACAAACATCTTGGCGTGCCACCTAAAGGGTGTTTTTAGACGTGTGGTTTTCAATGAAGCAATACCTTTTTCGGAGTTGGTCTTTTTGACAGCTGTGACTTGATATACCAAGTGTATAACTAAGTAATGTCGGTTCGAACATTTAGATGTCGCCCAGGCGAAGACGCCGAAATGCAAGCGTTATTGGACGAAGATGATTCCGAAACGTAAAAATAACTCGCAGAGCAGTTGAATGTGAGCCAGCCCGCCGTTTTCAAACGTTTACGAGACATGGGTAAGATTCAAAGATCGAAAAAGGCAAAACAAAGTCATTTTCCTACATCACAACTCTCCATCACATACGGCAAGACCGGTTCGCGACACGTTGGCAGCCCTCAAATGGGAAGTGCTCGCGCATGCGGCTTACTCACCTGACCTGGCCCGTCCGATTACCACTTGTTCGCATCGAAGAGACACGCCTTGCTGAGCCGCGCTTCGATTCCTACGAAAATGTAAAATTTCGCTTGATAATTGCTTTGCCGAAAAACCCAAAAATCTTCTATTGGTTTGGAATTCACAAATTGCCTAAAACATGGGAAAAATGTGTGAAAAGCGAGGGAGCATACTTTGAATTGACAAACAAATTCTAACAAAATAGAAATTGTACAAACAACACCTACACAGTCAAGTAGAAATAGCGGCAGTACAGCCGCACTTGATTGAAGTAAGTTGTGATGGGAAGCAGGAAAAATAACAACAGCTCACACAGCGTAAGCTTAGCTGAATGCGTTTAGCTGCCGGCTTAAGTATTGCGCATGTTGTTGCGGATTCGACTCCCGCAGAAGCCAAGAAGAAAGAAGTCTGATGATGAAATGTGGTGATATCCGAAATAGTACTATAACTTCTACCGCTTTGAGTGTTGTAGTTTTTTCCTAATAATTTTCCAAAAACCAATCGGCCTTAAAGCTCAAAAATATTTAAAATAGATTCTTCCTTTAATTCTTCAATTAAACGTGTTTTTTTTTTGTAAGAAAAAAAAACGACATTACTTAGTTATATACCTGTAGCGCGATTCAGTAACTTTTTTAACAACACTCGAAGTTGCCAAATCAGCTAAACAACAGAAGTTAACAATACTGCTATTCAGTAACTCTTTTTTTGACAACATACGTTATTGCAAAATCAGCTGTGTTGTTAAGCTAGCGGCATCTAGTTTTGCGTTGTTAAGAAACGCGATAGTTAATTTATTTTCATATATGTACTTACATGTTTTTTATTTTATTATTATTAATTTGTAGTTCCATCTTTTAACTAAATCGATTAAATTAACATGACTGTTTTTTAAAAACATATATATTTTATTAAAGCAATGAATGTTAAATGTATATATGTATGTATATATAAGTATATAAGTGAAATATACGCATTTGCAACATAAACAGAAACATTTTATAAACCTTATTTATTATTATTTATATTCCGTTGGCAAGCTTTCTGTCACAGAGAAGCCCTCTGTATTTATTGGCTTCCTATCAATTCCAGCACCCGCTCATCCAGCTGCGTTAAGAGTGGCTGCTTGAAGGGCCTGTTGCCGGTTAAAGACTGCTGCCTTCTCCGGCCGCGCACTCGGACACTCGTCCTACTTTTTAAATCGTGCCAAACCTATGTTATAAGAAAAAAAAAACACTATGAAATAAACTGGTAGAATTATACGTACATACACATACACAAAGAACGTGCGTAGTGGCTATACATGGAATTGGCTTCGGAATATGCACAAACAAGAAATTTATTTTCACAAACATTGTAACACTTCTATTAATGAAAATCATGAATTTATTTACATATACACACGCGGTTTAATTTTTCACATTTCCAAGCACAATGCACATTTGCCACCACCGCACAGATCCTTGTGGGTACATTCAAACACAAGGGGGTTATTACTTACCGTGCGCCGTTGTTCGGCGGGCTTTTCTGCACCTCCGATGGCGTTTAGCTTGACAGCCATCTCCTCTAACATATTTTATAGCTCCATACTGCCATGGAGCCGATGAAACTTTCTGCTGTCTAGCCCCGGATTCATTTGTAAGAAATCCATCATCGCTTTGCTGCTGGGCTTGTTGAGGCCATTCTGAAAATAGAAAAATAAAAGTAAATAGTCTATTTAATAACTTTAATTAAGAATACTTGCCTTTGGTCGTGTTGTTAAATGTTACGGAATCGCACTACTGGTATACTCAGTCTGGTTTGTCATATCATTATGAACAGAGTTACTCCGGAACAACGTTTGCAAATCGTGCAAATCGGGCCAAAACGAGATGGCCTCCAATTCCGATTTTCACCAGAAAATTTTGTTCAGTGATAAAACTCACTTTTGGTTGAATGGGTACGTTAATAAACAAAATTATCGCATTTGGAGTGATGATAATCGACAAGCCATTGTTGAGACGCCATTACATTCTCAAAAAGTCACTGTTTGGTGTGCTTTATGGCAGAAACAATCATTGGTCCATATTTCTTCAAAAATGAAGCCAGCCATAATGTTACAGTCAATGGGGAACGCTATAGAGCCATGATTAATGACTTTCGTGCCTGAATTGATGTTGGTGTGGACAACCTTTTGCTCCAACAAGACGGCGCTACATGCCATACAGCCAACGAAACAATCAATTTATTGAAGGACACTTTCGGTGAGCGCATTATCTCGCGTCGTGGGCCTGTGGCGTGGTCTCCAAGATCGTGCGATTTAACACCGCTGAACTATTTTTTGAAGTCGCCTGTCTGCGCAGATACGCCTTAGACGATTGACGCCTTGGGAGAGAATAATTGGCGCGTTATTGCTGACATACGGCCCCAATTGCAGCAAAAAGTGGTCGAAAATTGGGCCTCTCGGCTGGAATTTATTCGAGCCAGCCACGGTTACTTGCCCGAAATCATATTGGCAAACCCGTATCTTTATAATAAAGCCAAGAAGGCCATATCAGTAAATTATATGCGTTTTATTTCTTCTGAAAAACTGCGGCGGCATGCAATTCGCGCAGTGCCGATGCACGAAGACAGCACGCAGTCTCTCGGCTGGCTCCATCCTGCGCATCACCGGAAAAGGGAAGTAAAGTTAAAAATTTTGTTTTAAATCGTGGTAAAATATCCAATTTCACAACTGGTCGAATTATGTTTCCACGCGCCGTTCGTAATCCTACGACACGTACGCGGCTGTCGGGACCTGAAAAAACTCTAACTACTCTGCCAAGTCGCCATTCATTTAGGGGGAGGTTATCTTCCTTGACGACGATCAGATCGTCAATCTCGATGTCACGTTACGGAAGCTTCCACTTGTTACGTTTCTTTAATTCCTTCAGCAAAACGTTTGCTGGATCGCCTTTATGTTTTGCCATCGGTAGACAAGAGATATCGGACTCTCTGCGCTTTCGGCCTCTGGAACAGCGAGGAGGGGGGGTGCCAATAAGAAAATGGCCAGGGGTTAGAGGTTTCATTGACTCCGCATCCTCAGAGATGGAATTCAGACACGATTCGATCTTCGCCAGCAACGTTGAGAGTTCCTCTATGGTAAACCGCATTGAATGTGATACCTTCCGGAAATGTATTTTAAAGCTTTTTACCCCTGCTTCCCAGAGACCTCCCACATGAGGTGCTCCGGGGGGAAAAAAATGCCATGTGATGTTTTTTTAAACTCCTCTGGATTGTTTTTGATTAATTTCGTCTAAAGATTTTGCAAAAATACCTTTTACATCGCGGGCTTGATAAAGTTTTCTACCCTAAACTCGATGCTTCGATTTCATTTGTCTCAGACACGCGCGAATTTTAAACATTAGTAACATTACTACTACCTCAATTAAATCGTTAAAACTAGTTTTTTTATTCTTTTGTTACACAAAACACTCCGAATAAACCTAAATCGCAATTCAAAACAAATAACTTACGGATAAACTGTCAAAGCATGCTATATTGTTAAAGTTCAAACCGTCAAGTAATGCGAGGCCTTTCGATTATGGATCTTTGCTGTATAAATATTAAAAGGTGATAGACAATTGCCTGGAGGAAGACCGTTGAAGAGATTTTACTGGTGTTGGCCATAAAAAAGCTTTTTACAATATACGTCTGCAGTTCGGAGTCAGCACAAAACTGTAGGTCCCTCCATTTGTTGTACAACTTAAGAGACGCACACCACAAATTGTAGGAGAAGCTCCGCCAAACACTGAGCTTATATACTTTTAGCGCCAAATTATGATTATTATTATTATAATCAATGTAATTGGGTCAATACCTGCTGGGACTCTTTCTTCTTTTTGTTTCTTCTAAAGACAGAGGTTTTATTGGAGGTCAACAGGGTTGATAATTTCTAACCTTATTTGTTGTCTCGGTACCTGATTTTGAAGCATTTAAAAAAATTTTTGATTTGTGATCACCCCTTTTTACAAACATCTTGGCGTGCCACCTAAAGGGTGTTTTTAGACGTGTGGTTTTCAATGAAGCAATACCTTTTTCGGAGTTGGTCTTTTTGACAGCTGTGACTTGATATACCAAGTGTATAACTAAGTAATGTCGGTTCGAACATTTAGATGTCGCCCAGGCGAAGACGCCGAAATGCAAGCGTTATTGGACGAAGATGATTCCGAAACGTAAAAATAACTCGCAGAGCAGTTGAATGTGAGCCAGCCCGCCGTTTTCAAACGTTTACGAGACATGGGTAAGATTCAAAGATCGAAAAAGGCAAAACAAAGTCATTTTCCTACATCACAACTCTCCATCACATACGGCAAGACCGGTTCGCGACACGTTGGCAGCCCTCAAATGGGAAGTGCTCGCGCATGCGGCTTACTCACCTGACCTGGCCCGTCCGATTACCACTTGTTCGCATCGAAGAGACACGCCTTGCTGAGCCGCGCTTCGATTCCTACGAAAATGTAAAATTTCGCTTGATAATTGCTTTGCCGAAAAACCCAAAAATCTTCTATTGGTTTGGAATTCACAAATTGCCTAAAACATGGGAAAAATGTGTGAAAAGCGAGGGAGCATACTTTGAATTGACAAACAAATTCTAACAAAATAGAAATTGTACAAATAACACCTACACAGTCAAGTAGAAATAGCGGCAGTACAGCCGCACTTGATTGAAGTAAGTTGTGATGGGAAGCAGGAAAAATAACAACAGCACACACAGCGTAAGCTTAGCTGAATGCGTTTAGCTGCCGGCTTAAGTATTGCGCATGTTGTTGCGGATTCGACTCCCGCAGAAGCCAAGAAGAAAGAAGTCTGATGATGAAATGTGGTGATATCCGAAATAGTACTATAACTTCTACCGCTTTGAGTGTTGTAGTTTTTTCCTAATAATTTTCCAAAAACCAATCGGCCTTAAAGCTCAAAAATATTTAAAATAGATTCTTCCTTTAATTCTTCAATTAAACGTGTTTTTTTTTTGTAAGAAAAAAAAACGACATTACTTAGTTATATACCTGTAGCGCGATTCAGTAACTTTTTTAACAACACTCGAAGTTGCCAAATCAGCTAAACAACAGAAGTTAACAATACTGCTATTCAGTAACTCTTTTTTTGACAACATACGTTATTGCAAAATCAGCTGTGTTGTTAAGCTAGCGGCATCTAGTTTTGCGTTGTTAAGAAACGCGATAGTTAATTTATTTTCATATATGTACTTACATGTTTTTTATTTTATTATTATTAATTTGTAGTTCCATCTTTTAACTAAATCGATTAAATTAACATGACTGTTTTTTAAAAACATATATATTTTATTAAAGCAATGAATGTTAAATGTATATATGTATGTATATATAAGTATATAAGTGAAATATACGCATTTGCAACATAAACAGAAACATTTTATAAACCTTATTTATTATTATTTATATTCCGTTGGCAAGCTTTCTGTCACAGAGAAGCCCTCTGTATTTATTGGCTTCCTATCAATTCCAGCACCCGCTCATCCAGCTGCGTTAAGAGTGGCTGCTTGAAGGGCCTGTTGCCGGTTAAAGACTGCTGCCTTCTCCGGCCGCGCACTCGGACACTCGTCCTACTTTTTAAATCGTGCCAAACCTATGTTATAAGAAAAAAAAAACACTATGAAATAAACTGGTAGAATTATACGTACATACACATACACAAAGAACGTGCGTAGTGGCTATACATGGAATTGGCTTCGGAATATGCACAAACAAGAAATTTATTTTCACAAACATTGTAACACTTCTATTAATGAAAATCATGAATTTATTTACATATACACACGCGGTTTAATTTTTCACATTTCCAAGCACAATGCACATTTGCCACCACCGCACAGATCCTTGTGGGTACATTCAAACACAAGGGGGTTATTACTTACCGTGCGCCGTTGTTCGGCGGGCTTTTCTGCACCTCCGATGGCGTTTAGCTTGACAGCCATCTCCTCTAACATATTTTATAGCTCCATACTGCCATGGAGCCGATGAAACTTTCTGCTGTCTAGCCCCGGATTCATTTGTAAGAAATCCATCATCGCTTTGCTGCTGGGCTTGTTGAGGCCATTCTGAAAATAGAAAAATAAAAGTAAATAGTCTATTTAATAACTTTAATTAAGAATACTTGCCTTTGGTCGTGTTGTTAAATGTTACGGAATCGCACTACTGGTATACTCAGTCTGGTTTGTCATATCATTATGAACAGAGTTACTCCGGAACAACGTTTGCAAATCGTGCAAATCGGGCCAAAACGAGATGGCCTCCAATTCCGATTTTCACCAGAAAATTTTGTTCAGTGATAAAACTCACTTTTGGTTGAATGGGTACGTTAATAAACAAAATTATCGCATTTGGAGTGATGATAATCGACAAGCCATTGTTGAGACGCCATTACATTCTCAAAAAGTCACTGTTTGGTGTGCTTTATGGCAGAAACAATCATTGGTCCATATTTCTTCAAAAATGAAGCCAGCCATAATGTTACAGTCAATGGGGAACGCTATAGAGCCATGATTAATGACTTTCGTGCCTGAATTGATGTTGGTGTGGACAACCTTTTGCTCCAACAAGACGGCGCTACATGCCATACAGCCAACGAAACAATCAATTTATTGAAGGACACTTTCGGTGAGCGCATTATCTCGCGTCGTGGGCCTGTGGCGTGGTCTCCAAGATCGTGCGATTTAACACCGCTGAACTATTTTTTGAAGTCGCCTGTCTGCGCAGATACGCCTTAGACGATTGACGCCTTGGGAGAGAATAATTGGCGCGTTATTGCTGACATACGGCCCCAATTGCAGCAAAAAGTGGTCGAAAATTGGGCCTCTCGGCTGGAATTTATTCGAGCCAGCCACGGTTACTTGCCCGAAATCATATTGGCAAACCCGTATCTTTATAATAAAGCCAAGAAGGCCATATCAGTAAATTATATGCGTTTTATTTCTTCTGAAAAACTGCGGCGGCATGCAATTCGCGCAGTGCCGATGCACGAAGACAGCACGCAGTCTCTCGGCTGGCTCCATCCTGCGCATCACCGGAAAAGGGAAGTAAAGTTAGAAATTTTGTTTTAAATCGTGGTAAAATATCCAATTTCACAACTGGTCGAATTATGTTTCCACGCGCCGTTCGTAATCCTACGACACGTACGCGGCTGTCGGGACCTGAAAAAACTCTAACTACTCTGCCAAGTCGCCATTCATTTAGGGGGAGGTTATCTTCCTTGACGACGATCAGATCGTCAATCTCGATGTCACGTTACGGAAGCTTCCACTTGTTACGTTTCTTTAATTCCTTCAGCAAAACGTTTGCTGGATCGCCTTTATGTTTTGCCATCGGTAGACAAGAGATATCGGACTCTCTGCGCTTTCGGCCTCTGGAACAGCGAGGAGGGGGGGTGCCAATAAGAAAATGGCCAGGGGTTAGAGGTTTCATTGACTCCGCATCCTCAGAGATGGAATTCAGACACGATTCGATCTTCGCCAGCAACGTTGAGAGTTCCTCTATGGTAAACCGCATTGAATGTGATACCTTCCGGAAATGTATTTTAAAGCTTTTTACCCCTGCTTCCCAGAGACCTCCCACATGAGGTGCTCCGGGGGGAAAAAAATGCCATGTGATGTTTTTTTAAACTCCTCTGGATTGTTTTTGATTAATTTCGTCTAAAGATTTTGCAAAAATACCTTTTACATCGCGGGCTTGATAAAGTTTTCTACCCTAAACTCGATGCTTCGATTTCATTTGTCTCAGACACGCGCGAATTTTAAACATTAGTAACATTACTACTACCTCAATTAAATCGTTAAAACTAGTTTTTTTATTCTTTTGTTACACAAAACACTCCGAATAAACCTAAATCGCAATTCAAAACAAATAACTTACGGATAAACTGTCAAAGCATGCTATATTGTTAAAGTTCAAACCGTCAAGTAATGCGAGGCCTTTCGATTATGGATCTTTGCTGTATAAATATTAAAAGGTGATAGACAATTGCCTGGAGGAAGACCGTTGAAGAGATTTTACTGGTGTTGGCCATAAAAAAGCTTTTTACAATATACGTCTGCAGTTCGGAGTCAGCACAAAACTGTAGGTCCCTCCATTTGTTGTACAACTTAAGAGACGCACACCACAAATTGTAGGAGAAGCTCCGCCAAACACTGAGCTTATATACTTTTAGCGCCAAATTATGATTATTATTATTATAATCAATGTAATTGGGTCAATACCTGCTGGGACTCTTTCTTCTTTTTGTTTCTTCTAAAGACAGAGGTTTTATTGGAGGTCAACAGGGTTGATAATTTCTAACCTTATTTGTTGTCTCGGTACCTGATTTTGAAGCATTTAAAAAAATTTTTGATTTGTGATCACCCCTTTTTACAAACATCTTGGCGTGCCACCTAAAGGGTGTTTTTAGACGTGTGGTTTTCAATGAAGCAATACCTTTTTCGGAGTTGGTCTTTTTGACAGCTGTGACTTGATATACCAAGTGTATAACTAAGTAATGTCGGTTCGAACATTTAGATGTCGCCCAGGCGAAGACGCCGAAATGCAAGCGTTATTGGACGAAGATGATTCCGAAACGTAAAAATAACTCGCAGAGCAGTTGAATGTGAGCCAGCCCGCCGTTTTCAAACGTTTACGAGACATGGGTAAGATTCAAAGATCGAAAAAGGCAAAACAAAGTAATTTTCCTACATCACAACTCTCCATCACATACGGCAAGACCGGTTCGCGACACGTTGGCAGCCCTCAAATGGGAAGTGCTCGCGCATGCGGCTTACTCACCTGACCTGGCCCGTCCGATTACCACTTGTTCGCATCGAAGAGACACGCCTTGCTGAGCCGCGCTTCGATTCCTACGAAAATGTAAAATTTCGCTTGATAATTGCTTTGCCGAAAAACCCAAAAATCTTCTATTGGTTTGGAATTCACAAATTGCCTAAAACATGGGAAAAATGTGTGAAAAGCGAGGGAGCATACTTTGAATTGACAAACAAATTCTAACAAAATAGAAATTGTACAAACAACACCTACACAGTCAAGTAGAAATAGCGGCAGTACAGCCGCACTTGATTGAAGTAAGTTGTGATGGGAAGCAGGAAAAATAACAACAGCACACACAGCGTAAGCTTAGCTGAATGCGTTTAGCTGCCGGCTTAAGTATTGCGCATGTTGTTGCGGATTCGACTCCCGCAGAAGCCAAGAAGAAAGAAGTCTGATGATGAAATGTGGTGATATCCGAAATAGTACTATAACTTCTACCGCTTTGAGTGTTGTAGTTTTTTCCTAATAATTTTCCAAAAACCAATCGGCCTTAAAGCTCAAAAATATTTAAAATAGATTCTTCCTTTAATTCTTCAATTAAACGTGTTTTTTTTTTGTAAGAAAAAAAAACGACATTACTTAGTTATATACCTGTAGCGCGATTCAGTAACTTTTTTAACAACACTCGAAGTTGCCAAATCAGCTAAACAACAGAAGTTAACAATACTGCTATTCAGTAACTCTTTTTTTGACAACATACGTTATTGCAAAATCAGCTGTGTTGTTAAGCTAGCGGCATCTAGTTTTGCGTTGTTAAGAAACGCGATAGTTAATTTATTTTCATATATGTACTTACATGTTTTTTATTTTATTATTATTAATTTGTAGTTCCATCTTTTAACTAAATCGATTAAATTAACATGACTGTTTTTTAAAAACATATATATTTTATTAAAGCAATGAATGTTAAATGTATATATGTATGTATATATAAGTATATAAGTGAAATATACGCATTTGCAACATAAACAGAAACATTTTATAAACCTTATTTATTATTATTTATATTCCGTTGGCAAGCTTTCTGTCACAGAGAAGCCCTCTGTATTTATTGGCTTCCTATCAATTCCAGCACCCGCTCATCCAGCTGCGTTAAGAGTGGCTGCTTGAAGGGCCTGTTGCCGGTTAAAGACTGCTGCCTTCTCCGGCCGCGCACTCGGACACTCGTCCTACTTTTTAAATCGTGCCAAACCTATGTTATAAGAAAAAAAAAACACTATGAAATAAACTGGTAGAATTATACGTACATACACATACACAAAGAACGTGCGTAGTGGCTATACATGGAATTGGCTTCGGAATATGCACAAACAAGAAATTTATTTTCACAAACATTGTAACACTTCTATTAATGAAAATCATGAATTTATTTACATATACACACGCGGTTTAATTTTTCACATTTCCAAGCACAATGCACATTTGCCACCACCGCACAGATCCTTGTGGGTACATTCAAACACAAGGGGGTTATTACTTACCGTGCGCCGTTGTTCGGCGGGCTTTTCTGCACCTCCGATGGCGTTTAGCTTGACAGCCATCTCCTCTAACATATTTTATAGCTCCATACTGCCATGGAGCCGATGAAACTTTCTGCTGTCTAGCCCCGGATTCATTTGTAAGAAATCCATCATCGCTTTGCTGCTGGGCTTGTTGAGGCCATTCTGAAAATAGAAAAATAAAAGTAAATAGTCTATTTAATAACTTTAATTAAGAATACTTGCCTTTGGTCGTGTTGTTAAATGTTACGGAATCGCACTACTGGTATACTCAGTCTGGTTTGTCATATCATTATGAACAGAGTTACTCCGGAACAACGTTTGCAAATCGTGCAAATCGGGCCAAAACGAGATGGCCTCCAATTCCGATTTTCACCAGAAAATTTTGTTCAGTGATAAAACTCACTTTTGGTTGAATGGGTACGTTAATAAACAAAATTATCGCATTTGGAGTGATGATAATCGACAAGCCATTGTTGAGACGCCATTACATTCTCAAAAAGTCACTGTTTGGTGTGCTTTATGGCAGAAACAATCATTGGTCCATATTTCTTCAAAAATGAAGCCAGCCATAATGTTACAGTCAATGGGGAACGCTATAGAGCCATGATTAATGACTTTCGTGCCTGAATTGATGTTGGTGTGGACAACCTTTTGCTCCAACAAGACGGCGCTACATGCCATACAGCCAACGAAACAATCAATTTATTGAAGGACACTTTCGGTGAGCGCATTATCTCGCGTCGTGGGCCTGTGGCGTGGTCTCCAAGATCGTGCGATTTAACA
Organism: Philophylla caesio; assembly: GCA_963971545.1. Classification (NCBI taxonomy): domain Eukaryota; kingdom Metazoa; phylum Arthropoda; class Insecta; order Diptera; family Tephritidae; genus Philophylla; species Philophylla caesio. The sequence goes on from OZ020607.1 coordinate 92,431,100, forward strand.
CCGCTGAACTATTTTTTGAAGTCGCCTGTCTGCGCAGATACGCCTTAGACGATTGACGCCTTGGGAGAGAATAATTGGCGCGTTATTGCTGACATACGGCCCCAATTGCAGCAAAAAGTGGTCGAAAATTGGGCCTCTCGGCTGGAATTTATTCGAGCCAGCCACGGTTACTTGCCCGAAATCATATTTAAAACATATTGGCAAACCCGTATCTTTATAATAAAGCCAAGAAAGCCATATCAGTAAATTATATGCGTTTTATTTCTTCTGAAAAACTGCGTCGGCATGCAGGCGGAACAGCTAGGAGGGGGGGGTGCCAATAAGGAAATGGCCAGGGGTTAGAGGTTTCATTGACTCCGCATCCTCAGAGATGGAATTCAGACACGATTCGATCTTCGCCAGCAACGTTGAGAGTTCCTCTATGGTAAACCGCATTGAATGTGATACCTTCCGGAAATGTATTTTAAAGCTTTTTACCCCTGCTTCCCAGAGACCTCCCACATGAGGTGCTCCGGGGGGAAAAAAATGCCATGTGATGTTTTTTTAAACTCCTCTGGATTGTTTTTGATTAATTTCGTCTAAAGATTTTGCAAAAATACCTTTTACATCGCGGGCTTGATAAAGTTTTCTACCCTAAACTCGATGCTTCGATTTCATTTGTCTCAGACACGCGCGAATTTTAAACATTAGTAACATTACTACTACCTCAATTAAATCGTTAAAACTAGTTTTTTTATTCTTTTGTTACACAAAACACTTCGAATAAACCTAAATCGCAATTCAAAACAAATAACTTACGGATAAACTGTCAAAGCATGCTATATTGTTAAGGTTCAAACCGTCAAGTAATGCGAGGCCTTTCGATTATGGATCTTTGCTGTATAAATATTAAAAGGTGATAGACAATTGCCTGGAGGAAGACCGTTTAAGAGATTTTACTGGTGTTGGCCATAAAAAAGCTTTTTACAATATACATCTGCAGTTCGGAGTCAGCACAAAACTGTAGGTCCCTCCATTTGTTGTACAACTTAAGAGACGCACACCACAAATTGTAGGAGAAGCTCCGCCAAACACTGAGCTTATATACTTTTAGCGCCAAATTATGATTATTATTATTATAATCAATGTAATTGGGTCAATACCTGCTGGGACTCTTTCTTCTTTTTGTTTCTTCTAAAGACAGAGGTTTTATTGGAGGTCAACAGGGTTGATAATTTCTAACCTTATTTGTTGTCTCGGTACCTGATTTTGAAGCATTTAAAAAAATTTTTGATTTGTGATCACCCCTTTTTACAAACATCTTGGCGTGCCACCTAAAGGGTGTTTTTAGACGTGTGGTTTTCAATGAAGCAATACCTTTTTCGGAGTTGGTCTTTTTGACAGCTGTGACTTGATATACCAAGTGTATAACTAAGTAATGTCGGTTCGAACATTTAGATGTCGCCCAGGCGAAGACGCCGAAATGCAAGCGTTATTGGACGAAGATGATTCCGAAACGTAAAAATAACTCGCAGAGCAGTTGAATGTGAGCCAGCCCGCCGTTTTCAAACGTTTACGAGACATGGGTAAGATTCAAAGATCGAAAAAGGCAAAACAAAGTCATTTTCCTACATCACAACTCTCCATCACATACGGCAAGACCGGTTCGCGACACGTTGGCAGCCCTCAAATGGGAAGTGCTCGCGCATGCGGCTTACTCACCTGACCTGGCCCGTCCGATTACCACTTGTTCGCATCGAAGAGACACGCCTTGCTGAGCCGCGCTTCGATTCCTACGAAAATGTAAAATTTCGCTTGATAATTGCTTTGCCGAAAAACCCCAAAATCTTCTATTGGTTTGGAATTCACAAATTGCCTAAAACATGGGAAAAATGTGTGAAAAGCGAGGGAGCATACTTTGAATTGACAAACAAATTCTAACAAAATAGAAATTGTACAAACAACACCTACACAGTCAAGTAGAAATAGCGGCAGTACAGCCGCACTTGATTGAAGTAAGTTGTGATGGGAAGCAGGAAAAATAACAACAGCTCACACAGCGTAAGCTTAGCTGAATGCGTTTAGCTGCCGGCTTAAGTATTGCGCATGTTGTTGCGGATTCGACTCCCGCAGAAGCCAAGAAGAAAGAAGTCTGATGATGAAATGTGGTGATATCCGAAATAGTACTATAACTTCTACCGCTTTGAGTGTTGTAGTTTTTTCCTAATAATTTTCCAAAAACCAATCGGCCTTAAAGCTCAAAAATATTTAAAATAGATTCTTCCTTTAATTCTTCAATTAAACGTGTTTTTTTTTTGTAAGAAAAAAAAACGACATTACTTAGTTATATACCTGTAGCGCGATTCAGTAACTTTTTTAACAACACTCGAAGTTGCCAAATCAGCTAAACAACAGAAGTTAACAATACTGCTATTCAGTAACTCTTTTTTTGACAACATACGTTATTGCAAAATCAGCTGTGTTGTTAAGCTAGCGGCATCTAGTTTTGCGTTGTTAAGAAACGCGATAGTTAATTTATTTTCATATATGTACTTACATGTTTTTTATTTTATTATTATTAATTTGTAGTTCCATCTTTTAACTAAATCGATTAAATTAACATGACTGTTTTTTAAAAACATATATATTTTATTAAAGCAATGAATGTTAAATGTATATATGTATGTATATATAAGTATATAAGTGAAATATACGCATTTGCAACATAAACAGAAACATTTTATAAACCTTATTTATTATTATTTATATTCCGTTGGCAAGCTTTCTGTCACAGAGAAGCCCTCTGTATTTATTGGCTTCCTATCAATTCCAGCACCCGCTCATCCAGCTGCGTTAAGAGTGGCTGCTTGAAGGGCCTGTTGCCGGTTAAAGACTGCTGCCTTCTCCGGCCGCGCACTCGGACACTCGTCCTACTTTTTAAATCGTGCCAAACCTATGTTATAAGAAAAAAAAAACACTATGAAATAAACTGGTAGAATTTTACGTACATACACATACACAAAGAACGTGCGTAGTGGCTATACATGGAATTGGCTTCGGAATATGCACAAACAAGAAATTTATTTTCACAAACATTGTAACACTTCTATTAATGAAAATCATGAATTTATTTACATATACACACGCGGTTTAATTTTTCACATTTCCAAGCACAATGCACATTTGCCACCACCGCACAGATCCTTGTGGGTACATTCAAACACAAGGGGGTTATTACTTACCGTGCGCCGTTGTTCGGCGGGCTTTTCTGCACCTCCGATGGCGTTTAGCTTGACAGCCATCTCCTCTAACATATTTTATAGCTCCATACTGCCATGGAGCCGATGAAACTTTCTGCTGTCTAGCCCCGGATTCATTTGTAAGAAATCCATCATCGCTTTGCTGCTGAGCTTGTTGAGGCCATTCTGAAAATAGAAAAATAAAAGTAAATAGTCTATTTAATAACTTTAATTAAGAATACTTGCCTTTGGTCGTGTTGTTAAATGTTACGGAATCGCACTACTGGTATACTCAGTCTGGTTTGTCATATCATTATGAACAGAGTTACTCCGGAACAACGTTTGCAAATCGTGCAAATCGGGCCAAAACGAGATGGCCTCCAATTCCGATTTTCACCAGAAAATTTTGTTCAGTGATAAAATTCACTTTTGGTTGAATGGGTACGTTAATAAACAAAATTATCGCATTTGGAGTGATGATAATCGACAAGCCATTGTTGAGACGCCATTACATTCTCAAAAAGTCACTGTTTGGTGTGCTTTATGGCAGAAACAATCATTGGTCCATATTTCTTCAAAAATGAAGCCAGCCATAATGTTACAGTCAATGGGGAACGCTATAGAGCCATGATTAATGACTTTCGTGCCTGAATTGATGTTGGTGTGGACAACCTTTTGCTCCAACAAGACGGCGCTACATGCCATACAGCCAACGAAACAATCAATTTATTGAAGGACACTTTCGGTGAGCGCATTATCTCGCGTCGTGGGCCTGTGGCGTGGTCTCCAAGATCGTGCGATTTAACACCGCTGAACTATTTTTTGAAGTCGCCTGTCTGCGCAGATACGCCTTAGACGATTGACGCCTTGGGAGAGAATAATTGGCGCGTTATTGCTGACATACGGCCCCAATTGCAGCAAAAAGTGGTCGAAAATTGGGCCTCTCGGCTGGAATTTATTCGAGCCAGCCACGGTTACTTGCCCGAAATCATATTTAAAACATATTGGCAAACCCGTATCTTTATAATAAAGCCAAGAAGGCCATATCAGTAAATTATATGCGTTTTATTTCTTCTGAAAAACTGCGGCGGCATGCAATTCGCGCAGTGCCGATGCACGAAGACAGCACGCAGTCTCTCGGCTGGCTCCATCCTGCGCATCACCGGAAAAGGGAAGTAAAGTTAGAAATTTTGTTTTAAATCGTGGTAAAATATCCAATTTCACAACTGGTCGAATTATGTTTCCACGCGCCGTTCGTAATCCTACGACACGTACGCGGCTGTCGGGACCTGAAAAAACTCTAACTACTCTGCCAAGTCGCCATTCATTTAGGGGGAGGTTATCTTCCTTGACGACGATCAGATCGTCAATCTCGATGTCACGTTACGGAAGCTTCCACTTGTTACGTTTCTTTAATTCCTTCAGCAAAACGTTTGCTGGATCGCCTTTATGTTTTGCCATCGGTAGACAAGAGATATCGGACTCTCTGCGCTTTCGGCCTCTGGAACAGCGAGGAGGGGGGGTGCCAATAAGAAAATGGCCAGGGGTTAGAGGTTTCATTGACTCCGCATCCTCAGAGATGGAATTCAGACACGATTCGATCTTCGCCAGCAACGTTGAGAGTTCCTCTATGGTAAACCGCATTGAATGTGATACCTTCCGGAAATGTATTTTAAAGCTTTTTACCCCTGCTTCCCAGAGACCTCCCACATGAGGTGCTCCGGGGGGAAAAAAATGCCATGTGATGTTTTTTTAAACTCCTCTGGATTGTTTTTGATTAATTTCGTCTAAAGATTTTGCAAAAATACCTTTTACATCGCGGGCTTGATAAAGTTTTCTACCCTAAACTCGATGCTTCGATTTCATTTGTCTCAGACACGCGCGAATTTTAAACATTAGTAACATTACTACTACCTCAATTAAATCGTTAAAACTAGTTTTTTTATTCTTTTGTTACACAAAACACTCCGAATAAACCTAAATCGCAATTCAAAACAAATAACTTACGGATAAACTGTCAAAGCATGCTATATTGTTAAAGTTCAAACCGTCAAGTAATGCGAGGCCTTTCGATTATGGATCTTTGCTGTATAAATATTAAAAGGTGATAGACAATTGCCTGGAGGAAGACCGTTGAAGAGATTTTACTGGTGTTGGCCATAAAAAAGCTTTTTACAATATACGTCTGCAGTTCGGAGTCAGCACAAAACTGTAGGTCCCTCCATTTGTTGTACAACTTAAGAGACGCACACCACAAATTGTAGGAGAAGCTCCGCCAAACACTGAGCTTATATACTTTTAGCGCCAAATTATGATTATTATTATTATAATCAATGTAATTGGGTCAATACCTGCTGGGACTCTTTCTTCTTTTTGTTTCTTCTAAAGACAGAGGTTTTATTGGAGGTCAACAGGGTTGATAATTTCTAACCTTATTTGTTGTCTCGGTACCTGATTTTGAAGCATTTAAAAAAATTTTTGATTTGTGATCACCCCTTTTTACAAACATCTTGGCGTGCCACCTAAAGGGTGTTTTTAGACGTGTGGTTTTCAATGAAGCAATACCTTTTTCGGAGTTGGTCTTTTTGACAGCTGTGACTTGATATACCAAGTGTATAACTAAGTAATGTCGGTTCGAACATTTAGATGTCGCCCAGGCGAAGACGCCGAAATGCAAGCGTTATTGGACGAAGATGATTCCGAAACGTAAAAATAACTCGCAGAGCAGTTGAATGTGAGCCAGCCCGCCGTTTTCAAACGTTTACGAGACATGGGTAAGATTCAAAGATCGAAAAAGGCAAAACAAAGTAATTTTCCTACATCACAACTCTCCATCACATACGGCAAGACCGGTTCGCGACACGTTGGCAGCCCTCAAATGGGAAGTGCTCGCGCATGCGGCTTACTCACCTGACCTGGCCCGTCCGATTACCACTTGTTCGCATCGAAGAGACACGCCTTGCTGAGCCGCGCTTCGATTCCTACGAAAATGTAAAATTTCGCTTGATAATTGCTTTGCCGAAAAACCCAAAAATCTTCTATTGGTTTGGAATTCACAAATTGCCTAAAACATGGGAAAAATGTGTGAAAAGCGAGGGAGCATACTTTGAATTGACAAACAAATTCTAACAAAATAGAAATTGTACAAACAACACCTACACAGTCAAGTAGAAATAGCGGCAGTACAGCCGCACTTGATTGAAGTAAGTTGTGATGGGAAGCAGGAAAAATAACAACAGCACACACAGCGTAAGCTTAGCTGAATGCGTTTAGCTGCCGGCTTAAGTATTGCGCATGTTGTTGCGGATTCGACTCCCGCAGAAGCCAAGAAGAAAGAAGTCTGATGATGAAATGTGGTGATATCCGAAATAGTACTATAACTTCTACCGCTTTGAGTGTTGTAGTTTTTTCCTAATAATTTTCCAAAAACCAATCGGCCTTAAAGCTCAAAAATATTTAAAATAGATTCTTCCTTTAATTCTTCAATTAAACGTGTTTTTTTTTTGTAAGAAAAAAAAACGACATTACTTAGTTATATACCTGTAGCGCGATTCAGTAACTTTTTTAACAACACTCGAAGTTGCCAAATCAGCTAAACAACAGAAGTTAACAATACTGCTATTCAGTAACTCTTTTTTTGACAACATACGTTATTGCAAAATCAGCTGTGTTGTTAAGCTAGCGGCATCTAGTTTTGCGTTGTTAAGAAACGCGATAGTTAATTTATTTTCATATATGTACTTACATGTTTTTTATTTTATTATTATTAATTTGTAGTTCCATCTTTTAACTAAATCGATTAAATTAACATGACTGTTTTTTAAAAACATATATATTTTATTAAAGCAATGAATGTTAAATGTATATATGTATGTATATATAAGTATATAAGTGAAATATACGCATTTGCAACATAAACAGAAACATTTTATAAACCTTATTTATTATTATTTATATTCCGTTGGCAAGCTTTCTGTCACAGAGAAGCCCTCTGTATTTATTGGCTTCCTATCAATTCCAGCACCCGCTCATCCAGCTGCGTTAAGAGTGGCTGCTTGAAGGGCCTGTTGCCGGTTAAAGACTGCTGCCTTCTCCGGCCGCGCACTCGGACACTCGTCCTACTTTTTAAATCGTGCCAAACCTATGTTATAAGAAAAAAAAAACACTATGAAATAAACTGGTAGAATTATACGTACATACACATACACAAAGAACGTGCGTAGTGGCTATACATGGAATTGGCTTCGGAATATGCACAAACAAGAAATTTATTTTCACAAACATTGTAACACTTCTATTAATGAAAATCATGAATTTATTTACATATACACACGCGGTTTAATTTTTCACATTTCCAAGCACAATGCACATTTGCCACCACCGCACAGATCCTTGTGGGTACATTCAAACACAAGGGGGTTATTACTTACCGTGCGCCGTTGTTCGGCGGGCTTTTCTGCACCTCCGATGGCGTTTAGCTTGACAGCCATCTCCTCTAACATATTTTATAGCTCCATACTGCCATGGAGCCGATGAAACTTTCTGCTGTCTAGCCCCGGATTCATTTGTAAGAAATCCATCATCGCTTTGCTGCTGGGCTTGTTGAGGCCATTCTGAAAATAGAAAAATAAAAGTAAATAGTCTATTTAATAACTTTAATTAAGAATACTTGCCTTTGGTCGTGTTGTTAAATGTTACGGAATCGCACTACTGGTATACTCAGTCTGGTTTGTCATATCATTATGAACAGAGTTACTCCGGAACAACGTTTGCAAATCGTGCAAATCGGGCCAAAACGAGATGGCCTCCAATTCCGATTTTCACCAGAAAATTTTGTTCAGTGATAAAACTCACTTTTGGTTGAATGGGTACGTTAATAAACAAAATTATCGCATTTGGAGTGATGATAATCGACAAGCCATTGTTGAGACGCCATTACATTCTCAAAAAGTCACTGTTTGGTGTGCTTTATGGCAGAAACAATCATTGGTCCATATTTCTTCAAAAATGAAGCCAGCCATAATGTTACAGTCAATGGGGAACGCTATAGAGCCATGATTAATGACTTTCGTGCCTGAATTGATGTTGGTGTGGACAACCTTTTGCTCCAACAAGACGGCGCTACATGCCATACAGCCAACGAAACAATCAATTTATTGAAGGACACTTTCGGTGAGCGCATTATCTCGCGTCGTGGGCCTGTGGCGTGGTCTCCAAGATCGTGCGATTTAACACCGCTGAACTATTTTTTGAAGTCGCCTGTCTGCGCAGATACGCCTTAGACGATTGACGCCTTGGGAGAGAATAATTGGCGCGTTATTGCTGACATACGGCCCCAATTGCAGCAAAAAGTGGTCGAAAATTGGGCCTCTCGGCTGGAATTTATTCGAGCCAGCCACGGTTACTTGCCCGAAATCATATTTAAAACATATTGGCAAACCCGTATCTTTATAATAAAGCCAAGAAAGCCATATCAGTAAATTATATGCGTTTTATTTCTTCTGAAAAACTGCGTCGGCATGCAGGCGGAACAGCTAGGAGGGGGGGGTGCCAATAAGGAAATGGCCAGGGGTTAGAGGTTTCATTGACTCCGCATCCTCAGAGATGGAATTCAGACACGATTCGATCTTCGCCAGCAACGTTGAGAGTTCCTCTATGGTAAACCGCATTGAATGTGATACCTTCCGGAAATGTATTTTAAAGCTTTTTACCCCTGCTTCCCAGAGACCTCCCACATGAGGTGCTCCGGGGGGAAAAAAATGCCATGTGATGTTTTTTTAAACTCCTCTGGATTGTTTTTGATTAATTTCGTCTAAAGATTTTGCAAAAATACCTTTTACATCGCGGGCTTGATAAAGTTTTCTACCCTAAACTCGATGCTTCGATTTCATTTGTCTCAGACACGCGCGAATTTTAAACATTAGTAACATTACTACTACCTCAATTAAATCGTTAAAACTAGTTTTTTTATTCTTTTGTTACACAAAACACTTCGAATAAACCTAAATCGCAATTCAAAACAAATAACTTACGGATAAACTGTCAAAGCATGCTATATTGTTAAGGTTCAAACCGTCAAGTAATGCGAGGCCTTTCGATTATGGATCTTTGCTGTATAAATATTAAAAGGTGATAGACAATTGCCTGGAGGAAGACCGTTTAAGAGATTTTACTGGTGTTGGCCATAAAAAAGCTTTTTACAATATACATCTGCAGTTCGGAGTCAGCACAAAACTGTAGGTCCCTCCATTTGTTGTACAACTTAAGAGACGCACACCACAAATTGTAGGAGAAGCTCCGCCAAACACTGAGCTTATATACTTTTAGCGCCAAATTATGATTATTATTATTATAATCAATGTAATTGGGTCAATACCTGCTGGGACTCTTTCTTCTTTTTGTTTCTTCTAAAGACAGAGGTTTTATTGGAGGTCAACAGGGTTGATAATTTCTAACCTTATTTGTTGTCTCGGTACCTGATTTTGAAGCATTTAAAAAAATTTTTGATTTGTGATCACCCCTTTTTACAAACATCTTGGCGTGCCACCTAAAGGGTGTTTTTAGACGTGTGGTTTTCAATGAAGCAATACCTTTTTCGGAGTTGGTCTTTTTGACAGCTGTGACTTGATATACCAAGTGTATAACTAAGTAATGTCGGTTCGAACATTTAGATGTCGCCCAGGCGAAGACGCCGAAATGCAAGCGTTATTGGACGAAGATGATTCCGAAACGTAAAAATAACTCGCAGAGCAGTTGAATGTGAGCCAGCCCGCCGTTTTCAAACGTTTACGAGACATGGGTAAGATTCAAAGATCGAAAAAGGCAAAACAAAGTCATTTTCCTACATCACAACTCTCCATCACATACGGCAAGACCGGTTCGCGACACGTTGGCAGCCCTCAAATGGGAAGTGCTCGCGCATGCGGCTTACTCACCTGACCTGGCCCGTCCGATTACCACTTGTTCGCATCGAAGAGACACGCCTTGCTGAGCCGCGCTTCGATTCCTACGAAAATGTAAAATTTCGCTTGATAATTGCTTTGCCGAAAAACCCCAAAATCTTCTATTGGTTTGGAATTCACAAATTGCCTAAAACATGGGAAAAATGTGTGAAAAGCGAGGGAGCATACTTTGAATTGACAAACAAATTCTAACAAAATAGAAATTGTACAAACAACACCTACACAGTCAAGTAGAAATAGCGGCAGTACAGCCGCACTTGATTGAAGTAAGTTGTGATGGGAAGCAGGAAAAATAACAACAGCTCACACAGCGTAAGCTTAGCTGAATGCGTTTAGCTGCCGGCTTAAGTATTGCGCATGTTGTTGCGGATTCGACTCCCGCAGAAGCCAAGAAGAAAGAAGTCTGATGATGAAATGTGGTGATATCCGAAATAGTACTATAACTTCTACCGCTTTGAGTGTTGTAGTTTTTTCCTAATAATTTTCCAAAAACCAATCGGCCTTAAAGCTCAAAAATATTTAAAATAGATTCTTCCTTTAATTCTTCAATTAAACGTGTTTTTTTTTTGTAAGAAAAAAAAACGACATTACTTAGTTATATACCTGTAGCGCGATTCAGTAACTTTTTTAACAACACTCGAAGTTGCCAAATCAGCTAAACAACAGAAGTTAACAATACTGCTATTCAGTAACTCTTTTTTTGACAACATACGTTATTGCAAAATCAGCTGTGTTGTTAAGCTAGCGGCATCTAGTTTTGCGTTGTTAAGAAACGCGATAGTTAATTTATTTTCATATATGTACTTACATGTTTTTTATTTTATTATTATTAATTTGTAGTTCCATCTTTTAACTAAATCGATTAAATTAACATGACTGTTTTTTAAAAACATATATATTTTATTAAAGCAATGAATGTTAAATGTATATATGTATGTATATATAAGTATATAAGTGAAATATACGCATTTGCAACATAAACAGAAACATTTTATAAACCTTATTTATTATTATTTATATTCCGTTGGCAAGCTTTCTGTCACAGAGAAGCCCTCTGTATTTATTGGCTTCCTATCAATTCCAGCACCCGCTCATCCAGCTGCGTTAAGAGTGGCTGCTTGAAGGGCCTGTTGCCGGTTAAAGACTGCTGCCTTCTCCGGCCGCGCACTCGGACACTCGTCCTACTTTTTAAATCGTGCCAAACCTATGTTATAAGAAAAAAAAAACACTATGAAATAAACTGGTAGAATTATACGTACATACACATACACAAAGAACGTGCGTAGTGGCTATACATGGAATTGGCTTCGGAATATGCACAAACAAGAAATTTATTTTCACAAACATTGTAACACTTCTATTAATGAAAATCATGAATTTATTTACATATACACACGCGGTTTAATTTTTCACATTTCCAAGCACAATGCACATTTGCCACCACCGCACAGATCCTTGTGGGTACATTCAAACACAAGGGGGTTATTACTTACCGTGCGCCGTTGTTCGGCGGGCTTTTCTGCACCTCCGATGGCGTTTAGCTTGACAGCCATCTCCTCTAACATATTTTATAGCTCCATACTGCCATGGAGCCGATGAAACTTTCTGCTGTCTAGCCCCGGATTCATTTGTAAGAAATCCATCATCGCTTTGCTGCTGAGCTTGTTGAGGCCATTCTGAAAATAGAAAAATAAAAGTAAATAGTCTATTTAATAACTTTAATTAAGAATACTTGCCTTTGGTCGTGTTGTTAAATGTTACGGAATCGCACTACTGGTATACTCAGTCTGGTTTGTCATATCATTATGAACAGAGTTACTCCGGAACAACGTTTGCAAATCGTGCAAATCGGGCCAAAACGAGATGGCCTCCAATTCCGATTTTCACCAGAAAATTTTGTTCAGTGATAAAATTCACTTTTGGTTGAATGGGTACGTTAATAAACAAAATTATCGCATTTGGAGTGATGATAATCGACAAGCCATTGTTGAGACGCCATTACATTCTCAAAAAGTCACTGTTTGGTGTGCTTTATGGCAGAAACAATCATTGGTCCATATTTCTTCAAAAATGACGCCAGCCATAATGTTACAGTCAATGGGGAACGCTATAGAGCCATGATTAATGACTTTCGTGCCTGAATTGATGTTGGTGTGGACAACCTTTTGCTCCAACAAGACGGCGCTACATGCCATACAGCCAACGAAACAATCAATTTATTGAAGGACACTTTCGGTGAGCGCATTATCTCGCGTCGTGGGCCTGTGGCGTGGTCTCCAAGATCGTGCGATTTAACACCGCTGAACTATTTTTTGAAGTCGCCTGTCTGCGCAGATACGCCTTAGACGATTGACGCCTTGGGAGAGAATAATTGGCGCGTTATTGCTGACATACGGCCCCAATTGCAGCAAAAAGTGGTCGAAAATTGGGCCTCTCGGCTGGAATTTATTCGAGCCAGCCACGGTTACTTGCCCGAAATCATATTTAAAACATATTGGCAAACCCGTATCTTTATAATAAAGCCAAGAAAGCCATATCAGTAAATTATATGCGTTTTATTTCTTCTGAAAAACTGCGTCGGCATGCAGGCGGAACAGCTAGGAGGGGGGGGGGTGCCAATAAGGAAATGGCCAGGGGTTAGAGGTTTCATTGACTCCGCATCCTCAGAGATGGAATTCAGACACGATTCGATCTTCGCCAGCAACGTTGAGAGTTCCTCTATGGTAAACCGCATTGAATGTGATACCTTCCGGAAATGTATTTTAAAGCTTTTTACCCCTGCTTCCCAGAGACCTCCCACATGAGGTGCTCCGGGGGGAAAAAAATGCCATGTGATGTTTTTTTAAACTCCTCTGGATTGTTTTTGATTAATTTCGTCTAAAGATTTTGCAAAAATACCTTTTACATCGCGGGCTTGATAAAGTTTTCTACCCTAAACTCGATGCTTCGATTTCATTTGTCTCAGACACGCGCGAATTTTAAACATTAGTAACATTACTACTACCTCAATTAAATCGTTAAAACTAGTTTTTTTATTCTTTTGTTACACAAAACACTTCGAATAAACCTAAATCGCAATTCAAAACAAATAACTTACGGATAAACTGTCAAAGCATGCTATATTGTTAAGGTTCAAACCGTCAAGTAATGCGAGGCCTTTCGATTATGGATCTTTGCTGTATAAATATTAAAAGGTGATAGACAATTGCCTGGAGGAAGACCGTTGAAGAGATTTTACTGGTGTTGGCCATAAAAAAGCTTTTTACAATATACATCTGCAGTTCGGAGTCAGCACAAAACTGTAGGTCCCTCCATTTGTTGTACAACTTAAGAGACGCACACCACAAATTGTAGGAGAAGCTCCGCCAAACACTGAGCTTATATACTTTTAGCGCCAAATTATGATGATTATTATTATAATCAATGTAATTGGGTCAATACCTGCTGGGACTCTTTCTTCTTTTTGTTTCTTCTAAAGACAGAGGTTTTATTGGACGTCAACAGGGTTGATAATTTCTAACCTTATTTGTTGTCTCGGTACCTGATTTTGAAGCATTTTAAAAAATTTTTGATTTGTAATCACCCCTTTTTACAAACATCTTGGCGTGTCACCTAAAGGGTGTTTTTAGACGTGTGGTTTTCAATGAAGCAATACCTTTTTCGGAGTTGGTCTTTTTGACAGCTGTGACTTGATATACCAAGTGTATAACTAAGTAATGTCGGTTCGAACATTTAGATGTCGCCCAAGCGAAGACGCCGAAATGCAAGCGTTATTGGACGAAGATGATTCCGAAACGTAAAAATAACTCGCAAAGCAGTTGAATGTGAGCCAGCCCGCCGTTTTCAAACGTTTACGAGACATGGGTAAGATTCAAAGATCGAAAAAGGCAAAACAAAGTCATTTTCCTACATCACAACTCTGCATCACATACGGCAAGACCGGTTCGCGACACGTTGGCAGCCATCAAATGGGAAGTGCTCGCGCATGCGGCTTACTCACCTGACCTGGCCCGTCCGATTACCACTTGTTCGCATCGATTGGACACGCCCTCGCTGAGCCGCGCTTCGATTCCTACGAAAATGTAAAATTTCGCTTGATAATTGCTTTGCCGAAAACCCCCAAAATCTTCTATTGGTTTGGAATTCACAAATTGCCTAAAACATGGGAAAAATGTGTGAAAAGCGAGGGAGCATACTTTGAATTGACAAACAAATTCTAACAAAATAGAAATTGTACAAACAACACCTACACAGTCAAGTAGAAATAGCGGCAGTACAGCCGCACTTGATTGAAGTAAGTTGTGATGGGAAAGCAGGAAAAATAACAACAGCTCACACAGCGTAAGCTTAGCTGAATGCGTTTAGCTGCCGGCTTAAGTATTGCGCATGTTGTCGCGGATTCGACTCCCGCAGAAGCCAAGAAGAAAGAAGTACGATGATGAAATGTGGTGATATCCGAAATAGTACTATAACTTCTACCGCTTTGAGTATTGTAGTTTTTTCCTAATAATTTTCAAAAAACTAATCGGCCTTAAAGCTCAAAAATATATAAAATAGATTCTTCCTTTAATTCTTCAATTAAACGTGTTTTTTGTAAGAAAAAAAAAACGACATTACTTAGTTATATACCTGTAGCGCGATTCAGTAACCTTTTTAACAACACTCGAAGTTGCCAAATCAGCTAAACAACAGAAGTTAACAATACTGCTATTCAGTAACTCTTTTTTTGACAACATACGTTATGTCAAAATCAGCTGTGTTGTTAAGCTAGCGGCATCTAGTTTTGCGTTGTTAAGAAACGCGATAGTTAATTTATTTTCATATATGTACTTACATGTTTTTTATTTTATTATTATTAATTTGTAGTTCCATCTTTTAACTAAATCGATTAAATTAACATGACTGTTTTTTAAAAACATATATATTTTATTAAAGCAATGAATGTTAAATGTACATATGTATGTATATATAAGTATATAAGTGAAATATACGCATTTGCAACATAAACATAAACATTTTATAAACCTTATTTATTATTATTTATATTCCGTTGGCAAGCTTTCTGTCACAGAGAAGCCCTCTGTATTTATTGGCTTCCTATCAATTCCAGCACCCGCTCATCCAGCTGCGTTAAGAGTGGCTGGTTGAAGGGCCTGTTGCCGGTTAAAGACTGCTGCCTTCTCCGGCCGCGCACTCGGACACTCGTCCTACTTTTTAAATCGTGCCAAACCTATGTTATAAGAAAAAAAAAACACTATGAAATAAACTGGTAGAATTATACGTACATACACATACACAAAGAACGTGCGTAGTGGCTATACATGGAATTGGCTTCGGAATATGCACAAACAAGAAATTTATTTTCACAATCGTAACACTTCTATTAATGAAAATCATGAATTTATTTACATATACACACGCGGTTTAATTTTTCACATTTCCAAGCACAATGCACATTTGCCACCACCGCACAGCTCCTTGTCGGTACATTCAAACACAATGGGGTTATTACTTACCGTGCGCCATTGTTCGGCGGGCTTTTCTGCACCTCCGATGGCGTTTAGCTTGACAGCCATCTCCTCTAACATATTTTATAGCTCCATACTGCCATGGAGCCGATGAAACTTTCTGCTGTCTAGCCCCGGATTCATTTGTAAGAAATCCATCATCGCTTTGCTGCTGGGCTTGTTGAGGCCATTCTGAAAATAGAAAAATAAAAGTAAATAGTCCATTTAATTACTTTAATTAAGAATACTTGCCTTTGGTCGTGTTGTTAAATGTTACGGAATCGCACTACTGGTATACTCAGTCTGGTTTGTCATATCATTATGAACAGAGTTACTCCGGAACAACGTTTGCAAATCGTGCAAATCGGGCCAAAACGAGATGGCCTCCAATCCCGATTTTCACCAGAAAATTTTGTTCAGTGATAAAACTCACTTTTGGTTGAATGGGTACGTTAATAAACAAAATTATCGCATTTGGAGTGATGATAATCGACAAGCCATTGTAGAGACGCCATTACATTCTCAAAAAGTCACTGTTTGGTGTGCTTTATGGCAGAAACAATCATTGGTCCATATTTCTTCAAAAATGAAGCCAGCCATAATGTTACAGTCAATGGGGAACGCTATAGAGCCATGATTAATGACTTTCGTGCCTGAATTGATGTTGGTGTGGACAACCTTTTGCTCCAACAAGACGGCGCTACATGCCATACAGCCAACGAAACAATCAATTTATTGAAGGACACTTTCGGTGAGCGCATTATCTCGCGTCGTGGGCCTGTGGCGTGGTCTCCAAGATCGTGCGATTTAACACCGCTGAACTATTTTTTGAAGTCGCCTGTCTGCGCAGATACGCCTTAGACGATTGACGCCTTGGGAGAGAATAATTGGCGCGTTATTGCTAACATACGGCCCCAATTGCAGCAAAAAGTGGTCGAAAATTGGGCCTCTCGGCTGGAATTTATTCGAGCCAGCCACGGTTACTTGCCCGAAATCATATTTAAAACATATTGGCAAACCCGTATCTTTATAATAAAGCCAAGAAGGCCATATCAGTAAATTATATGCGTTTTATTTCTTCTGAAAAACTGCGGCGGCATGCAATTCGCGCAGTGCCGATGCACGAAGACAGCACGCAGTCTCTCGGCTGGCTCCATCCTGCGCATCACCGGAAAAGGGAAGTAAAGTTAGAAATTTTGTTTTAAATCGTGGTAAAATATCCAATTTCACAACTGGTCGAATTATGTTTCCACGCGCCGTTCGTAATCCTACGACACGTACGCGGCTGTCGGGACCTGAAAAAACTCTAACTACTCTGCCAAGTCGCCATTCATTTAGGGGGAGGTTATCTTCCTTGACGACGATCAGATCGTCAATCTCGATGTCACGTTACGGAAGCTTCCACTTGTTACCTTTCTTTAATTCCTTCAGCAAAACGCTTGCTGGATCGCCTTTATGTTTTGCCATCGGTAGACAAGAGATATCGGACTCTCTGCGCTTTCGGCCTCTGGAACAGCGAGGAGGGGGGGGGGGGGGGGTGCCAATAAGGAAATGGCCAGGGGTTAGAGGTTTCATTGACTCCGCATCCTCAGAGATGGAATTCAGACACGATTCGATCTTCGCCAGCAACGTTGAGAGTTCCTCTATGGTAAACCGCATTGAATGTGATACCTTCCGGAAATGTATTTTAAAGCTTTTTACCCCTGCTTCCCAGAGACCTCCCACATGAGGTGCTCCGGGGGGAAAAAAATGCCATGTGATGTTTTTTTTAACTCCTCTGGATTGTTTTTGATTAATTTCGTCTAAAGATTTTGCAAAAATACCTTTTACATCGCGGGCTTGATAAAGTTTTCTACCCTAAACTCGATGCTTCGATTTCATTTGTCTCAGACACGCGCGAATTTTAAACATTAGTAACATTACTACTACCTCAATTAAATCGTTAAAACTAGTTTTTTTATTCTTTTGTTACACAAAACACTCCGAATAAACCTAAATCGCAATTCAAAACAAATAACTTACGGATAAACTGTCAAAGCATGCTATATTGTTAAAGTTCAAACCGTCAAGTAATGCGAAGCCTTTCGATTATGGATCTTTGCTGTATAAATATTAAAAGGTGATAGACAATTGCCTGGAGGAAGACCGTTGAAGAGATTTTACTGGTGTTGGCCATAAAAAAGCTTTTTACAATATACATCTGCAGTTCGGAGTCAGCACAAAACTGTAGGTCCCTCCATTTGTTGTACAACTTAAGAGACGCACACCACAAATTGTAGGAGAAGCTCCGCCAAACACTGAGCTTATATACTTTTAGCGCCAAATTATGATTATTATTATTATAATCAATGTAATTGGGTCAATACCTGCTGGGACTCTTTCTTCTTTTTGTTTCTTCTAAAGACAGAGGTTTTATTGGAGGTCAACAGGGTTGATAATTTCTAACCTTATTTGTTGTCTCGGTACCTGATTTTGAAGCATTTTAAAAAATTTTTGATTTGTAATCACCCCTTTTTACAAACATCTTGGCGTGTCACCTAAAGGGTGTTTTTAGACGTGTGGTTTTCAATGAAGCAATACCTTTTTCGGAGTTGGTCTTTTTGACAGCTGTGACTTGATATACCAAGTGTATAACTAAGTAATGTCGGTTCGAACATTTAGATGTCGCCCAAGCGAAGACGCCGAAATGCAAGCGTTATTGGACGAAGATGATTCCGAAACGTAAAAATAACTCGCAGAGCAGTTGAATGTGAGCCAGCCCGCCGTTTTCAAACGTTTACGAGACATGGGTAAGATTCAAAGATCGAAAAAGGCAAAACAAAGTCATTTTCCTACATCACAACTCTCCATCACATACGGCAAGACCGGTTCGCGACACGTTGGCAGCCCTCAAATGGGAAGTGCTCGCGCATGCGGCTTACTCACCTGACCTGGCCCGTCCGATTACCACTTGTTCGCATCGACGAGACACGCCCTCGCTGAGCCGCGCTTCGATTCCTACGAAAATGTAAAATTTCGCTTGATAATTGCTTTGCCGAAAAACCCCAAAATCTTCTATTGGTTTGGAATTCACAAATTGCCTAAAACATGGGAAAAATGTGTGAAAAGCCAGGGAGCATACTTTGAATTGACAAACAAATTCTAACAAAATAGAAATTGTACAAACAACACCTACACAGTCAAGTAGAAATAGCGGCAGTACAGCCGCACTTGATTGAAGTAAGTTGTGATGGGAAAGCAGGAAAAATAACAACAGCTCACACAGCGTAAGCTTAGCTGAATGCGTTTAGCTGCCGGCTTAGTATTGCGCATGTTGTTGCGGATTCGACTCCCGCAGAAGCCAAGAAGAAAGAAGTCTGATGATGAAATGTGGTGATATCCGAAATAGTACTATAACTTCTACCGCTTTGAGTATTGTAGTTTTTTCCTAATAATTTTCCAAAAACCAATCGGCCTTAAAGCTCAAAAATATTTAAAATAGATTCTTCCTTTAATTCTTCAATTAAACGTGTTTTTTTGTAAGAAAAAAAAAACGACATTACTTAGTTATATACCTGTAGCGCGATTCAGTAACTTTTTTAACAACACTCGAAGTTGCCAAATCAGCTAAACAACAGAAGTTAACAATACTGCTATTCAGTAACTCTTTTTTTGACAACATACGTTATTGCAAAATCAGCTGTGTTGTTAAGCTAGCGGCATCTAGTTTTGCGTTGTTAAGAAACGCGATAGTTAATTTATTTTCATATATGTACTTACATGTTTTTTATTTTATTATTATTAATTTGTAGTTCCATCTTTTAACTAAATCGATTAAATTAACATGACTGTTTTTTAAAAACATATATATTTTATTAAAGCAATGAATGTTAAATGTACATATGTATGTATATATAAGTATATAAGTGAAATATACGCATTTGCAACATAAACAGAAACATTTTATAAACCTTATTTATTATTATTTATATTCCGTTGGCAAGCTTTCTGTCACAGAGAAGCCCTCTGTATTTATTGGCTTCCTATCAATTCCAGCACCCGCTCATCCAGCTGCGTTAAGATTGGCTGCTTGAAGGGCCTGTTGCCGGTTAAAGACTGCTGCCTTCTCCGGCCGCGCACTCGGACACTTGTCCTACTTTTTAAAGCGTGCCAAACCTATGTTATAAGAAAAAAAAAACACTATGAAATAAACTGGTAGAATTATACATACATACACATACACAAAGAAAGTGCGTAGTGGCTATACATGGAATTGGCTTCGGAATATGCACAAACAAGAAATTTATTTTCACAAACATTGTAACACTTCTATTAATGAAAATCATGAATTTATTTACATATACACACGCGGTTTAATATTTCACATTTCCAACTTTCTTAATATTTCACATTTGAAACTTTCTGCTGTCTAGCCCCGGATTCATTTGTAAGAAATCCATCATTGCTTTGCTGCTGGGCTTGTTGAGGCCATTCTGAAAATAGAAAAATAAAAGTAAATAGTCTATATAATAACTTTAATTAAGAATACTTGCCTTTGGTCGTGTTGTTAAATGTTACGGAATCGCACTACTGGTATACTCAGTCTGGTTTGTCATATCATTATGAACATAGTTACTCCGGAACAACGTTTCCAAATCGTGCAAATCGGGCCAAAACGAGATGGCCTCCAATCCCGATTTTCACCAGAAAATTTTGTTCAGTGATAAAACTCACTTTTGGTTGAATGGGTACGTTAATAAACAAAATTATCGCATTTGGAGTGATGATAATCGACAAGCCATTGTTGAGACGCCATTACATTCTCAAAAAGTCACTGTTTGGTGTGCTTTATGGCAGAAACAATCATTGGTCCATATTTCTTCAAAAATGAAGCCAGCCATAATGTTACAGTCAATGGGGAACGCTATAGAGCCATGATTAATGACTTTCGTGCCTGAATTGATGTTGGTGTGGACAACCTTTTGCTCCAACAAGACGGCGCTACATGCCATACAGCCAACGAAACAATCAATTTATTGAAGGACACTTTCGGTGAGCGCATTATCTCGCGTCGTGGGCCTGTGGCGTGGTCTCCAAGATCGTGCGATTTAACACCGCTGAACTATTTTTTGAAGTCGCCTGTCTGCGCAGATACGCCTTAGACGATTGACGCCTTGGGAGAGAATAATTGGCGCGTTATTGCTGACATACGGCCCCAATTGCTGCAAAAAGTGGTCGAAAATTGGGCCTCTCGGCTGGAATTTATTCGAGCCAGCCACGGTTACTTGCCCGAAATCATATTTAAAACATATTGGCAAACCCGTATCTTTACAATAAAGCCAAGAAGGCCATATCAGTAAATTATATGCGTTTTATTTCTTCTGAAAAACTGCGGCGGCATGCAATTCGCGCAGTGCCGATGCACGAAGACAGCACGCAGTCTCTCGGCTGGCTCCATCCTGCGCATCACCGGAAAAGGGAAGTAAAGTTAGAAATTTTGTTTTAAATCGTGGTAAAATATCCAATTTCACAACTGGTCGAATTATGTTTCCACGCGCCGTTCGTAATCCTACGACACGTACGCGGCTGTCGGGACCTGAAAAAACTCTAACTACTCTGCCAAGTCGCCATTCATTTAGGGGGAGGTTATCTTCCTTGACGACGATCAGATCGTCAATCTCGATGTCACATTACGGAAGCTTCCACTTGTTACGTTTCTTTAATTCCTTCAGCAAAACGTTTGCTGGATCGCCTTTATGTTTTGCCATCGGTAGACAAGAGATATCGGACTCTCTGCGCTTTCGGCCTCTGGAACAGCGAGGAGGGGGGGTGCCAATAAGGAAATGGCCAGGGGTTAGAGGTTTCATTGACTCCGCATCCTCAGAGATGGAATTCAGACACGATTCGATCTTCGCCAGCAACGTTGAGAGTTCCTCTATGGTAAACCGCATTGAATGTGATACCTTCCGGAAATGTATTTTAAAGCTTTTTACCCCTGCTTCCCAGAGACCTCCCACATGAGGTGCTCCGGGGGGAAAAAATGTCATGTGATGCCGTAATGAGCATATGTCTGTGAAGTCCGGTTAGCGACCGCAGGAACAAACTGCTGGAAATTTTTTCTTAGTTCCTTGTTCGCTCCTACGAAGTTTGTGCCATTGTCCGAGTAAACATTTAGAGGGCAGCCTCGTCTGGATACAAAGCGGGTGAAATCTGCCAAAAACGTTGCTGTGGAAAAATCGCTGGTGACCTCCAAATGTATTGCCTCGGTCGCAAAGCAGACAAACACACAGACATAGCCCTTAGTTATTTGGCAGTCTCTGCCGGTAAAACTTTTGATTTCGAACGGGCCTGTGAAATCTACTCCGGTATTTGTAAACTGCCTGGAAATTTCCGTCCGTTCTGGGGGTAAAGCTGCCATTAAATGTTGCCGATCGTTGTAAGGAAGATTGTTTAACACCAACCTTCCTCCCGTTCTTATTACTCCGTTCCTGTCGAGGTACGGATTGAGAGAGATGATTGGACTTTTCGCGTTCTGCAAAATTCCGCTTTTGCGAGATAAGGACGAGGAACTTTACCTGATTTATTTCTTCTGCTGTTAATTCCTCTGTCTTCTCTTTAGCAGCCAGCTTATGGACCGGGTGGGTTCTACTATAGAATTTGAAAATCTGTGTATCACTCTCAATGCTCGTGAAAAGTCGGAGAGCCTCTCCAGAATGTCTTCTCCCTCCGAAAAACCTGCTACACGAACCCGAATCGTCTTTTGCTCTAACATTGTTTCCAACGCAGAATCGTTTTTGTGGTGGGGCCAAGTTGATGGCTCTTCTTTTAGCCACTTTGGTCAATACCACCACAAAGCGCTGGCTTGAAGTTCCTGGGTGGTGACGCCTCTAATGCCGAAATCCGCTGGTTTATCTGCTGATTCCACGTGATTCTAGGCAGATACGCCTACCAATTCTTTGATTTTTGCGACTCGATTAGCCACCACAAACGTGGTCCAGGTACAGGCCGGTTTTTTGAGCCCTGAGAGCACGATCGTAGAGTCCGTCCATTAATATATTGCCGGCTGCACAATCTGAAGCTGTGGAATAAAAGCATTAATTAGTTCCGCTAACAATCAAGCTCCGCACAGCTCTAAACGGGGAAGAGAGACAGTTTTCACTGCAGCTACTTTCGTCTTGCCTATTAGCAAAATAATGTAAGACTTCGCATTCGATGTGCGCTCGCGACCTCTGATATACATATAACGCCGCTGCATATGCCTTTTCCAAAGCATCACAAAATTCATGGATTTCCACATCATCCCATGGCGTGAAATGAGTCCAACGGAGAATTTTAATGTTATGAATATTATCGTAATTTCCCAGAAATGTCTCCCGTCGTAGTAGCAAGTTTCGGGGTAGACTATCATCCTAGTTTATTTTAGATAACCAGATATCTTGCATCAAGATTTTGGCCACCACTACGATCGGCTCCTGCTATCCTGCTGGGTCGAACAACTTAGCTAAACAAGAAAGTACTTCCCACTTGGTGTATACCTGCTTTTCAGGAATCGACTGCACGATGAAATGAAACATGTCGTGCACTGTATTCCATCGGATTTCCAACATCTTTGTTTCACTCATGCCATCAATTTCCAGAAAGTTCTCTTTGTATTTAGATATGTTCCTTAGCTAATCCCGCCAAGATTTTCTTGGAATTTGATGTCTACTTCCTCAGGGGGAAACTTGTTTTTTTGAGAGCCTAAATCACCAGATCGTGCATTTCAATCGCTGTTGTGCAATCATGTGCTCCTGCTAACACGTCATCCAGAGGAAACCAAACCAAATCTGCTTGTAAGATGGGGCCGGGGTATAACAAATCGTTCAAACTTACTCCATTCGATGTGGGGCACGATGCGTTAAACACCACTCGTACCTTGGTGGTGGTGCTTTCCGGTTTCACGACGGCATACTCTTTCAATACTTGATCGTATTCTTCTTTCATCTCCGGTCGTCGGAGATAATTTGCCTTACTCTTCAAAAATTGCGTTGCCGCGCCAGTTCTCGAGTATCCAAGATTGATAATTCCTGGGAATTCTCGGGTCTTCTGATTCAAATGATACAGCTTTTTGAGCGGGGTTAAGCGCGAATTGTTTACGTAAATCGCGGTGAATAAATCCCGAAACGATGGCCACGACATGTAGTTTGTTAAAAATTTATTACTCAAAGTAGATTTCTTAATTTATATTTCCTCAGCATTTGGGGCCGTCCATATATTACGTGACCCGTCTAGGGGAGGGGGGTTAAGGTCAACGTCATGGTTTGTGACGGAGTGGGGCGGGGGTCTGCAGCTGCGTCACGTGACGCTTAATTCTATATTAAGAAAAAAAAGTACATATGTATTTTGTGGTTGCTTTCGGTACAGCGAAAGTCAAAACCAATTAACAAACAAATGGTTTTGACATTTGTTGTACCACGGCGATAGAAAAAAACAAATTTATCAGCTGCTAACTAAAGCCATTTTACTAAATTCGCCTTGTTTACATCTGTACGAAACGCTATGGACGAAAATAAAACATTTCATGACTTGGCTTCTGCATTCAAGAAAGCTTTTTCGGGAAAAGCTGCTGCTGATTCACAAAATGAAGCGGTTAAATATTGGAATTAAATTAAAAGAGAAAATGATTTCGCAGCGAGATTTATGACAAAAATGTCAGAATTGAATACTACAATTCTAAAAAAGAAAGGTACACTTTTTTCTTATTGGAGCAAGGATAGTTTTCCGTGTTTAGAACTTGTGTTTATTCATAGTTTTCGTTGACAACATTGAACATCTTTTGTTTTTGGTATTAGGTGTCGACAAAGGCAGTATATTCATCCGTGCTACTAAATAATTCATTTTACAGAACAATGCATCTGCATCTTCAAGTGAAAACGACCGATACGCATTTTCATCTCCTCCTTTTTTTGAATTCTCCAGGGGGCGGTCATAAAAAGCGTCACGCAATTATGGAGGGGGCTCCAAGCAAGTTTCACGGTTTGTCACGCAGGGGGAATGGGGTCAAAAACGGGCAAAATTTGCGCCACGTAATATATGGACGGCCCCTTTCATATAAAAACTCACTACCTGCTATTGTCTTTAACAAATTTGGTTTACCTAAAACTGGATCAACTTAAGGATGTTCGCAAACAATTTTCTACGATCACGATGGCAAGAAAGCAGTATATATTTATTAATTTACCTATATTTGTACAATAAGTAAATATTCTACAAATACTACAATTCGCAGCGCTGGCGACGAAAGCCTTCAGCTGTCCTTTGTTGCTTATTCGAATTTTATAGTGTATATCTGTGTGTGTTGTCTTTTACTTTTATGCATTAGATTCGTCTGACTCTCTACTCTCTAAGAAAATTGTATATTAGTTCAACATTTCTATGGTTTGGATTTTTCAACAGCGCGATGGGGTCAACAGAGTGCAAGATAGCTTGTCGAGGTATGGTTAGTGCAGGACACCGTAGAATGTGTGTAAGCGATGGTGCTTCTTCGCAGAACGGGTATGTGTTGATGGGAGACCGTTGTAGTAAATAGGAGTGAGTAGCTATTGTGTGACCAAGACGCAGGCGGGTGAAAGGTCTTATCGCACATAGAAGTATGTTTGGATCGTATACTATCTTCTTACTGCATGGGTTGATTGCTGAGTAGTGATGGACATAGCTTCCCCAGTCGTCGGTGAATGACTTAAATCTTTGTCTTGTTACCTCAGCCCGAATGTCTTGCTTAGATATCGAGTCATGCATGAGTGAGGGAGTAATTGCGATGTTCTTGGCTGTGGCATCGGCGTATTCATTTCCCGCAATTCCAACATGTCCGGGGAGCCACATAAGATTAATTTTGTTAAGACATTGTAGTAATATGTTGCGGATGCTAACTATTTCATTTTTAGTGCTGAATGGTGATTCGACACACGGTGATGCAATACTGACGGTCTGTACAAATGACGAATTTACCTTTATTCAACTTGGAATAGACGGCTGCTTCGAGTACAGCGGCGGTTTCTGCAGTGAACACCGAGCATATAGAGTGAAGTATACCATGTTTGATTATGTCTCCGTTTTGTGCTACCACCGCAAAGGAGGTATTATTTAACGTCTTGGACCCGTCTGTATATGAAACTCCGACCAAGGTTTTGGTATTTATTTTTTTATGCAGCGAAGAGTTTTGTGTACTTTTCTTTTGGAGTACTTGTTTTGGGAAGGAGGAGAGCTTTTATGAGGAGAGCTTTTATCACTGATTTTGCATTTTTAATTAACCACTGCGGGTGTGCTTCTATGACGTGCGGCCTTTTGTTAGTGGGTATTTGAAGATTCTTTGCGAATTCTAAAGATCTTAATAGTGCCGATTTGCACTTAGGCAGTCGCGTTTTTGTCAAAATTTTTTGGACATCTTCGGAAAGAATTGAGTTGGAAGAGTACAGCAGTTTTGGTAGTAGTCGGCGTGTGTTGTCAGCTGCTCTTCTGAAATGGTTGGAAAGCCTGTTTCCGCGAACATGTTCTTCAATGGGGTAGTAGGAAAGGCTCTGCTACTCCTGCGCATTGCGGCGTGGTACGGTGCTGACAGCTTGCTCCGTGTAGCTTTCGCGTTTTTTCCGTAAATAGGAAGGGCGTAAACAATTCTATTTCCGACAAATATGTAAAATTTTGGTTTTTTCAATAGCTATTGTTGTGCCAGAAACCGTAGACCATGAAGTTATTTTTGAGAGTATAATCTCAAAAATTTGCTCAACCACCGCAATGTCAGAGTTATGTGTGTAAAAAATTACGTCATCGGCATAGAGTTGACATTCTAAGCTGCTTATATTTTTCGTGAGTTGAGTGATATTGTTAATAGTCTGTAAGGAAATTATTGTTCAATAGACTCAATAAATAAATAAATAAATAAATAGTGCCAAATTATTTTCTGTAGGCTACTTAATTGGGACTGATACGTTTCGTGATGTCGGCATACCACATAAGTCTAGAGGCGACGATTTTTTCCAATACTTTCCCAAAGCAGGGAATGAGAGAGATGGGTCTAAAGTTGTTAACGTCTCCACCGTGCTTGTTTGGTTTGAGTATTGGAACTATGCACGCAGTTTTCCAATGTTGTGGGTAGTGTCCTTGGTCGAGAATGTGGTGGAAGAGATTAAGCAATCGGTGTTTTAGTTCGATGGGGTATGATACCTTGTCACGCCCTGGTGTTTTACCCTTAACCGATGAGAGTGCGAATTCGAGTTCAGTTATGTGTATTTTTGCTTCGATTTGTTTGGCATGTGTCGAAAGCTGTTGAGTTGTCAAACGCTCTACCAGCAGGTATTGTGACTTAAGTTCGCAGAAAGTTTCTGTAAATTGTGTATCAGAGGACGCCGACGAAGAAAGAAGAGAAAAAGTTGGCAATTTCCAGCGGTGTGTCTATCGTCCCATTAGATGTTTTTATGCTCGATAGATAACTCTGTTTTTGAAAGCCTGTGACCTTTTTTATGCCGCCCAAACATCACTTGGGTTTGAAGAGGGACAGATTTTCGAAGTGAGTTCTTGAAAGCTTTGTTTTTTTTTGCTGATTTTACAGCTCTCTTGAAAAGACTAAAAGATTGTGTTAAGAGCGGGAACGTTTATAATTCTGCCATTCCTGCATTTTTTGCAACCGAAGGTTGGACAAATTGGTATTCCACCAGGCAATCTTTTTTTTTAACTAGATGGTGTATTTTGTGGGATAGCAAAGTGAGCGGCGGTACGAGCAATTGTTAAAATGTTTGCTGCTTCTTGATTCATGTTGCTTGAAGCTGGCGTGTTTCGGCAAGCTTGGTTGCACCGGGCAGTAAATTTTTTCCAGTCGGCGTCATCTGTCTTGAATTTGCTGATATGCTTATAATGAATTTGGTTTCCGTAAGAAACTATGCATGTAATTATCGGGAAATGATCGCTTCCGTGCAAGGAGTCGTAACGCACGCCAGGTGCATTGCGGAGCAAGGGCCGCGGAACAGAAGGTAAGGTCAATGCATGTGAAGGTGTTGTGTGTTGACAAATGGCGGAGCCGTCATTTAGACAAATTAGATTTGAAGCCAGTAATATGTATTCAACTATGGTACCTCTTGGATTGGATTGGGTATCGCCCTAGATTGTGCTCCGTGCGTTGAAGTCGCCTCCTAGGATGAAGTTAGTATTGAATGGTCTTATCAAGCGCATTAGTTCGGAGGCAGTGAAAACTTGCGTTGGGGGAATGTAGATGCGACTGCAGAAAATTCGGAACTTATAGGTATGACTCTGTGCGGTATATTTCTTTTCACAAGAATTGCGTTTCCTTATTTTTTTTGTGTTATGTGCATGTCGTTGTGGAAGTAGCCCGCGTAGTTTTTGGGTGTATAGGTAGGATGATTAAGGGGTATGTGGGTTTCATTTAGTAGTAAGAAGAAGGAGTTGATGAAGATTTCTAGTTGGTGGTTGGTTGCTTGGTTGGTTGAAGCGTTGCCTAGTCCTTTAGTGACAAGGGCCCAATTAGCGCTGGAAGCACCATTTTGCTACGCTATTTTCGTGGAACCTCTGGTATGTCCTACGGTCTTTAATTTTCGAACCACTTTGATTTGTGGATGAAGCTATTTAAACAGGTTATATTACCCTTAGAGATCTCCCTTAGCCCTCTTGGAATAAACCCAAGTGTTTCTTGTCGAAGGCGTGCCAGAGCTGGGCACTCACACAGATAGTGAAAAATGGTTTCTCTGCTGTCTGCGTGTTTACAGCTCCTGCAGTGGTTATTGAATGGAAGGCCAATGGCCCGTGATTGTAGCTGTTAGGCGGAATATTTCTTTCCTTTATCTATTAAGGAGGTATACCGTTTTTGGTCGATCATAGGTAGGCCAAATTTCTCTCGCGCTTTTGCACGTCGTTAACCTACCCCATCTCAATCCTGCTGTTCGCACAAACTTCAAATGTAGTTCTCTCTTGATGACTCCCAGCGGGCAGCGTATTGCTTCCGCCTCGGATTCCTCAAGAAAGGCGCCGACTCGGGTCTGCCCTCTCGTTACCGTATATGTTTCTATGGCTAAGAACCCAAACGAGAGAAATGTCAACCGACTCAGCCGCTGTGCCAAGAGAGCTGCTTGACTATCTGAGAAGATGTATGCTTTCCGTACCCCTTCGCTTCTATCTTTCAGTACCTGACAGGCCCTCTCAATTCCCATTACTTCTGCCTGGAAGATACTGGCAAAGTTAGGTAGACGGAACGAGAGCGACACATCTAGCTTCTCTGAGAACACCCCAGCACCCACACCGCAGTTCATTTTTGACCCGTCCGTGTAGAGAGAGGTGGTGTTCTCGTCCGGCAGTCTGCCCCTGCTCCAGTCCCGCCTAGATGGAAATACTACCTGGAATCTTTTCCTGAAGTCCAGCGAAGGAGGTAGATAATCTGATTGTTCGTTTGCTCCCAAGAGCCCATCGAGAACTCTGCTGTGACCGTACTGCTTTGGCCTCCAGCATCCTGACTCTTGGAGTCTGATTG
Source organism: Philophylla caesio (assembly GCA_963971545.1). NCBI lineage: Eukaryota > Metazoa > Arthropoda > Insecta > Diptera > Tephritidae > Philophylla > Philophylla caesio. Next base: position 92,460,276 of record OZ020607.1, read on the forward strand.
CAGAGTTCGCCGCAGTTTCTTTTATTTGGAGCTCAATTAGCAGCTGATGTAGGATCGCATTAAGTGCGTCCTTGGGACATGATCTAATGGCCCCTGTTACACTCGCGCAAGCTGCTCGTTGTATGCTGCTTAGCTTCTTGATATTATATTGCCTGTCTAGTGCTGGCCACCACACCAGTACTCCGTAGGTAAGTATCGGCCTTATGATGGCCGTGTACAACCACAGAATAAGCTTTGGTTTTAATCCCCAGTTTTTACTAATGATTCGTTTGCTGGAGTAATAGGCTATGTATGCTCTCTCCTGGTTCGACTTATGTATGTGGGGGGTTGTGGTGATTTGGAGTAGCTTTTGGCTAGTTTTGGTATTGTCTTTATTGCTTGAATTGTTCGGTTTGTTATTCATTGTGTGCGGGTTTGCTGGTATATTAGTGGTGAGTTGTTGCATGTTGTTTGCGTCGGAAAATTTATTGAATTGTGTGTTTGTTTGCTGTAACGGAGCCGTCGTCTCATTGTTCTGCGGATTAGTCGGCATTGTCGTTGTGATGCTTGCCTGGCTGGCGACTACCTGAGCCATGGTTGGTGTGGTTTTTTTATGATAGGGCTGAATGGTATATGCTGTTGGGTTGCTTTTGTATAATTTCCATGCTTGCCGAGCTGAGCACCTGTGCTGAATTGTATCTTTGTTTACAGCTTTATGTTTAAGGAACGTGGGAGATGTAGGGTCAACCGATGTGTGGGTTTCGTTGGTACAGTTTACACAATAGCTTCGTGTGCATAGGTCATGTGGAGGGGGAATAGCGCACGTTCTGCAAACTTCTGAGTTGCAAAACTCAAAATTTTATTGTAAAAAAGGGTTTTTTGGGCTAACTTGTAGGCATTAATAATATGAATACTTTTATTTTGATTACTGTTTTTAAATGTTTACCATAATTATTATTAATTTCTAAATAAGGAACACCCTGTGTGAGCTGCATTAACAAATATGCGCGCTCCGATAGTGTAGAAAGTGGCGCGGTAAAATTTTTTTAAATTTGAAGATGACAGCAGTCCGAATTGTTTTCCCAGGGCGAGCTAAATGATTTGGTAAGAGACTTGAATCTTCCCAAAAACGCTGCTGAGTTGCTTGGATCAAGGCTCAAAAGCAGGAACTTACTTTTGCCGGGAGTGCCTTCCTCCTGGTTTAGATGTCGTGAGAAGCAGTTTATTTCCTACTTTGCCCAAGAGGACGACTTGGTTTATTGAAGGTTTGATGGATACATTTAAGATCTCATACGACCCAGGAGAGTTGCGTATTTTCATAGATTCTTCAAAAATAAGCCTTAACGCAGTTCTGCTTGTTAACGGCGGTTTCTATTCTTCCATTCTTTGGAATGATTCATTGCAGATTAAAATATAAAGACCACGGTTGGCAAGTGTGCGGTGATCTCTAAATCTTGGGCATGGCGCTCGGACAACAATCTGGGTTTACCAAATTCCCTTGATTTTGTGTCTATGGGATAGTACAAATCACTGGACCAAAATGTTTTGGCGTCCGAGGGAGCTTAAAGTTGGCGAAAAGAACGTCCTGCATGAAACTTTGGTGCCTCCTCATAAAGTTCTTCTACCACCACTTCACATAAAGCTGGGATTGATGAAGCAATTTGTAAAGTCACTTCCAATAGACGGAAATTGCTTCAAATACTTAATATTAAAGTTTCCAAGCCTCTCGGAGGGAAAGTTGAAGGAAGGTGGTTTCATTGGACCAGATATTAGACGGCTTATGGCTGATCCACTGTTCATCACAACCATGACGAACCCTCAAAGAGAAGGGTGGATTGCCTTTAAAGAGGTCATAAAGAAATTTTTAGGCAATAACAAAGATCCTTACTACAAACAAATCGTCAAAAGAATGTTAAAAGCATTTCAAACTTAAGTTTGCTTCATGAGTTTAAAAGTACATTTTCTTCATTCCCACCTCGACTACTTTCCAGAAAATTTAGGAGACGTGAGTGAAGAGCAAGGTGAACGATTTCACCAAGATATTAAGGAGATAGAAAAAAGATACCAGGGAAGATGGAGCGTTTCAATGGTGGCAGACTACTGTTGGACGCTTCAAATAGACCTTCCCGATGCTTCCCACAAGCGAAAATGTACCAAAAGGAGTCTCACTGAGAAAAATAAATTTGTTTAGTGCTTACTAATTAATGTATTTTGCATAAATCAATTAGTTTTGTTACGGAATTATAGATTAAACAATTTTTTTTAATCTTTTATGTTTTATTTTAAAATGATAACTTGGTTACCGGAGACTCCTAGATTGTCAGAAAACGTGACGTTCTATGACAAAATCAAAGTTATTTTCGGATTGAGCACACCCAAAAACATAAGAATTACACAAAAAACCAAAACAGCTCTACATTTTTTTTTGCATATTTGTGTAATAAGCGTCATATACTATATTTCCACTAATATTTCTATATAACGCCCACTACAATAATCATTCAATGAAAATAATATTGGTGGAAAATAGACAACAACAAATATATATGACCTTTTACTTAGACTAGGTTGAAAGAAGTAGTTGCCACAAAATCAAAGTCAAGTGTGCAATGTATGAAAGTAAAATTGTTGATGGTTAGTAAAAAAGCTAACCATATTTACTTGATTTCAGGCTCCTAACTTTATTTATAATTTATGTCGTTGGTTAACTGATAGTTTCAATAAATGAATTAAAAAATTTACTTCAATGTTTTTAAATACAAAAATGGTATCTGCTGAACACTTTAAGGCAAATTCAAATCAATTTTATATCGACTGCTTACAGCATAGCCTTATATAAACGCATTCCGCCAACTTTCTGTCAAAAGTTAAACGGCCTGTGCTAAAAACCTAACTCAACTTCCAATTTTCATTTTGCGTGACATTTCGAGTTTACGTTTATCCCACCGTTTAGGGTGATGCGCATTGTCTTCAATATAATGAATACTGATTTTTTTGTTTGGATTAGCACAACAATTATCAAATAGCTTTGAATGAAAACTTTTTTAAATTTGTACATTGTTGCAAATTTGAGATTATGATTTTTATGATTATTATTGCTTCTATAATATAAAAGAGGAAACTAATCAATTGCCAAACTGGTTAATAAGTTCCTGTGTTAAAGCTTTTCATGTAAATCAAGATTATATTTAATAATAATAATATAATTGTTATCGTTGGCCGTTTAGAAGCAAATTTAACGCGTTCAAAATTCTAAATAAAAAACTGATGGACAAATGCTAGGCAGACACACTCTCAAATAAAGCAAACTCACAGCAGTAACTATACATACTATGTATACACATCAATTAAAATTCGTATAGTCAGGATAGCGGGAAATTATACATACTTATGTGGATATGCTGTGTGTAATTGTATATAAGCAAACTTCAAATTTATACAAGCAAAGAAGTATGAATACAAAGCAAATAAAGATGAGTACAAAGCAAATGAAGATGTAAGGAATATAAATATGAATCGGTCACAATGGATGATAGGGTAAGCGGACACTCTGCGACATCCCCACCCCCGTGGATCAACCCGATTCACCAACTTTAACGTCCAGAACGGCCAGCTTGGACACGGCTCGCCGATTTAGTCCGGCGATTGTGCGCACGTCTACTTGACGAATTTCACCGTCTCGACCAGTGTTAACCTCCTCTACTACCCCACGACACCAATCTCGTCGTGGAACGTTGGGATCGCAAAGGAATACAATATCTCCACTTTTTACCGGCTCTGTCCTTTCGCACCACTTCACTCGGCGTGTCAAAGTAGGAAAATACTCCTCTATCCAGCGCTTCCAAAAATGGTCCCGGAGTTGACGGGCGTTGCGCCATTCAACTGCGTATAGCACATGTATTTGTTAGAATATCGGCGGCCCTGGGTCTGTGCGGTATTAGCCGTTCCCATCAGAAAGTCGTTTGGTGTTAATGGCTGTTCCTGGCTTACGTCGATGGGCAAGTGCGTAAGAGGGCGGGAATCAACTACATTTTCCGCTTCAATAAGGAAGAAATTAAGAGTATGTTCTCTCGGGGCATCTTATTTGACAGTCTGGCGCAGAACTTTCTTTATGGACTGGACCATTTGCTCCTCCTTCTGTTGGATTAAACGGCGAATTGAAGACCCAGTCGATACCCCGTTTTGACAGCTCGTTTTGTATACGCTCGCAATCGAAAACTTCGCTGAATCGTTGAGCTTCGTTGTTGCTGCCGACGAAGTTTTTTCCGTTATCGGATCTGTGGCACTCCTCGGAGTTTAATAAAATTTCGAATGACAGTTATGCATGAATCGGTGCTTAGATCATGGGCTATCTTCATGTGTCCGAAGTAGTTTAAACCCGTGTACGTGAACGGCCGCACATACGGAGTTAACATGTCAACAGGAAGCGGTCCCATCATCGGGGGATTTGGAGTTGCCTTACGAAGTCGACATACTGGACAACTGGCAATGATGTTGCGTAGAAGGCTTCTCAAGCGTGCCACCCAGTAACTCCGTCATATGGAGCAAATCGTTGCTACCGTGTTTTGGTGGCCCATTAGAGTGTGGTGTTGCAATGTGAATAGTTTGGTAAAAATATGTTTTGGTGGTAAAATTATGGGGTGTTTCACGTCAATTGGCAGCCAGCTGGCAGCATCGATGACGTTGCCTTGGACGATGCGGCACAGAAGACGTTTTGCTGCTTCCAAATCGCTGGCTGTTAATCCGTAGCAATTACTTAAAATTTGAACTTGACGGCGGCATATTTTTGTATACAAGAATTCCCAGGCTGTAGCTCTTACCAACCTGTTAAATGACGAAAAACGGTTAAAATTGCTTAAGTCACAACTTACGATACTCAAAGTGTATTAAGGTCGAAGCTCGACGTCGGTATCATCGAACTCAGCAGAAATGTTGTCTTCAGAAGGCCAGGCTTTTTCTGGTTGTCGTAAAAATGGTGGACCATATACCCTACAGCTGGTTGGGGCGAACGTAATGTTGTAACTGATGCGTGTAGCTTCATCGGCGACATTTTCTGAGGTAGGTATCCACTGCCAATTGGATACTTTCGTGACAGCTAAAATTTCTGAAGCTCTATGTTGTACAAACGGCTTATATCTGCGATGTTCGCTTCTTATCCAATTCACAACTGTTTTCGAGTCACTCGTGTTCCCAAAACGGCGGCTTTCAATTCTAAGCGCGGCACAGTAAGAGGCTTCAGTGGTGCGCACTTGGACTTCGCGCAGACGAAGGTAACTTCCACTTCATCACGACAGTTCGTTCCGCATCCGCAAAAACGTGTAGTTGCACCTCCTCTGGCTTACCTCCGCGAAAATAAAGTCGGGGAATGGCTTACTCAGTCACTGCCGGCAATTGCTTATGCCATCTATCCCATAACTTGCTCCTTTTTGAAATGGACTAGGAATCCTAGTGGGTCGAATATAGACATGAGCACACTAAGGAGCTCACTTTTTGTAGGGCGTCTGTTACCATTAACTACGGCTTCACTGACATTGCTGAATTTTATCTTGAAGTTGAAGCAGTCTTCTTATCGAGAGTTTTTCTGACGTCGACGCCGTCCAAAGCAGCGATAACTTCTGGAGAGCTGGATGTGAAATTTCGGAGCGCGAAACCAGCATCCATATGAATTGCCTTTACTTGGGTTGCAACTGCGATTGCTTCCTCTGGCGAGTCGAAGCTATCCACAAAGTTATCGACATAATGATATTGTAAAATTGCCTTTTTTGGCACGGACTGAGTAGCGATCGTCGTCACGATGTTCCAGAGCGTTTCGCGTTTTGACGTAATGTGCTGCACATGGCTAACAGAGTACAGTGGTCTGTACTCCTGCCGACCCTTGAGGAGAAGGCGATTCAGCGAAATACCATTAACCTCGGCGGCAGCATCAACCACTATTCGAAGTTTGTTTGGTTAATTCGGCTTCATCACGGCAAAGTGCGGCAAATACCAGGTACTTGGCGTTGTCGAGGTAACATCTGGCGGAGTAAGCTTACAGGCATAACCCTTTTCGACATAAGATGCTATCATGAGCTTGTATGCGGCGGCAAAGCACATGTCACGAATCATTCGCTTCTCGACGCTCACCAATCGCTTGAGCGCCATATTGTAGCTGTCTGGAAAATTTACGTTGTCTTCTTTCCATAGAAGTCCGGTTAGGAACCTTTTTCCAACGCGGTGGGTCGTCGATTCTAATATAGTTGGCACGGACATCAGCTTCACTTTCAACGCGAGCCGCAGCCATAACACCGATACTTTAAATTTCAAAATAGTTGGCTACCATTTTGTGAAGTACTTTATCGGGATTTCTGGCGCAAAGGCACGTCGGTTATCATCACAAAGTAGATCTGCTGGGGTAAAGCTTTGCTGCAGTTCCTGTATCGATAGATTGATGAATATCCACTGTTGTCGGCGATAGCGATTGAGATGAGGTGTGTCGAGTAGTGTTCTTTATCGATGATGACGACGCTGGCTGCTGTACATATTGCGTTTCGTGCAATAGTTTGTTGTGGACTCGATTGCATCCACCGATGGCACAAACCTTCCTTTGTTTGCATTCGCGTGTGCTGTGATCCGCAGTCAGGCAAACAAAACATAAACGGCGGGATTTAGCTTCAGCTTATCTATTGGCCACTGAAGATTCGTTAAAGCGTTTGCATTCGTGAGTCTTATGTTGACCCTGGCATATTGAACATTTTCGCAGCTGCTGCCTTTCATCCAAATGTAGCAGCCCTCGACGTTTTGTGTCACGACCGGCAAACTGGTTTTCGTCATTTATTGTGCAAATAACATCGGCTAGAGATGAGAGCCAATCACTAAAATGCACTGTTGAAGCGCGTAACTGCATGGTCGATGCGCTTACTCATAAGCAGCTGCGAGATTAACATTGGATTAGATAGATGATGATCGGCGTTGGCTGATTGCAAAAAAAAGCGCAAATATTTTTTACTTTAGTTGCAAAGGGAATAAGCTTGTTCAAAGCGTTCTCTGAAATCGGCACGATTTCCTTAATTTGCATCAGTTGGCTTCGGATGAGTTGCTCTGGGCCACCAAATTGAGCCTTTAGTTGCTCTATAATGCAGCTGACGTTGTTTGGTGAATCAACAAAGACTTTACCATCTCGCGAGCTTCACTATTTAAGCATTTTCAACCGTTGGTTATTGTTGAAGTTAGAATAACCATAAGTGGTCGTAGATTCGGTAAAGGCTGTATAAAATATAGGCCACTCTTCAGGTCTACCGCTAAATTCTGGTAGATCTAGTAATTTTCGCGGCATAAGCATGGTTTGAGATGAGTACGGCATAGGTACATTCGCGCTGGACGGTGGCAAGTCGTTGGAAGGCGGCATGAATAAATTCGGCGAATGCGATGAGAACGCATCATTAACATGAAAAGCACCGTATACATTATTTTGTTTAGGAACTGTACTACATACAGTTGGCTGTGTGCGGAAATCATAACGGGTTCAGCAATTACCTGACTTGCGTTAAATTGTGCGTCTAACGGTGGCGCTTGCGTCGACTGTGGTAGTGCAGTCTGCGACGGCTTAAGAACTGGCTGCGACGGTGGCAGTGCTGGTTGCGACTGCTCGACTATGCTGCTGGCGTACGTAAAGGCTGAACTACCGCTTCTATATAATTCTGCTCGGAGGGTCCCGTTTTGTAGATCACGCAGCCTTAGCTGTACTTGCATGGCTGCCAAATGACTCTCAAGCAAAGCAAAGCTTTGCTCCATGGCGTGGAGATCGAAAGTTCGATTGGCTGACTTGATGTCTCTGGAAACTTCGGCGACGTCAGCATCCGCGGTTAAGATGGTGACGATTCCACTGTCAGCGTTAGACGTAGAAGCGATTACGGCAGTTCCAATATTCATGGCTAGACCGGTTATATTTGTTGCACCTGTTGACTCTAATGCAATTGAATTGGCGTTCATATTGGTGGCTGGCAATTGTTCTGCTAGGCAAAGGCTCCTTCGTGGTGGAGTGCGTTGCATTTGTATTTGAAAAAAGGCGGCGGCAATAAATTTCCCAATCAAAGCGATTATGCGGTTCAGCACGAAAATAACTTTGAAAATCAAATCCCGTCACTTCAAAATGAAGTTGGCGGCACAAACTCAAGCAAAATAAAATTTTTATCGTTGGCAGCTTAGAAGCAAATTTAACGCGTTCAAAATTCTAAATAAAAAACTGATCGACAAATTAAGTTTTAAAGAATTGGGGTTTATTTTGCTGTGTGTTTCTCGGCTGTTGACCAACGAATGGTAGGCAGACAATCCCAAGTAAAGCAAACTCACAGCAGTAAATATACATACATATGTGTGTACATCAATTAAAATTCGTATAGTCAGGATAACGGAAAATTATACATACACTTGCCATAAAAAATACCCGTACACAATAGGGAAGAATGAAGAAAACTCATGATCAATGAAAGTTTGGCCTTTCGTTTTTTTATAGATTATTTATTAATAATTTAATTAACTTTTCAACAAATTTTTTTTTTGATAATATAAATTCACAACTTTTGACAAAAAAAAAGAAAAAACTTCAGTTAAAGTAAGCAGAAAAAGTATCCGTACATGACAATGTGTGTTTAAATTTTTCGTATTTCTGGTAGATTATAGCCGGTTTAAGTAGCTGGTGGGGTTTCCTTTCCGTTTTAGGACCTCCACAAGCCGATTTGGCATAGAATGATCTAACTTGGATGTATCCTCCGTGGTTATATTACTCCATTAATTAAATATAACGGTTTTAAGCATTTCTTTGGAGCTTATGTGGTGCTGACGGATCCTACGTTCCAATAAATCCCACAAATGCTCAATAGGAATTAGGGCTGGGGATTGGGGATTGGGATCGGATCGTTATCCTGCTGAAACCAAAAATCATCACCAAGTTCTAATTGCTGGGCGCTTTGCTTTAAACACGAGCTTGCCTACTCCTTTTGCGGCCATGCATCCCCAGACCATGGTACCACCTCCTCCATGTTTGACCGTTGGTATAAGATTCTTTATCGATCGCAGTACACTTTCACAAAGCCACACTAGCTTTTTCCCCTTTATTCCAAAGATACAAAATTTGCTTTCGTCTGAAAATAAGACACGTTCCCAGAATTCCTTTGGCTTGTTTATATACTGATTTGCAAAATCCATTCGTTTTTTCCTGTTGACTTCGGATTCGTTTGGTTTTTGGCGAGCTACATGGGCACGATAGTAATTTTTCTTTAAAATTTTGCGAACAGTGTCTTCATGGACCTCCTTATCAAATAAAGTTTTGATGTTTTCACTTATTTTGGATGCAGTTATCCTTGGATTCCTTTTCACAGCCTGCAAAATAGTTCGTTTTTCGCGTTCGCTTAATTTGCGTGGCCGTCCTGAGCGAGACTAAGATAAAATAGAACAGTTGAATTGAATGATTCCACAACGTATTGCACAGAAGAGTGACTTCTTCCTAAAATCTGCCCAATTTCGCGGAATTTTTTGATTTCTTCTCAAAGTTTTAGAATAATACTTCTCAATCAAATATCGATCACGCATTAAAAAATAACCGTTAATATGAGTTTATTTATGTTCGCTTAATTCGGGGATTCCTCATCATGCTTAGATGTACGAAGGCAACATAAATTTGTTAGAAGCAGCATTCGAGTCTTTCTCTTTTTTGCATTCACTAAGTGTGGGAAAATGATTTGCATTTTTATGCGTAAATTACAAATAATTTGTTTATTTATACATTATGTCGTTTTTGCTGAGAACTTATATTTTCACCCGTTGTGAACTGGTTTTCGAAGATGCCACATCAAATATGTACGTTTATTCAAAAAAATTATTTTATATACAAATTTTCCTCATTTTTGCCTTGCTTTTTCTGCACAGTTAATGTGGAAAACACTTAAGAGTCAAAAAATTCACGAACGATCCACCTCCACACGTTAAAATCGAATGATCTAATATATTCAATTTATTCATTTCATTAATCAAAAATTTCTTTGCACCGACAGCTTATAAATTGGTACCAATCTAGGTGACGATGGATTTTTATTGGAGGTTTGTTTTTCTTTTTATCTATAGCAGCATGGTCAGTACCACACTCCATGTGCGTTTGACCAGGGACCATATGTATATTTATGATCTATAATGCTTACATTATTTTTTAACTGTATGAAGATCGCAAACATAGTAGTAATAAAAAAATTGTGTTTATCCTGGACAACAATCACCATGAAACAGCATGATTTAATTTTGGCTATGGCTTCGTGCCACATGTATCATATTGGTTGATTTGTTGCTCAGCAGTGATTGTTGTGGTATAATTTTAGAGATTCCACTGAATAACTGAAGGCAACTTGTATTTTACATTGAAGAAAATCGCATTTGGGACAAGTGTCAACTTTAGGTTTTTTAAATTTTAAATTCAATGTTCCAATCAACTGAGCAAGCGATACGGAATGGCCGTATTTATCTCCATAGAAGCGATGCATTGGCAGACACGCCTTGGTATTATTAACATAAAATTTCCTTTTCTTTTGACATAGAAAATTCTCTTGAGCGCTTTTGGTAAACTGAATTTCTTTCCATTTTTATAAGCATATGCTCTTAACTCAACAGTTCTTACTGAACAGCTTAAGTAGCGTCGCGACAGTTCGTTAGCTGCGCACACACGATCTGTAGATGAAAGCCGAGCAACCGCATACGGTTCCGTTGTGCTAAATATACTTCTTAGAACCTTCTTGATAATTTAAGCACTTTAGTGCATTTAAAAGGAGGAAGTCTTAAAAGTTACTTAGTACATAAGCTCGCAAGTCAACGTATGATGTTTGATTATATAAAATTTGTTAAATATTGTGTAGTTTAGTTTTCGTTGAGTATGGACGTTGGAAAACCGATAGAACGTTTTTGGAAACCGATTTAAAAATTTATTTTGACTTAACTCGACTTGGATTTTACAATAGAACAAAAACAAAAGAAAGCAATAAAATTACCATATTCCAAGTTGGAACGAACGAAAGCCGAAATAATATGAAAATGTGACTATTAGGAGACAAAAAAACCCAAGATCTTTTACCTCGTGCAAACTTTGTATTAAAGAATAAGAAATCTTGTTTAAATAATTTTTCGTAAACAATATACACTCGAAAACATGGTAAAAATCGTATATCGTTATTTAACGTAGTGTAAAATTGTCAATTTTAACTTTATCGGCTAATATCTGGTTCCGGATATAATCACAAGTCTACTGAATACAAATAAAGTTGAATATTCTGTTTCAGATGATTTAAACGAAAAAAAATCGCAATCTAAGCAATGTATCATCAACTTTGAAGCGCCACTATTATGATTTAATTTTACTTTTTGACAAAGTAAAACCGTCAAGCGCGGCGCAGAGAAAAATTTGTAAATCGCTTAGATCATAAGCAGAGAGTACTTATATTGGTCTCTTTGTTTTCTGTGGTTTTTATGATCGCATGAGTGTATGAGTCGAATGAACAGCGCATTCACATTCGCGTCAGTCGACTAAACAGAATAATTAAATGTGCGCATGCAGCCCTCTAATAGGTATGGAGGTGTGCCCTCCCTAAAACCAGTGTAGGATTTTATAGTATACGGACATCACCTGGTACCGCGTCATAAGCCTTCAGGGCTGGATCTATTTCATCCATTCGAACGACGTGACCGAGCCAGTGGAGCCGCTGATACTTAATCCGCTGCACTATGTCTACGTCCTTGTACAGCTCGTACAGCTCATCGTTCCATCGTACGCGGTATTCGCCGTCGCAAAGACGCAAAGGTTCATAAATCTTTCGAATAATATTTTTTTCGAACACTCCAAGAGCTCTCTCATCTGATGTTGTCATCGTCCATGCTTCTGCGCCATACAATAGGACGGGCATGATGTGAAACTTATAGAGTATGGTTTTTGTCCGTCGAGAGAGGACTTTACTGTGCCATTGCCTACTCAGTCCGAAGTAGCACTTGTTGGCAAGAGAGATTCTGTGTTGGACTGACTGACTGAGGCTGACACTGTTATTGGTGTTAATGCTGGTTCCTTAGTAAACGAAGTTTTCTACTTTTTCAAAGTTATAACTGTGAACAGTGATGTTAGATCCCAGTCGTGAATGCGCCGACTGTCTATTTGATGACAGGAGATACTTCGTCTTGCCCTTGTTCACCTCCAGACCCATTCCCTTCGCTTCTCTATCCAGTTTGGAGAAGGCAGAACTAACTGCGCGGTTGTTAAGGCCGATGATGTCAATGTCATCGGCGTACGCCAGCAATTGCACACTTTTATAAAAGATGGTGCTTGACCGATTTAGTTCTGCGGCTCGAATTATCTTCTCCAGCATCAGGTTAAAGAAATCTCATGACAAAGAGTCACACTGTCTGAAACCTAGCCGTGACCCATGGCTCCACACGGGTTGGTTACCGTATGTCGCACATGGGTTGCTCACGTTGCCCAGGGTGCACGAACGTGGACGTTAGAGTAGGGATTGAGTACAGTCGTGCAACTGTAACCGCATACCCAGAAGCACCACTGTACCCCATTGTACCACTCAACGTCATTTTACATAGCCGTATAAGTTTTTCCGGGATACCAAATTCAGACATTGCAGCATATAGGAAACTTCTTCTCACGCTGTCGAAGGCGGCTTTGAAGTCGGCAAAAAGATAGTGTGTGTCGATTCTTCTTTCTCTGGTCCTTTCCAAGATCTGGCGTATTGTAAATATTTGGTCGGTGGTAGATTTACCAGGTCTAAAGCCACACTGATAAGGTCCAATCAGTTAATTGACGGTGCGCTTAAGTCTTTCACACAATACACTTGACCCGCGATGTTAAGAAGACTAATCCCGCGATAATTGGCGCAAACTGCAAAATCACAATTTTTGTGGATTGGGCAGAGCACACTTAAGTTCCAATCAGTAGGCAAGCGTTCTTCCGACCATATTCTAGAAATGAGCTCGTGCATACACTTAACCAGCTCCTTTCCGCCGTACTTAAATAACTCAGCTGGTAACCCGTCGGCCGGGGGCTTTCTTTCAAAGAGGTGTTTTATCTCTTTCAGTTGCGTTCTTATAAACTTCAAAAACAATTGGGTTTTCATTCGTTCAGTACGGGCGAATGAAAATTTCTTGATTCATTCTGTGCAGCAAATATTGGACCGAATTTATCAATAAAGAAAATGTGTAACAATTTCTTCAGTATAAAACAAGCATATTGCGTAGTAAATAATTCTAGTTAACTGTCTCAAATCTCGTTATCATGCGAATTTTTTTTTTGTAATTTGTCATATTTTTTATTTGCTCAAAATACTTGGTTATGCTCTCATACCAAAAATGACACGACGATTTTTTTCTCAAGAATTTTAGAATGCAATAAGTTGAAAACAATTAATTTGTGCCGCATTACCACAGGGGAACAAGGGCAATTGCCCGCGGGCGCTCACATATTTTGACCTCCACAAATTAAAATTTTGGATCTTAAATTAAAAAAAGTTGTAAAATCGGCACAGTGAGTAAGGTAAACTTTTCTAAGTGGGAACGCCTCTTTGCTATTATTTCTCGTTAAAATTGCAATCATTCAAACATTTTAAAATTAATTCACATCAAAATTAATTGAGCTGGAAAAAAGCCTTTGTGTCACCACTGGCGTAAGCCATACATTCCTTCCTATCTCTTTTCGTTTAATGTAAAGTAGTAAGTTAGGAATTCTTACCGAGAAAGTAAAGAAAGGGCAGTGGTTAAGATAGTGTTTGATACTCTCCACCTATTGCGCATTTGGGCAGCTGCGGCAAAAATAATTTGTTGGATAACCCAGTCTCCTTACAGACTAGGTCCACGGTAGCTTTCAATTCTCCCATTTTTGGGATTCTTATGGAGAACTTATTTACAAACCATAGCATAATTTATCCGGCAGAGTCCAGGACCTTTGCGTGTCCGAATCTAAGATCTCTCCACGGTTGGATCGCGTTTTGCCTGGTCACACTACAGCCAGTCAGAAATTTGCTATAGATATCCACCGGTGGAAGATTTTACATTACCTCCAGAGATTTGGTGGGTGTAGGGCAGCGAAGCCCACGCCATATACACTTCTGCACTTTTTGTTTTTGTAAAACACTTCAGCACAGAAAAGTGCACCGCACATTCCCACGTGCGCACTAACAATCCCCTTGCCTACTACCGAAACTTGTACGCTGGGCCCATTAGGAACATGCAGAACAAAGTTTCTAAAATAATTACATCGGGAGTAATTTTCTTGGAATAATTGAAGTATTTTGAGTTCATATAATTTTTATATGATCAGATCTGCATAAAGACGTTATCTTTTTACTATAATGCAGGGCTTAATTTGAACATTCCATACAACGATGTGATGAGTACATTTTTCAAGCAACCAAATCCTGGGTATGCTAGAGCTGTTCGCTTGAACTGTTCGCTTTAACTGTTCGCTGATTGGCTGTAGTTTATGCTTCTACTTGGCTTTTGTTATTTTTGCACATCAATTTGCCAAAAAAAACTTGACGGCTACGCACTGAAAAATTTATTTCGGTTCAATGTAGTAGTGCGCGCACTTCCATTTGAATGTTTTGGGCATCGCTGGTGTAGAGGGTAGTAGTGCTCCGGTGACAAGCATTGAAGCTGCCCTCTGTGCTCGCTCGCCACTAGACTATGTGTCTTATCATAGCTGTGTACATCCAGGGTAGCCGAAAACAGTACATGTTGCCGATGCCGTCGACGCCTCCGAAAATATCACCGTCGCTGCCGTCGAGATGCTGTAACGAATCTCTCCTTAATACTGCTGCATGGTTGAGAACATTGGGAAGGAGCGTGTCTCTGAGACGGGTCTGCATACCTTGCTATGCTACAGTCTTGCTCAGGGAAAATGGGCGTGGGCTTCTCCCGGTTACACGCTACGAAACTCGGACACAAATAAAAATTGTATGCAGAGCGAAATATAATTCTAAGCACAAAAAAAGGGGCGACGAAACGTATAAGTACATAGGTGTTTTTGAAGTTTTGCCAAGTTCACAAGCCAGTACATATTTTCTAATATCATTCACCATACCGGGCCAATATAAATGTCTTCGGACTCGCTCAATTGTTTTAGCCACGCCGCCATGTGCGGAAGTAGGCGTATTATGAGCAGAATAAATCGCACTTTCTCTTAGTTCGGTTGGCACTAACAACTTCCATGCTTCCTCATCCGACGAATGATCATTATCGAAGCTAGCTCTATTATAAATAAATTTATCTATCACTTTATAATCTGGCATATCAACACTAGCAAATTTTTCCCGTAACCTATTATATTCCTCAGAGTCGAAATGATTCGATTCAAGATCCATTTCGGGCAGAATTTCAACATCTACTTCATCAACATTTACGTCCTCACCCTCAAACGCTCGAGATAATGCGTCCGCAACATCGTGTCCCCCGACACCACACTGGCTTGCATCACATTGCACTATGAATTGCTTCGAATAGTTCGGATGAATCAATAAAGGCGCTGTTGTAAGTTTAGACTTAATTATTTGAAAAGCATCTTCAGCTTCCGGATTCCAAGCGAACTTATTTTTCTTCGTAAGGAGTTTTCTAGAATCTAAACAAAATCTAGCCTTTCCGGCTTTCACAATCAGAATACCTGGCGAGGACCAAGCAGAACTCTTAGCCTGCTCTATCACTCCTAGCTCTAGCATACGATCTATTTCCATGCACAAAATTTTCTCCATTGCAGGCGAAATCTTGTTGCTTTATTGGAGTAGCCGCCCCCGTATCGATAACATGCTCTATTAATTTTGTTGCGCCTAACCCTTCTTTTTCAAAACCCGGGAAAGCGGATATAGCCATCTCAAGTTGGCGTCTTTGCATAGATGTCAGCGGAAGCACTCTGTTTCCTCAGCAGTAAGTTGATTTAAACTTGTTTCTGCTTGCACTTGCAGCCCACATCTATGCCAATAGTCCATGCCACATATTACATTACTAGCAACGGATGGTACTATCACAAACTGCACTATCTCTTTGCGATTGTTGAAAGTTATAGGAATTTCAATGGTTCCTGCCACGCTTTGCTTTTTTCCATCTGCTGTTTTTACCGTGCCTAAAAGTTTTTGATAGTTTTTCTTGGGACCTTCTATAATAAATTTTGCCAATTCCGAACCTATACAGCTTTTATTCGCACCACTATCTAACAAAGCCAAATAGTTTTTTTTAAATATTAAAATATTTGCATAGGGTTTTACATCAGTGTCCTTATATACTATAGACGAAATTATTAACTTTTGTAACTCTTCATTGGAAAATATACTAGCCCTTGCTCTTTTATACTCCGCTATGCGAACGTGATATGGTTTTCTTGTTGAGGTGTTATAGCAATCCGTCAGATTATCGTTTAAACGTTTGTCATTTAATACTGTAATTTTTTTTTTCGACAAGTCTGGGATCGACATTTTTCGCGTTTAACTCCGAGGTCGATAAGAAGGACGTTCGTCTGATGTCCGACGAACATCCTTCTTCGCGTTTTCCGAAGAAGTTGAGCATTTTGGACATGTGGGTTTATACATATCTCCAGCACCGCATCCATAACAGAAAATTCTTCGAGTTTGATGACAGTCATGGTATCGATGTCCTGCCTCTCGACAATTCCAGCATGTTAGTTTACTTACATCGACGACCTCAACTTCACCATTTGCTTCTCATTCTTTTAGACTGCTTGCAATGTCACGGCTGTATAACAATTCGTTTATTTGGCGCACTTGGTTTGATCGCGCTACACTACCGTGAATATCGCTGAAAAACTTCTCATGCTTTCGTGCCGCAATATCTATTATATCTAAATGCAAAATTTCATGACTAAAGTCTGATTGTAGGTTACGAATTAAAGTGTCGGCTAACTCTGACTCACTTACATACTTTAAATCTTAACCTACTTGACATTTCCATTATAGCGTCAAGGAAATCGTCAAACAGTTCATTAGGTTTTTGTTTTCTTCTACGAATATCGTCGCGGATTTCAGCGTCTGTCGAATTATCTTTAAACTGGCGACGCATCGCCTCCTATTCAGTCTGTATGTCATTCCGGGAAAAATAAGTGGGAGGCCGTTCTTCGGAAGGTGCATCACGCGCCCATTCCATTTGGTTTTCGCGTCTCAAAATATTTGGGGATGGTCTATTTCTATCAATGTGTAAATTTTGCAACATATTTTGTATATCCATTGTAATCACGGTTCGAAAACTATGCAGAGATTCTGACACTAATTACTGTACTTGATGTTCGGTTAGCCCGTGTTTACTGGCGGTTTGGCGAGGAACCACACCACGTCCATTTCGAGGACTATTTACGTGTCCGGTTTGTTGCTCTAATACCATAGGAGCTCGCGTTTGAGGATTACTTTGTGCGTACCGACGCGTGATCGGTCGCTCGCGACGAACTGCACCGGTTCTAGCCCTATCCACATTACTAGTTAACGGCTTTAAAGCCAGTGTACTGCAAGAGTTACCACAAACTGGACACACCTCGTTACTGTCTAGCCATGTACGAATGCAGTTTAGGTGGAAATTATGATTGCATATAGTTTCTCCTGTCACTTGGCCACTCAATATATTTTCATTGCACACTTTCTCAATACCTTGTGAGTTTTCTTCTATAGATATCTAAGTTTTTGACTTTGCATTAACGTTACATATATTTTAAATTGACGCATAACTACCATAGATTTTTGAGTTAAATAGATTTTATTTTTTTTTTGACTGTGTTTTGTAAATATATTATATCTATTATTAAACTGCAATTTCGAAAGCATTTGCTTTTGCGCTTAATTTCCTTAGTGGGTATATTCAAAATGTGTGTACATCATATTTAACTGGATAATGTTAATTGAATACGAACGTCTGTACCGAGAGCGGTTGATTTCAAATATATATATATAATATAACTTTGGCGCGTACACTATATAGCTCAGTGTTTGGCCGAGCTTCTCCTACCATTTGTGGTGTGCGTCTTTATATTATACCACAAATGCAGGTTTTGTGCCGACTCCGAACGGCAGATGTATTTAATGAGAAGCTTTTTCATGGCAGAAATACCCTCGGAGGTTTGCCATTTCCTGCCGAGGGGTGACCGCTATTAGAAAACACTTTTTTCTATTATTAAGATTTTGCTTGCCCTGACTGAGATTCAGTCAGATTGATTTCAAATACTACTATTATTAATTTCATATACACGTTTTTTTTTTTTTTGTTAATTTAGTAATATAATTGTTCATTTACAAGTTTCTTTTGGTTCCATTACATCTTTCATTCATTTCTTGTAGTTTGCACACAATATTTTAAACTTCCAGTTTTAATTTGGAAATTTTGCGAACTTGTTTAAAACGCGCTCCACACTGTTGGCACATCCTGAACAGCACTCTAAATTCGTGCACCGGCATGTGGTTACTCCGAGCACTCTGGGATGACGGCGACGACGTTTGCAAACATCATTGCGGCAAATTCAACAGTTTGAAAGCTTTCCCACTGCGTTGCAGGCACCAAACCAATGAGAATAATAATTGATTATTTTTAGCGGTACTCGAGATTTTGTTTAGGCAGATGAAAGTAGCAGCGATCGAATTTTGCAAATCACAAGCTGCTAGGCAAACTATTTGTTGTACAATAAACTATCAGCTGCAACAGAACACCAATAATTGTTTAGGGTACGTTGAAATAACAGCGTGACGGTTATATTTTTTTTTTTTTATAATCAATTTTAACTCATAGTCTCTTTAGTTCATTTTTATATTATATATTTTTTTTCGCGGATTTGGGTACTGGTTGGGCTCAGTCTTCAAAATGTACTGCCTTGTACACAATTGTCGAGCTTAGTTTTAGCCTGCGCTTTCGGCTTAGGCTACATATTTTCCCATCATCACGCGATTATCCCGTTGAATTTTCACACTATTCTAGCTAACAGTATTGCATTGTACGGCATATGCGGTTGGCATCGCACGCTACTTCATGCGCCCACGTATATTTTCAACTTGCCCTGTATGGCCGACCATACAAACTAAACTGCTGAACACATGGTAAAGGAATGCAAATTAAGACTGGATTTCAAAAGAATATGAATAAATTAAATAAATGTGGGTTATCGAGAGCCTCTTGAATTGAAGAAAGAAAATTTTAAGCACTGCCGCAGAATCAAAATTTTATTAAAATATTAGAACAAGTAACAAAAAGGAATCAATAATTTGACCCAAAAAAAAACTCAGTACATGGTAGGAAAATGCAACTTATGCTCACCTGCATACTGGCTGTAGCGCATACATCAGGTGATTTCTCTCTACGTCACCGATCACACCTTACCACCCACACACATGCCAACGAGAGCTACAGAAGTATACAACAGTTGTATGTGGTTGCTGTACTGTGCTACCTCTATCTCTTCGCTAGAGGGGAGCGTTCAATTCGAACATAATTTCGAAAGTGACAGGTTTCACTCATTAGAAAAT